>SJXQ01011941.1:74670-334379 GCA_006408695.1 Aepyceros melampus | reverse complement strand
CTTCCCCTTTTATACTTTGTCTCTTCCAGCTGGAGCCTGATTAGCTATGCCTTATGCAAAATAGGGGAAATGGCACCAGCACTCGCCTGATTGGTTATGCCCAGGACCAATCAGGGGAGGGAGTGTGTTTGTTATCGATTTTCTTGCCAGTGGTTCTCACTCTGGCCCTAGAGCTACCCCTTTCATGGGCTTTGTTTCCTACTTTTCCTTTTTAACCCTCTGCTTGGTTCTCCAATCTTGGGCTCCTTTTTCTGTTCTAATTAGCAGACATCTTTATCTCCATCTTAGGTGCTAACACTCCAAGCCAAGTCACCACCATCTCATGCTGCCCTATAAATAGACCCAACTCCAGTTTTTTTTGCAACCTTCCAATCCATTTTCTATACAGAAGTCCATGCCATTTTCTCAGCTGTCCTGACTGTATCAATCTCCTGCTTGCAGTCTTTCAGACTATGACTGCATTTAAAGTGAAATAGAATAATGTCCTCACAATACTGAAACACAGTAATAACTAAGTAAATGGAGTATGTAAATTCTGACAAAATGCGTTATGAAAAAAAGGAATATGACTAAACAATTAGATACAAGGTATATCTCCTAAGAATATTAAAAATTCTAAGTAAGTATGCATCTGTTAGCATAGTTCAAAATATATAGAACCAAAATATATAGAAACAATGAGAAGCTAAAAGAACCATGACCAGAAATGGAGATTTTTAAGCCATTCTTTCAGTCATGGATAGATTAGCTAAGCAAAAATGAGTAAGGCTATAAAGATTTTGAGCAAAATAATTTAAAAGCTTTATCAACTGCAAAGTGATATAATAACAATAAGTGATCATACACTATTTCCAGACACAAAGCATTTACAAAAATTGCTCTGGGACTAGGCCAACAGTAATACTATGAATAATTAATATCAAGCAGACAACACACTGTAAGTACAACACAATGCAGATAATTTGATCATTTATAAACACAACACCGACTCGATGGATGTGAGTGTGAGTGAACTCCGGGAGTTGGTGATGGACAGGGAGGCCTGGCGTGCTGCAATTCATGGGGTCGCAAAGAGTCGGACACAAATGAGCGACTGAACTGAACTAAAGACCCATTTGAAAAGACCCTGATGCTGGGAAAGACTGAGGGCAGGAGGAGAAGGGGAAGACAGAGGATGAGCTCCCAGTCAGCCACATACGCACAAGGGTAAACAACCAACATGCAACCTTCTGTACCCAGATAACCATTCTGCTTTCAACACTCTGTAACATTTTAAAATAAATTACATGAGATGTTCAACCCTTACTATAAAACAGATTTTGTGTTAGATGATTTTACCCAACTGTAGGCTACTATAAACTGTTCTGGGCACACTTAAGGTAGGCTAGGCTAAGCCAGAAGGCAATGGCACCCCACTCCAGTACTCTTGCATGGAAAATCCCATGGACAGAAGAGCCTGAAAGGCTGCAGTCCATGGGGTCGCTAAGAGTCGGACATAACTGAGCAACTTCACTTTCACTTTTCTCTTTCATGCATTGGAGAAGGTAATTGGAAATCCACTCCAGTGTTCTTGCCTGGAGAATCCCAAGGACGGGGGAGCCTGGTGGGCTGCCATCTATGGGGTTGCACAGAGTCAGACACGACTGAAGCGACTTAGCAGCAGCAGCAGCAGCAACAGCAGGCTAAGTTATGAGGCTTGGTTTGTTAGGTATATTCATGCATTTTCAACTTAAGATATTTTCAACTAATGATGGGTTTAGCAGGACACAACTTCAATATGAGTCAAGGATCTATAAATAACTCAAGACTCTCAGAGAAAAATTACAGTGGAATACAGAAAAGAAATAGTTCAAAACTTCATATCAAAACTCGTAAGACAGTTATTGCTGTGCTAATTACACAATGAAAACCTAAAGATAAAAAATTAATTAGTTCAGTGACTAAATTTATTAGACAAAGAATATGAGAATAAACTCAAGAGAAAATTAAAGACAAAAACTAGGAATATATATAAAACAAAAATAACAGAAACAACAAATAACAAAAATAGGAGGTTTCTGAAAAGATATAAAATGGACAAATCTCTGGCAAGACTTACCACAGGAAATAAAAGAGAAATGAAAAATGCAAAAACAATCACTTTGAAATAAATAAACTGAAAAGGGAGACATACTATAAATACAGCAAGATTAAAGATGTAATTAATGGACAACCATGAACATCCTTGCTGTGGCCTGAAATGAGTCTTCCATAAATTTTCTATGTTAAAGTCCTAGTAACTCAGAACATGACTGTATTTGGAGACAGAGCCTTTAAACAGGTAATTAAGGTAAAACGGAGTCAAATTGGTAGGTTTTAATCTAATATGATTGGTATACAAAAGAAAGACTAGGCGAAGGCACAGGGAGAAAAAAGTCATCTATAAGCAAAAGAAAAAGGCCTCAGGATAAATCTATTCCATCATCAACTTATCTGGGATTTCTAGCCTCCAGAAATGTTAAGAAAATAAATTGCTGTTATTTAAGTCAACAAAAACTAGAGATCAAACTGCCAACATCCGTTGGATCATCAAAAAAAGCAAGACATTTCCAGAAAAACATCTATTTCTACTTTATTGACTATGCCACAGCCTTTGACTGTGTGCGTCACAATAAACTGGAAAATTCTGAAAGAGATGGGAATACAAGACCACCTGACCTGCCTCTTGAGAAACCTATATGCAGGTCAGGAAGCAATAGTTAGAACTGGACATGGAATAACAGACTAGTTCCAAATAGGAAAAAAGAGTATGTCAAGGCTGTATGTTGTCAGCATGCTTATTTAACTTATATGCAGAGTACATAATGAGAAACGCTGGGCTGGATGAAGCACAAGCTGGAATCAAGATTGCTGGGAGAAATATCAATAGACTCAGATACGCAGATGACACCAGCCTTATGCAGAAAGTGAAGAGAACTAAAAAGCTTCTTGATGAAACAGAGAGGAGAGTGAAAAAGTTGGCTTAAAGCTCAACATTCAGAAAACGAAGGTCATGGCGTCTGGTCCCATCACTTCATGGCAAATAGATGGGGAAACAGTGTAAACAGTGACAGACTTTATTTGGAGGGCTCCAAAGTCACTGCAGATGGTGACTGCAGCCATGAAATAAAAAGATGCTTACTGCTTGGAAGAAAAGTTATGACCAACCTAGACAGCATACTAAAAAGCAGAGACATTACTTTGCTAACAAAAGTCCGTCTAGTCAAAGCTATGGTTTTCCCAGGAGTCATGTATGGATGTGAGAGTTGGACTATAAAGAAAGCTGAGCACCGAAGAACTGATGCTTTTGAACTGTGGTGTTGGAGAAGACTCTTGAGAGTCCCTTGGACTGCAAGAAGATCCAACCAGTCCATCCTAAAGGAAATCAGTTCTGAATATTCACTGGAAGGACTGATGTTGAAGCTGAAACTCCAATACTTTGGCCGCCTGATGCAAAGAATTGACTCATTTGAAAAGACTCTGATGCTGGGAAAGACTGAGGGCAGGAGGAAAAGGGGACAAGGGAGGATGAGATGGCTAGATGGCATCACTGACTCGATGGACATGAGTTTGGGTGAACTCGGGAGTTGGTGATGGACAGGGAGGCCTGGCATGCTGAGATTCATGGGGTCGCAAAGAGTCAGACACGACTGAGCGACTGAACTGAAGCCACCAAGTCTATGATATTTTCTTATGATAGTTCAGGCAAACCAATAAAATCTTCATGCCAATACATTTAAAATCTTAAAATAAATGAACTTTATAGAAACACAGTGCTATAGAAACATGCAACTTACCAAAATTGTCTGAAGAAGAAACTGAAAACCTAGTCTTTTTACCACTAAAGGAAATTAATTTCAAGTTCAAATTTTAGCCACAGAGAAAATTCTACTCCCAAATAGCCTTATAAGTGACTTCTACCATATATGTAAAGATAAATTATCAAGTTATTCACATGCTCTCAAAGAATAGAAACAGAAAGATTCAAACATTGATACCAAATTCCATTCCAAACAGTGTAAGAAAAGAAAATTACAGGTCAAACTCAGTAGCTACAAATATCCTGTATAAGATTATCATGACAAAATGCACAGACAACACTAACCATGGAATAGGTATACACGCATGCTCAGTCACTTCAGTCGTTTTCTACTCTGTGCAACCCATGGACTGTAGCCCACCAGGTTCCTTTGTCCACACAATTCTTCAGGCAAGAATACTGGAGTGGGTTGCCATACCCTTCTCCGAGGGATCTTCCCAACCCAGGGATCGAACCCGTGTCTCTTAAATCTCCTGCCTTGGTGGGTGGGCTCTTTACCACTAGCACCACCTAAGAAGTCTATAGAATAGATACATATTCAGCCAAATTAAAAATAAAAACATTATTTAAAAAGTAAAAAGAAGGTCGACAATCTTGGAGAAAATATTTTCAATGTATTTAATCAGCCCTGTTTATCTACACTGAAAGAGAGAAAAAAAAAAAAAAACTGACTACCATTCAATAGAAAAATAGGCAAAACATGTGAAAAGGAATTCCACAGATGAAACCCAAATAACCAATAAACATATAAACCTTTATTAACAGCAAATCACCATTAAGGCCGGAAGGAAACACTATTTAGCACAACACCAGACTGATAAAACTTTAAACATCATTAGAAACCAAGAGTTGGTAAGGCTATGGAGAAATGGAACTATTCAACAGCACTATGTAAGTGTTGCAACAATATGGAAAATCATCCAGGCACTATGCAGTGTTGCTGAAAATGTGCATTCTCTACAATCCAGCAATTCTACTCCTAGGCATATACTCCAGAGAAACCTGCTACCTGGGCACCAGGACACATGCAAATGACTGTACACAGCAGTATTATTTAAAATAGCAAATAAAAAAAAAAAAACTACAAGAAATAGAAACATCTACTGCTGAAGAATGGATAAATTACAATACAGTCATAATAAAAGAGTTCCATTCAGTTGTGGAAGTAAATATTTTTACCTACATACACCAATGTGGATGAATATCAAAAACAAAATATAAGTAAGAAAGGCAAGTTACAAAAGAAAAGAGCATAACCCTACTCATCAGATGTGCTAAGTCGCTTCAGTCATGTCTGACTCTTGATTGTGGACCCTATGGACCGTAGCCCACAGAGTTCCTCTGTCCATGAGGACTCACCAGGCAAGAATACTGGAGTGGGCTGCCTCCTCCAAGGGACCACCAGGAATCGAACCTGAAGCTCTTCTGTCTCCTGCACTGGCAGGCAGGTTCCTTACCACCAGCACCACCTGGGAAGTCCCTAACTAAGTGAAAGTCACTCAGTCATGTCCAACTCTTTGTGACCTCATGGACTATACAGTCCATGGAATCCTCCAGGTCAGAATACTGCAGTGGGTAGCCTGTCCCTTCTCTAGGGCATCCACCAAACCCAGGAATGGAATCCAGGTCTCCTGTATTGCAGGCAGATTCTTTACCAGCTGAGCCACAATGGAAGCCCAAGAATACTGGAGTGGGTAGCCTATCCCTTCTCCAACAAATCTTATTGAACCGGGGTCTTCTGCATTGCAGGTGGATTCTTTACCAACTGAGCTATCAGGGAAACCCTACTTATTTGATACCTCCAACAAGATGAAGTAAACCATATATAGTTCCTGAATATGTCCTTATATATGATGACAAGTATCATAAAAAGGAAGTTAAATATAATACAAGGATAAAGCTCATGTCTGAGACTAAAAGTTGTTTAGTTGCTAAGTCATGTCTGACTCTTTGTGACCCCATGGACTGTAGCCTGCCAGGCTCCTCTGTCCATGGGACTTCCAAGGCAAGAATTCTGGAGCAGGTTGCCATTTCCTTCTCCAAGGAGACTAAAAGGGATCTTTACAAATACTGGAAATATTCTACTTTTTAAGGTAAGTTTCTCTGTATCCTTGTGCTTATAACTTACACATACAACACACAGATTCTTTTATATCCACCAAATACTCATAGGGCTTCCCAGGAGGCTCAGTGGTCAAAAACTCTGTCTGCCAATTCAGGAGACACAAGAGACAGAGTTCAGTCCCTAAGTCAGAAAGATCCCCTGGAGAAGGAAATGGCAACCTACTCTAGTATTCTTGCCTAGAAAATTCCATGGACAGGGGAGACTGACAGGCTACAGTCCACGGGGTCATAAAGAGGTGGACATGACTGAGCATATAGTTAGTAACTTCAAGAAAGCATCTACTCCTGCTCTTAACGCTGCTGCCAAGTCACTTCAGTCGTGTCTGACTGTGTGCGACCCCACAGACACAGCCACCAGGCTCCCCCGTCCCTGGGATTCTCCAGGCAAGAACACTGGAGCGGGTTGCCATTTCCTTCTCCAATGCATGAGAGTGAAAAGTGAAAGTGAAGACGCTCAGTTGTGTCCTACTCTTAGTGACCCCATGGACTGCAGGCCACCAGGCTCCTCCGTCCATGGGATTTCCCAGGCAAGAGTACTGGAGTGGGGTGCCATTGCCTTCTCCTACTCTTTTAACTAGAATTGTTTAAATTGATTAAGAATTTTCAAAGTGACTAATTTTGAAATAAAATGACTAATAGTTGGCTAGAAACTTGCTTAATTAAGACTACAAGTCATCTCATAACACAAGCAATTAAGATAATCAAAATTTAATTTCCAAAGTATAAGAAAAACAGAATAGAGGGGAAATTCTCAGAACACTTAATTTACCAAATTACCCAAACACCATATTTTCCATTAAAACAAAGTCATGTTGCTAGATGCCTTAATATAAAATTGCTGGTCTATCACTAACAATCATAAACACTTAGTATAAGAAAATACCTTCTTCGTATTTGTTATTTAACCATAGTCTGAGCAGTATTCAGAATATTTTTTTTGTCATCGGCATAGTGTTTAGGAAAATGCTCTCTTGCCATTTTCCACATGGTTAGCTCTTGTAAACCAGGAAACCACTGTTTCCCTCAATTACCACTTACTGGAAAAGTCAATCTTAATAAATTTTAATGTTCCACGTTTTGTGTGATCCACTTGCCAACGTTTCAGGATCTCATCTTTCTCTCTCTTCCTTCACATGTGGTCATACTCTTTAACACTTTTTTCAAAGAAGGGAAATATAAGAGAGATTGGACTCATTTTCTCTTTCATGCTCTTTCCTTTGTCCTCATTCATCCTCCATCCATTGTTTATTCAACCATTCATTGAAAAGATATCCATCAGGTACTTTTCACTTTAAAGTTAAAAACAGGCAAAAGGTAAACCTACTTGCTTAAATTAGGTTTCAAAAATTTGTGAACTACAAGCAATCATGTTGCCTTTATTATGCCTTCTTTCTCCCAAATCTCCCACTCTATAATTGGCTGTCACCTTGAGCAAACTGCTTTTTTAACTGTTCATTTTAATTGATTTTTTTATCTTACACGAATCCACTTGAATGAGGTATTTCTTATACTACCATCCAACTTCAAATTTCTATGTTTCTAATATAAATGTTTGGAATTTTCAATATTACTTGAGAAGAAAAATCTAGAATGAAGCTGCTCTTGAGGGCAACATCATCATTTCCTTGGAGCATAGACCCTGCATGGTGAACTACTGAACAAGATGGAGCCAGCATAAGAAGAATGACAATTCACTGATGCACTGGTCTCTTTAGTCCCCCCTCTCAGCTGCTCAACTTACTTCAATAATGAAAGAGCAGCTAACGTTACCAGCAGTTTCTGCTGGGGCTTTTGCAGTATCTCAGTTTCACAATTAGAGGCAAAGTAACATGGAGATTTAATTTCTCATTCAAAAAGCACTAGAGACTTCACTATAATTAAATTCTTGCATTAGAACAATATATATTGTTTCCAGCAAAATAAAAAGTAAGTACTGTTGCATAATTGATTAAAAACAGGGAAGGGGAGTCAATTCACACCCTGAGTTGCAACACAGAAATCTCTTGGCCTTTTCTCTTTTTATCTCCCCTTGATTATTTGCACCAAGTTAGCCAGCAATGGGCTGGGGAGCTGTGAAACTGCATGTAGGGTCACCTCTGAAAATCTGATATCTGTTTTCTTCAAATTCTATGGAGAGAATTAAGAGGTGAGATGGTGATGCAATAATTACCTAGTTAGATGAGCAAGCATTTCAGATCCATAATAGAACCAGAAGACATTATAAGTAGAAATCATTTAATTGCTTAAAACAACAACTTTTGCTTACTCTCCTCTACCTCTAATCACTCAACCTCTCCTCCTCCCAAACAAATACCTTCATAAGTACCACCTCCACAATTATTTCTCTACTGGGGCCTTTCTAAATGGCACTTTTAGAAATGATGTACAAATAAATGTTATGAAACAAAAATTAAATACATAACATTCTACTAACTGCAGTGCAACCCTTAGGCAAGTCTCTCGCAATTTCAGAGAATGATAAATGTTATCACTGATGGAAGTAAAAATCTGGGAAGAAGCTAGACTCCCACCAATGTCCATTATTTTCTCCTCTGCAGAATGAATACATTGTGGAGCAGAATAAACATGAATAAGACAGTCTGTCCTTGGTATCTATATGTTCAGTTCAGTTGCTCAGTCATCTCTGACTCTTTTCGACTTCATGGACTGCAGCACACCAGGCTTCCCTGTCCATCACCAACTCCCGGAGTTTATTCAAACTCATGTCCATCGAGTCAGGGAAGCCATCCAACAATCTTATCCTCTGTCATCCCCTTCTCTTCCCACCTTCAATCTTTCCCAGCATCAGGATCTTTTCCAATGAGTCAGTACTTTGCATCAGGGGGCCAAAGTATTGGAGTTTCAGCTTCAGCATCAGTCCTTCCAATGAATATTCAGGACTTATTTCCTTTAAGATTGAGTGGTTGGATCTCCTTGCAGTCCAAGGGACTCTTTTAAAGAGTTTTCTCCAACACCACAGTTCAAGGCATCAATTCTTCAGCGCTCAGCTTTCTTTAAAGTCCAACTCTCACATCCATACGTGATTGCCGAAAAATGACAGCTTTGACTAGATGTTCCTTTCTTGGCAAAGTAATGTGTCTGCTTTTTGTATGCTGTCTAGGTTGGTCATAGCCTTTTTTCCAAGGAGCAAGCATCTTTTGATTTCATGGCAGAAGTTACCATCTGCAGTGATTTTGGAGCCCAAGAAAATAAAGGTTCTCACTGTTTCCACTGATTCCCCATCTACTTGCCATGAAGTGATGGGTGTAGATGCCATGATAGTTTTCTCAATGTTGAGTTTTAAGCCAACTTTTTCACTCTCCTCTTCCACTTCCATCAAGAGTCTCTTTAGTTCTACTTTGCTTTCTGCCGTAAGGGTGGTGTCATCTGCATATCTGAGGTTACTGGTATTTCTCCCAACAATCTTGATTCCAGCTTGTGCTTCATCCACCCGGGCATATCTCACTATGTACTCTGCATATAAGTTAAATAAATAGGATGACAATATACAGCCCTGATGTACTCCTTTCCCAATTTGGAACCAGTCTATTGTTCCATGTCCAGTTCTAACTGTTGCTTCTTGACCTGCATACAGATTTCTCAGGAGGCGGGTAAGGTGGGCTGGTATTCCCATCTCTTTCAGAATTTTCCACAGTTTGTAGTGATCCACACAGTCAAAGACTTTGGCATAGTCAATAAAGCAGAAGTACATTTTTTTTTTTTTAACTCTCTTGCTTTTTCAATAATCCAATGGATGATGGCAATTTGATCTCCGGTTCCCTTGCCTTTTCTAAATGCAGCTTGAACATCAACATCTGGAAGTTGACAGTTCCTGTACTGTTGAAGCCTGGCTTGAAGAATTTTGACCATTACATTACTAGTGTGGGAGATGAGTGCAATAGTGCGAAGTTTGAGCATTCTTTGGCATTGCTTTTCTTTGGGGTTAGAGAAGGAGATGGCAACCCACTCCAGTATTCTTGCTTAGAAAATCCCATGGATGGAGGAGCCTGGTGGGCTACAGTCCACTGGGTCACAAAGAGTCAGACACGACTGAGAGACTTCACTTTCACTTTCTTTGGGATTGGAATGAAAACTTACCTTTTCCAGTCCTGTGGCCACTGCTGAGTTTTCAAATTTGCTGGCATATTGAGTGCAGCACTTTCACAGCATCATCTTTCAGTATTTGAAATAGCTCAACTGCAATTCTATCACCTCCACAAACTTTGTTGGTAGTGATGCTTCCAAAGGCCCACTTGACTTCACATTCCAGGATGTCTGGCTCTAGGGGACTGATCACACCATCCTGATTATCTGGGTCATGAAGATCTTTTTTGTATAGTTCTTCTGTGTATTCTTGCCACTTCTTCTTAGTATCTTCTGCTTCTGTTAAGTCCATACCATTTCTGTCCTTTACTGTGCCCATCTTTGCATGAAATAATCCCTTGGTATCTCTAATTTTCTTGAAGAGATCTCTAGTCTTTCCCATTCTATTGTTATCCTCTATTTTTTGCACTGATCATTGAGGAAGGCTTTCTTATTTCTTCTTGCTCTTCTTTGGAAATCTACATCAAATGAGTATCTCTTTCCTTTTCTCCTTTGTCCTTTAGCTTCTCTCCTTTCCTCAGCTATTTGCAAGGCCTCCTTTAACAACCATTTTGCCTTTTTGCATTTTGTTTTCTTGGGAGTCTTGATCACTGCTTCCTGTGCAATGTCACAAACCTCCATCCATAGTTCTTCAGGCACTTTATCAGATCTAATCCCTTGAATCTATTTGTCACTTTCACAGTATAATCGTAAATGATTTGATTTAGGTCACACCTGAAAGGTCTAGTGGTTTTCCCTACTTTTCTTCAATTTATGTCTGAATTTGGCAATAAGGATTTGATGATCTGAGCCACAGCTCCCAGTCTTGTTTTTGCTTATTGAATAGAGCTTTTCCATGTTTGGCTGCAAAGAATATAATCAATCT
Source organism: Aepyceros melampus (assembly GCA_006408695.1). NCBI lineage: Eukaryota > Metazoa > Chordata > Mammalia > Artiodactyla > Bovidae > Aepyceros > Aepyceros melampus. The sequence continues at coordinate 323,448 of SJXQ01011941.1, read as the reverse complement.
GATTTCCAATATTTTACCATCTGGTGATGCCCATCTAAAGGTCAGCAACATTATTTTCCATGAAAAGTAGTCACCAATGGAAAGAACTGAGTTCACAAAGAGAACAGGCAGGCAATGTGTCTCAATTTGTGTAATTTTGGTCTTTAAGGAATGTGAATTTCACTTACAGTTCAGTTTAAAAATATGCAGTGATTAAGTTTAAAAAGAAACTAAAACTCAGAGAAATCTAGCAACCATCAACTCATCAACCAGAATCCATCAACCAACCTCTCCCCTGTCCACCCCCCCACCCCGACACCTTATAAATGTAAAAACATAAACTGGTATGTTCTACCAATATCTCAACTTTTTTTTTTTTTTTTAAGCAACCTAATTGCTCTTAGGCTCCAAAATCACTGCAGATGGTTAACTTCAGCCATGAAATCAAAAGACACTTGCTCCTTGGAAGAAAAGCTATGACCAACCTAGACAGCATATTAAAAGGCAGAGACTTTACTTTGCCAAGAAAGGTCCATCTAGTCAAAGCTATGGTTTTTCCAGTAGTCATGTATGGATGTGAGAGCTGGACCATAAAGAAGGCTGAGTGCTGAACAATTGATGCTTTTGAGCTGCATTGTTGGAGAAGCCTCTTGAGAGTCCCTTGCACAGCAAGGAGATAAAACCAGTCAATCCTAAAGGAACTCAACCCTGAATATGCATTGGGAGGACGGATGCTGAAGCTCCAATACTTTGGCCACCTGATATAAAGAGCTGACTCATTGTAAAAGACCCTGATGCTGGGAAATACTGAAGGTAGAAGGAGAAGAGGATGACAGAGGACAAGATGGTTGGATGGCATCACTGACTCAATGGACATGGGTTTAAGCAAGCTCTGGGAGATGGTGAAGGACAGGGAAGCCTGGTATGCTGCAGTCCAAGGGATCACAAAGAATTGAACACATCTGAGCACCTGAAAAACAACAAATTGTTCTTACTCTCTATCAGATTAGAATGCTCCTTCTGAACTTCCTCTAAACCACAGATCAGAATCAAGTCCGTACTGGCGTTATGGGTGTAATTTTGGGAATTGAAGGCAGGTTGCTTTCGAAAGTTTTTCTTCTTTTCCCCCTCAAGCTCAGTAAAAGGCTAGTACTTTTTTCCTGTTGATCTTCACCCACCTCACCAAATGTTCTCCTTTACTCCTATTCCAGGAATGTCCATTGTACGGATTCATTGGTCCTGTACCATAACTTAAAACAAACCTTGAGAAACAGTCCCCAACACTGGAGAAATGACATGTGAGACAAAGAGCCACTTGCCCTTCCAGTCTGTCCAGAAGGCTCCACCTTCCTTGGTCCCAGCATGCTCCCATTTCTGCAGTCCCATCAGTTTTGCCCTTTGCCCTGTAATAACCCACCCTGTTCTTCCCTCAGTGTTAATGCCTGCTGGTTCATGAATCCAGTATGAATTAACACATGCCTGGTCCTTAGCTGCTCTCCAGCAACTATGTTTAGTTATTGCCTGTCAATTTCGCCTCTAACCTACACTGTCCCTGGTATTCTTCATTCCCTCTGAGTATGATGTGTCCACCTCATTCTTGTTCAAAATTTTCCTCTGAACCACCTGGAAAAACCCCTACCATTCAGATAGCCCACTTAATTTCCCCATGCATAAAATCAGAATCTCCTCTCTTCCTCAAGGTAAGTCTGATCTTCCTATGCTTGCAATCAAAGCTCCCCATGGCCACACGGTCCTGGGCTAAGCCTGACCATTCTCTGACGTTATAGATGAGCAATCAAAATATAGGAAGCAGAGTGACACCAAAAGCACATGAGGCCACAAAGGATCCTGCTGTTTCTCAAAAGATGAGCAGAGATCCTACTGTTTCTCAAAAGATGGGCAGAGCTCAGAAACATTGAATCCAGGGAAGTGGCTGATCAGAGCAGGTGAGACTTTTCTGTGTGGAAGCTTATCTCCACGACAAGCCTAGGTCCCAAGTACAGTGCTTCCAGTCCTTGGACAGGAACGGAAGTAACAACTAAGAAGGCTGCTGCTGCTAAGTCGCTTCAGTCGTGTCCGACTCTGTGTGACCCCATAGACGGCAGCCCACCAGGCTCCCCCGTCCCTGGGATTCTCCAGGCAAGAACACTGGAGTGGGTTGCTGTTTCCTTCTCCAATCCATGAAAGTGAAAAGTGGAAGTAAAGTCGCTCAGTCATGCCCGACCCTTAGCGACCCCATGGACTGCAGCCACCAGTCTCCTCTGTCCATGGGATTTTCCAGGCAAGAGTACTGGAGTGGGGTGCCATCGCCTTCTCCAAACTAAGAAGGCAGGAATCAGAAAAGGTAGATGGTGTCCAATACTCAGAAAGCAGGAACGGTTGGGAAGGAGACCCCTGCAGGAAAATGGAGAGAATGGGCAACATGGCCTCAGTAGTCCATCAACCATCACAGCTTGGCTGAGCTCCACTGCATTGCCAGCACTGCACCTGGGTTACCAGGAATATGTTGGTGGGACTCAAAAAGGCAAAAGCGCAGCAGCCCTCTTGCTCTCATCACGCAAGGAAGATGGTTGCCCGGCTCTAGAGGTGGGTACAGTGCAGGGGTGCCTTAGGGGCGGGGCCGGCCTACAGGCTCTCCATCAGCTCCTCTGATTCTCGGCCTTGATATGTCTGACTCAGTGAAGGCACCCGCCTCCCCTGCGGTCCAGAGCATCCTGGAGGCTAAAGCCTAGTGAGCAGTAAGGAGTCTGTGTGGATTCAGCTTATCCTCAGGGCTTCCAGTTCACCCCCTGTCCCCAGCACCTTATTTGCCGACTGCTTGCCCTGTGGATTTAGGCCTAATATCCAAAATACAGAAGCAACAACCATGCCTAACTTGCTCAACTTTCTACAAATAGATAATAGTAAAATGCTCAAAATAAATCCCATATTCTCTACCACTCCCATGGTTCTATTTCTCTGAGTAAACCTTGCCTGATACAGAATTTGGTACCAGATCTACAATTCCAGGAAAACAAAGCATGGTGAATAGAAGTAACCAGTAGACTCTTAAATTGTAATATTTGTGAGTTTTACTTCTGTTAGGCCATAAGTTGTACTGAAGGACCAAATTATGTATAAGGTGAAGAATCACTCTCACTGTTGAGTCAATAATTATTAGTGATTTTACTAAACAAATGTCTCTTTCAAGAACAGTAATAAATTAATTCTCAGCTAACATCAACAGGAGAAAAGTGAAGGAGGCTATACTTTATAAAAAAAATGCACAGAGTTGATAATAACAAAATTAACCAGATAGATGTTATATTTCAACAAATGTTTTCAATAATTACCCTGTTGCTTTAATACTCTGATGTTCACATTAAATCAAAACTGTTCAACTGAAATGGTTATGTTTAAAAGATGCTCATATCATTTTTATGATCACTCCTGAAAATTTCTGGCAAAATACATTATATAAACTACTTTCGTAATGTACTCTAAATAGGATGACATAAAGCTTAGCTGAAGAGCCACTATAATCAAAAGGCCAGAGAATGAAAATGTGAGAGAGACAGACATAAAAGGAGAGAGACAGAGGGGGAGGGAAATAAAAAATCATTTAGACACATAAATGAGCCTCAGCAGATTTTGGGTGAAATACTGAATAGCATCACTGAATATTACATTTATACAGGGCACTTTCGTGTCCAAAGGAAAGACAATATACTTTTGTATTTACTTAATTTTTTTAAAAAAAACAGAAGATTATGACTTTTTCTCCTATTTCTTTCAGTCAATGTGACATCATCATTCAAGGCCCAGGTCAAAGGTCACTTCACAAGTGAAGCCATCTATAGCCCACACCAACTCCAAATCAAGATTGTAGTAACTTATTTGCCTTTTCCTGAGATGATGTAACCTTGAAATCAGGGTCAAAATATAATTTGTCTTTGAAGCCCAATAAGTAACAAATAACAGATTCTAAGTATATGATTACTAAACCCATTCACACTACAGCATAGATTTATGGTTAATTTTATATGTCCATATAGTTACTGTGAAAGTCACATGAGAAAAAAAATGCTAAAGGATTCGTATATTGTCTCCTAACTACTATGTTCTCCTTAGAATAGTCATTTCCATCATTTTAAGTCATGTTAATTATGTCTGTTTGACTTTAGGAAAACCTGCTTTTCAGGCCAGTAATTGTACATGCATTATTTCCTTTGAAGAAATGCTGGGATATACTCACATACCTGGAGGTACCTACTTTGTATTTCAGCCTCTGGCCTCAGGGTTTAACTAGGGATTCCAAATTGTTACTCTGTGTTGATAAGAAATAGATACATCTGGCATTCTCTTGGAGGAAATAAAATCCTGAGCTCACTGGGTATGCTGCAGTTAGTTGCTACATCATTGTTTGTTTCACTCAGACAATGCTGACAGCTTATTTTATATTAGTGAGAATTCTCCAGAGAAATGGAATAGGAGATATATATACACACACACATATGTGTGTGTATGCATGTATATGTGTTTCTGTGTGTGTATACACACACACACACACACACACACACACACACATATGTAGTATACGGCAGGTGGTAAAGAATCCACCTGCCAATGCAGGAGACACAAGAAACAGAGGTTCGATTCCTGGGTGGGCAAGATCCCCTGGAGTAGGAAATGGCACCCCACTCCAGTATTCTCACCTGAAAAATTCCATGGGCAGAGGAGCCTGGCAAGCTACAGTCCGAGGGCCCACAAAGAGTTGGACATGACAGAACACCTGAATACAAAACATCTATATATGAGACAGGTGATTTACTGTAAAAATTGGCTCATGTAATCATGGAGACTGAGAAGTCCCATGATCTGCATTTACAAGCTGGAAACCAGGAAATCTAGTGGTGTAATTCCAGTCCAAGTCCAAAGGCCTGGGAGCCAAGGGAGCTGATCATGTGAATCCGAGTCCAAGGCCAGGAGAAGGCTAATGTTCCAACTTAAGCAGCTAATAAGGGACTGATCTCTCCCTTCCTCCACTTTTGTTTTATTCAGGCCTCTCAACAGGTTGGATGATGCCCACCACATTGGGTAGGGCCATCTGCTTTTTGGGTCCACTGATTCAATGCCAACCTCACCTAGAAATACTCTCCCAGATATACCCAGAAATAATGTTGTATGTGGGCACCCTGTGGCCTAGTCAAGTGGACATACAAAATTAACCGTCATAGCTAGCTCTTGTCCACAATGGTTGGTGCCCCTACCCACAAAACCACCTGCCACATTGGAAACTACTGGCCCTATTCAAAGATGAGTAAAAATCAGAGATGGCCACAAGCAAACTGTGCATAAAAGTAGCAAATACCAAAAGCAAGACAGAAAGGGAAGAAAGAGGGCAATGAAGAACAAACATCATAAGAAGAACCACCCAAGCAAACAGATGAAGAATTTAAATAACACTTCACAGACCCAATAACAATAGTAATAATTTAAACAAACGGCTCTTGCTTTAAAAGAAAATAATGTTCAGGAAAGAAGTACAAAGGCCCAAATGATAAAATATAAGATACCTGAATCAGATGAAAATAAATGGACAGGGTTATGAAATACTACAGAGATGAAAAGCCACTTTAGGAACTAAAAAATAACAAAGAATTTGACTGAAAATATAGCAGGACACTTAAGTGAAATAAAAAAGTTTAAGATGATACAAAACACCAATGAGAAATGTTATACCTATCTTCAGAGTTAATAAAGAAGAAAACAAAAGGAAAAGATACTTCAGTTCATGCAATTCGCCAGGCCAGAATACTGGAGTGGGTAGTCTTTCCCTTCTCCAGGGGATCTTCCCAACCCAGGAATCAAACCCAGGTTTCCCACATTGCAGGTGAATTCTTTACCAGCTGAGCCACAAGGGGAGCCCAATATTTAAATATGAAGGGATAAAATGAGAGTCTGCTTCTCAGCATTAAATGGCAAGATCCAAGAAAAAGTGATAGAGAATGAGAAAAAAACAAGAAGAAAAACGGATGCAGTTACTGAACTTCTTTCTGGCTTACTAAAAATAGCTTATGGACATCTGAACAAAAAGCAAAACAAGAACAAGTGCAAAGATCAGTTTGCTTCAGGCTTCACAGTGACACCAAATGCCAGATGACAATAAAGCAGTGTTTCCATACTTCTGAGAAAAAGAATTCAGACTACATTGTTTTGATAATTATAGTTAACAATCAGAAAATAAATACTAATAACCTAAATTTTAAGAAGACAGTAAAATAAGAAGAGAAGAAAAGCAAGTTAAAAAGAAATGTCATTCATCTACCTATCTTTCACAGCAAAAAGTCAAGATGTTAGAGTTAAATTCAGTCATTAAAAACGACAGAAATACCAGAATTCAAAGAGGGTTTTTTTGTTTGTTTGTTTGTTTTCTGGTCTTTCTCTTAATTCTCAAAGAATAGAGTCACTTTGGTGAAAGGATATTAACTTAAAAATAGTAAATTCCTTTGGTTTAAGCCCAGTTTCTAAATCTTCCATTACATCAGAAGCAAACAAAAAATAACTCTATATTAGAAGCAAAATATAAATACAGTCCTACTTTTGCAAAACCATCTCTGTTTACTTGTATATATGCACACACAGGTGCTGTAAATAATGTCACCAAATGCCAACAGGTATGAAGCAGGGAAGTGATGGGGCTTTCTATGCTTTAATGTTTTTAAAATGAGCAATGCATCATCTTTTCAAATAATAAAGCTTTTATCCTACTTCAATAATGGCACAATCTTTCTCAAATCCCTGTATATCATTTTGTTCTTATATCCCAGGTCTAAAACACTAGACAGCAAAGAGTTAAGGGACTTGATAGAAGAATGACCTCACAAAGGATGATATTTTAATAAATATGAGATACACCTATTAGTCTGGATCATTATCAAATCTACTGATTATGCTCAAGAAAGGAACTTTTAATATAACTAGATATGCCTGGAAACAGGATGAACTGCCACATGCAGTAAGAAATTGCACAGAGTACTCAAGATATAGTACTAAAGTAACCAACCAACACTTACGGAAGAAAGTCACATACCAAGCACATGTTAGAGTCAATGACCTACGTGGGCACTTTCAGTTCTTAAAACACTTGACTTTGATGTGACATCATACAAGAAAGTCATGAATCTCTGTCTTATGCTATATAAATAAGAGTATCAAGCGCCACCCACACCTTTAGGACCCTACAGCTCTGAATTATTTTCATGACTATGTCATATTTCTTTCACCCCTATTACAACTCTTAAATAGGCAAGACAGGTGTTATTTTTCCACAAAGTCACTGGTCCAAGATACTACAAAGAACTGCAGAGCAAAACCTCTTTTCTCTGATTCCATGTTTATGGTGCAGGTGACTACCTAAACAGAGAAGGCAGTGGCACCCCACTCCAGTACTCTTGCCTGGAGAATCCCATGGATGGAGGAGCCTGGTAGGCTGCAGTCCATGGGGTCATGAAGAGTTGGACACGACTGAGCGACTTTACTTTCACTTTTCACTTTCATGCATTGGGGAAGGAAATTGAAACCCACTCCAGTGTTCTTGCCTGGAGAATCCCAGGGACGGGGGAGCCTGGTAGGCTGCCGTCTATGGGGTCGCACAGAGTTGAACACGACGGAAGCGACTTAGCAGCAGCAGACTACCTAAATGCAGAGTAGCCCAGTGCTGATGATATATTTCACTTGTATCAACCCCGGCTTTCTCAACAATTATGCCAACTTAGCTCAAAATGAAAGAAAAGACTGGCTTGTTGCTGGTACAGTTTTCTACTTTGTGTGAAGAACGTCTTGAAACTTTAGACGAAAGACATTTAAAGTAACTACATTATACCTGTCCATTGAAACAAAATTTTGGTAGGGAATTAAAACTTCCTCAGAAAGATGTGGTATTGTTCTCTTGCTTTCCAAACTTACTCACTGCCAACAATGGAGCAAAAGTTTGAACATGAATTCTGCTAAGCTGGACTAATGTATATGCATGCATATGTTCTGGACACCTGCTCCAAACCAGCTGCTCAGGGTACTGGGTAACATTCATTCAGGCTGGAAAACAGTGGAGTAAAGTCAGGTCTGTTGGGAGTCAGGTCCACAAACATTCACAATGAAACTTCTAAAATATGCTAAAGAGCTATAGACAAGGTTTTATGCTGATATATGTGAGTAGAAATTAATGGTAACTGGAATCTTTTTAGAGTTTATTTAATATTATCTAAAGGCAGATGGTATAGGGACAAAAAGGAAAGAATTTAAAAACTGAGTAAAGAATTCAATGTGAATTTATATAGGTATATTTTTATATAAATATTTATTTATACATTATATATATTTATACATGACTGATTGATTGAAAGAGAGAGGAAGACTGACTGCTTCTAGAAGACTCTTGATATGGCCACAAAAGAAATTTTACAAATGCTATTCAGGCTGTTTAAATGTTAGAACCTAAGCAGAAAGGCATCACATCATATTCTGTGGCTCTGGCAAGATTTTATCACCACTGGCAAATTGGAAATGTACAAAATAGTTTTAAGAGCCATATTCAAATCCCTTTTCAATTATGTAGACAGTGGCAATGTTGCATCCACTGCTGACATTTTAAAAACGTCATCTTAAAACTGACCTTGGGAATATATGTGAAATATAGAAAAGATAAATTTCCAAACTGCAATTTTCTCTCTGAATCAGACGTTATGAAAACTACCACCACCTGATCCAAGCAGGTTTAAAAACAAGTATCTATGAATTTGTTCTAAAGCCTCTATAACTGAAAACACAGATTTAAAAATATAAAAAACAGCATGATGAATAATGCAATTCATCAGGACAAACATTAAGTGAAACACTCAGTGTGCCTCCCTCTATAAAGACTTCTGAACTCATGAATTATGAGCTATGAGGCATGATCATTTAGAATGAATCACACATAATATATTACAGCTAATCAAGATGGTATCTTCAGTTTATCCTCAGGGTAAGTATTAACACAATGATTCTCTTTGCCATCATCCTCAGTTGTCATAAAATTAGTTACAGAACAATGACATTGTCAAAATGTATAAACATACAAAACTTAACACTGATCCATTCAAACATAAAAATTTAATAACACCTGAACAAAAACATAAACACAGTATTAAACTCATACATAAGAATTGATGCTTTTGAACTGCGGTGTTGGAGAAGACTCTTGAGAGTCCCTTGGACTGCAAGGAGATCCAACCAGTTCATTCTAAAGGAGATCAGTCCTGGGTGTCCTTTGGAAGGACTAATGCTAAAGTTGAAACTCCAGTACTTGGGCCACCTCATGCGAAGAGTTGACTCACTGGAAAAGACTCTGATGCTGGGAGGGATTGGGGGCAGGAGGAGAAGGGACAACAGAGCATGAGATGGCTGGATGGCATTACTGACTCCATGGACATGAGTCTGAGTAAACTCTGGGAGTTGGTGATGGACAGGGAGGCCTGGCGTGCTGCGATTCATGGGGTTGCAAAGAGTCGGACACGACTGAGCGACTAAACTGAACTGAAACTCATATATAGGGAAAGTGAGAACTTTTTGTATGATAATAGATGAAGATTTCCATGGTGACCAAGGAATGAGCTGGGACTATTTGAATTTACTACATTTGCCTTATTGGTCTCCGGAGTGTAGAAAACTGTTTATCTTTACATTATAAATGTAATTATCAGTAGTTGCTGGAGTTAAATTTTAAGAATCTTGCAAGTTTTTAAACCACTGAAACCAGTGGGAATATTTCCACCATGGGAACTGACAAACACTACAGATCAGGCCTTCACATCCAAAGCCCTCGAGTCACTTTACAAACACAGCACTAATCCTCATGCAAGGAAGTACACAGTGCACTCAGTTCTTACAGAGTTAATTCATCTACATAGGTAATAGTGAGCTCATAAAAAAAGAACATAACCATACACCCAGAAATCTCTCTTGTATCACCTCTGAACTGATACTCCCTTCTAGAGTATTTTCCAGAAACAAATATTATAAAGGAGAAATTTTAGCAAGGAAGGGAAAAGGTACATTTATTTTTTTAAAGATTCCATATACAAGTGAGATCATATAGTATTTGTATCTGTCTTTATTTCAGTTAGTATAATGAAATAAATAGTATTTCCTCATTTTTAATGACTGAATAATACTCCATTATATGTTTTTATATACACACACACACACACACACCCCCACATCCTATTTAACCACTCATCTGTTGACACACACAGAGGTTGTTTCAATATCTTGGTTACTATAATTCATGCTGCAATGATCATGGGGGTGCATTTATCTTTTGTTGAGTGTTTTTATTACCTTTAGCTATTTCCTAGAAGTGGAACTGCTGGATTATTTGGTAGTTGGTCCTAATTTCTTGAGGCTTTCCATAAAATTTCCATAGTGACTGCACCAATTAACAATCCTACCAACCAGTGCACACATTCCTTTTCTCTGCATCCATACCAGCATTATATCTCTTCTCTGTCTATGGTCATTCTAAAAGGTGTGTGGTGTTGTATCACTGTAGTTTTAGTTTGCATTTCCCTAAATGCCTAAATGATACTCAGCATGTTTTTATGAACCCAGCTGTTGATATATCTTCTTTGTAGAAATGTCATATTCAGACTTTTGACCATTTATTTGGTTATTTGGGGTTTGTTTGTTTGTTTTTCTATTGAGTAACAAAGAGTACATTATATTTCTGGATAGTAAACCCTTCCTCATCAGATATATAGTTTGCAAATATTTTTTTTCCCATTCTGTAGGTTGTCTTCACACTTTTTGACGGTTTCCTATGGTGAAGAAACTTTTTAGTTTGATATAATTCCATTTGTTTATTTTGTTGCTTGTACTTTAGGTGTCATATCCAAAACATTAGCAAGATCTATGTCAAGAAATTTTGTTCCTATGTTTTCTTATAGAAGTTTCTTAGTTTCAAGTCTTACATTTAAGTCTGTAATTGATTGGTTCAAATTTTGTGAGAGGTATAACATATGGGTCCAATTTCATTCTCTTACACATGAAAATCCAATTATCATAACACCATTTATTGGAGAGACCGTATTCTCCATTATTCTTGGTTCCCCTGTCAAATATTAGTTAATCCAATCATATTGGGTTTATTTCTGGGCTCTCAATTCTGTTCCACTGGTCTATTTGCTGGTTTCTTTTCTATGAGTGTCATGCTGTTTTGATGACTATAACTTTACAGTATAACTTGGAATCAGAAAGAATAATTGAGATCCCCACCCTGCTTTTTCATTCTCCATATTTTCTTGGCTATTCAAGGGCTTCTGTAGTTCCATATGAATTTCAGAAATTTTTTCTAGATTTATAAAATATGTAATTGAAATCTTGATATGGAATGCACTTAATATATTTCAGTAATATTAACATTTTGACATATTAATTCTTCCAATCCATAAATAATGAGGTACTTCTCCATTTATTTGTCTTCTTCAATTTCTTTCATCCATGTCATGTGGTTTACAGCATAGAGATCTTTCACATTCTAAGTTAAATTTATACCTAAGTATTTTATTGTGTTTGATGTTACTGTGAAAAGAAAGTGAAAGTGAAGTCATTCAGTCGTGTCTGACTCTCTGCGACCCCATGGACTGTAGCCCACCAGGCTCCTCCATCAGTGGAATTCTCCAGGCAAAACTACTGGAGTGGGTTGCCATTTCCTTCTCCAGGGGATCTTCACAACCCAGGAATCAAACCTGGGTCTTCTGCATTGCAGGCAGATGCTTTACCATCTGAGCCACCAGGGACGCCCTTGATGCTACTGTAAGTGGAATCTATTTCTTTTCAGAAATTTTGTTGCTTACAGAAATGCTACTGAATTTTGTATATGTTGATATTGTATCTTGCAACTTTACTGAATTCACTGATCATCTATCAGTCTTTTGGTTGAGTCTTTAAAATTTTCTCTATATTAAATCAAGGCATCTGCAAATAAAGACATGTTTACATCTTCCTTTCCAACTGGGGTAACTTCTTTATCTTACATGATTGCTCTAGCTAGGACTTCTAGTACTATACGGAAGATACGTGGTAAGAGTGGGCACTCTTGACTTATTTGTGATCTTAGAGGAAAAGCTTTCGAACTTTCAACACTGAGTATGATGTTAGCTGTGAGCCTGTCACATTTTTATTGAGATAAGTTCCTTATAGGCGTAATTTGTTAACATTTCTTATAATGAATGGATGCTGAGTTGGAAGAAGGCAATTTCAAGTGAAAGATATAATCTGGAAAATCATTTGTAAGTAGCACCATCTTCCCAAGTGACACTAGTGATAAAGAACCTGCCTGTCAATGCAGAAGACATAAGAGACCTGAGTTTGATCCCTGGGTTGGGCAGATCCCCTGGAGAAGGGAATGGCAACTCACTCCAGTATTCTTGCCTGGAGAAGCCCATGAACGAGGAGTATGGTGGGCTAGAGTCCATGGGGTCACAGAGTCAGACACAACTGAAGCAACTTAGCATGCACACACGTGAAGGTGAGCTGGCAGAAAGACATAACGTACATTTATATGAAAGTAGCAGGAGCAATGGAAGAAGGAAAGTAAGAAATTGTATGTGCTGTGCAGCTATATAGGGTTATGAGTCACATGCCTCTGTACCAGACTTTATGAAATGGAAATGGTTTAACATATTGTCATTTTCTTAGTATTAATGTGTGGTTTTTGTATTACGACCAGTTTAAATAAATACCACAAAGTGATATCTAGTACATGATAACTGTTGAAATCCATGGGATTTTTTTTTTTATCCTCCAATTTATACCTGAACTTTCCTATGAAACAGCCAAAGGTAAAAGCCTCTCATAGTCATCCTATCCTATCCTCGAAGAAAGCCAAGATTGCAGGTGCAAAGAGGACAGCATTTGACAGCAATCATATGCTATACAGAGCTAAGATGAATATTATGCTTGTGGTAGGAAAATTTGGCTTGTATTTTTTTTGTCCCAGTGATCAGTTTCAATTTTCTAATTATCATTTTAAAGTTGATTCTTAAAACAGTTTTGGTTCTGGAAACTGATGATAGCTAGACTTGCACAAAAACATCTAGCTTTTTTATAACTTTTTTATACTTAGGGGTTTTAAAAAGAATTACACTTTATAGACAGATGAATGTGTCTAAGCATTGACCTTTGCCTCATAGCCAAAGAAGTGCACCAATGAAAATAATTGCCCCAAATTCATGTTCAAAATAGGACTGCCACTACAATTATATAATTTGACTAACCAACCTTTATTGTTTTCCTCTTCATATGGATATTCATTCATCCATTTGTTTCTAGAGTCACATTGATCCTGAAAGAAAAGCACACAAAAAATTAATGAAAACTGCTAAGGGGTTAATATCTAAAATATATAAATAGTTTATACAAGTCAACATCAAAAACACAAGTAACCCAATTAAAAATGGGCAGAAGATCTGGTAGACATTTTCCAAAGAGGACATGCAGATAAAAGCAGGCTCATGAAAAGGTGCTAACCACCAGGGACACGTACATTAAAAACCACAATAAAATATTACCTCATACCTGACAGCATGACTATCATCAAAAAGAACACAAATAACAAATGTTAGCAAGGGTGAGGAGAAAAGGGAACCCTTGTATACTGTTGGTGGGAATGTACATTGATACAGACACTGTAGAAAATAGTATGAAGGTTCCTCAAAAAACTAAATTTAGATCTACCATATGACCCAGTAAATGCACTCCAGGATATATCCAAAAACAAAAAACACTAACTCAAAAAGATACATGAACCCCAAAGTTCATGGCCGTATTATTTATAATAATGCAAATAATCGCAAAGATAAGGAAGCAATCTGAATGACCATCAACAGATGAATGGATAAAAAAGATGCAGCATACATATACAATGAAAAACGACTGAGCCACAAAGAATGGGATTCTGCCATTTTTAAAAACATGGATCAACTTGGAGGGTGTTATGCTAAATGAAATACATCAGACAGAGAAAGACCAGGTGATATCACTTACATGTGGAATCTAAATAATACAACAACCTACGGAAGATAAAAAAGAAGCAGACTCACAGATAAAGAGAACAAACTAGTGGTTATCAGTATGGAGAGGGAAGCGGTACGGGATTAAGAAGTATAAACTATTATTATAAAATAAACTACAAGGATATGTTGTATGACACAGGAAATATAGACAAACCTTCATAACTACATAACTATAAATGGAGTGTAACCTTTAAAACTTGTGACTCACTATACTGTACACCGGTAACTTGTGTAATATTGCACTTCAACTATACTTCAATTTTAAAATGATAAAAAGTTGCACATGTTGATAACATTCAGCAACTGGAGGAAAGAAAAGAAAATCTTGAGTCTGCAATTTTTTTAAGCTCTAGATTAGTGGAGTGACATAATAAAAGTGATAGTTGCAGAACGGTTTTGGTTTTTGCCTCCTCGTTAGCGCCATGTAAAGGGGAAAATGGAGAACTGAAGAAACAGAGGCAGAATTCCAGCTATGACACTTCTAACAGACCCTCGGCACAAGATATGGAAACCTGTATAAAGATAAGGGAGGGAGAGAAGAAAAAGAGGGATGAAACAGGGAGAGGAGGGTGGGGGTGTAAAATGGCAGAAACTGGTTTAAAAGCAAATTTAATATCTGAAAGAGAAGTCACAAATGTTTTAGCTGAAATAGTTGGCTCCATTATTCTTAGCAACTAAGAGATTGTTAAAGAAACATTGTTTTCCAGAGGAAATTGTCTCCTTTCGCCTCTTTATAGCTGATACAAATGTGCAGAATTAATATGAATACTTTTTGGTGACTCCATCTTGGCCAATACCCAAGTAACTTTTAAAAAATTGATCTGAGTTAAAATATGTCACTACTTAAAAATTAAACAAACATAAGTAAATATTTATGTTGTCTCTAAAAGCTTCCAAATCCCCAAGACCATGTGGATCTCAGAAAACAGAATTAAATATTGCTGGACTGGAGAGTTCCGATTACAATAGACCATTTGCCCCATTTGGATACATCTTAAAAGTCCTCCTATTTATTCTTTCTCAGTATTATGTAACTTGCTTCAGAATTTCCATTTCACGAGGCAAAATTTTTTTTGGCATTCAGTTACGCCAGCTTATTAGGCACAGTTCTTTTTTTTTTTTTTTTTCACTTGGAATTACACTCAAGAGGGGACACACCTTAGAGTTCTTAAGCAGCTCCCATTCTGTGCCAATGCCTACACAGGCAGTATCCAGCCATGTTTCCTCTGCATGTGTTTCCACACATCTGAGCAGAAAATGTGTGGAAACTCATAAAGCCTTAAAAGAAATATACCAGAATGTGCACGTTTCATGGGCTTGGTCTGTAAGATGAAGTGGCCTTTAATTTCATTACAGTTTTAAATCAATCAGTTGATCAAGCAATGACTCTTTCTTCCTCCTTCCCTGTCACCTTTTATCTCTCCCTCTATATTATAAAGATCGCCTCTTCTGACTCAAAAACACATCCCCTGATATACTGTACAGTTTTCATCACTGCTAGAAATGCCATTAAGAAGCAACAGAACATAAATGCAGTATTTTAATATGACAATGACAAACAGAAATAGTCTCTTGAAATTCAGAAGATAATTCTTCTGTTTTATATTATGAAATCATAATAGGCTATCCCTTGAAAGATATCCCTTGCTCTAGAAGTTCTCTAGAACACCATGTTTCTATCAAATACATCTTGTCCTTTCTAGTCTTCAAAATGTGTTTCAATCCATCAATTGCAATTTCTCAGCAGAATGTATCAGGTACTTCAAAACTCACTGCAAGCTTACATTCTGGTTCTGTAATTTTTTTCACACTTTAATAAACTAAGAACATTTTGACATAACATTCAACTCATTAATGCTTACCTCCAAATTCATAGTACTCCATTATAAAGATACAGGATTGTTTACTCCCTCATTTTTGTCTAGTAGTTTACAATTTTTTACTATTACTGATAATACACATCCTTCTGTGTAAATCATGTACATCAGGACCTCTGCTAGCCTGAAGGATGCCTTTGGGAAACTAGAAAGGATGCCGTCTCTGGGAAGACACAGACACTCATCAGGAGGTGGGGCCTGGCCAGGGAAGCCTATTGTAGATTTCCACCACTCACCCCTCAGCCAGGAATCCATATCCTACACCACTGTAAACAGCTGGCCTGGTGTGCACCTTTAATTACTGTCTTAGAATACAGTTACTGAAGTATCATTCCTGGATCAGAGTAATATAAGCTTTTTTCAGCCTTTCAAAACATATTACTCAACTTGCTTTTTATATACACACTAGCTTCCCTGGTGGCTCAGATGGTAAAGCGTCTGGCTGCAATGCAAGAGGCCTGGGTTTGATCCCTGGGTTGGGAAGATCCCCTGGAGAAGGAAATGGCAACCCACTCCAGTACCCTTGCCTGGAAAATCCCATGGACAGAGAAGCCTCGTAGGCTACAGTCTATGGGGTCGCAAAGAGCGGACACACCGAGATATATCACTTTCACACCAATTTATAGTCCCACCAGCAGAAGCAGCACGTGCTAACCTAGTTCTATTACCATCTACTTCCCAGGACACAGCCCACTGCCCTGCAAACTTTAGGGGATTAATAAAGGTTTGTCAAATGAGTAAGAGAAGCTAAGGATGAAGAAAGAAAAGGAAACTCCCTTTTATATCAAGTGTGTGCATATTTCTTAACCAAGGAATTTGCATGCATGCGTGCTCAGTCATGTCTGACTCTTTGTGATCCCACGGACTGCTGGCCTCCTCTGTCCATGGGATTTTCCAGCTAATAATAACTGGAGTGGGTTGCCATTTCATTCTCCATGGGATTTTCCCAATCCAAGGATGGAAGCTATATCTACTATGTCTCCTATATCACAGGCAGATTCTTTACTGCTGAGCCATTGGGGAAGTCCAACCATGGAACTAAGGCCTTAACTACATAATTTGTATTTTTTATATGCAATTAAGCTACAGACTACAATAAACACTGAATTTTGTGAGTTTTACATAACACAATATTATACATTTTTACAGCATTCGGGGATTTACTAAGTATCCTAATGATAGTATTTGTTCTGAAACCAGTTCTGCAAGTTGAGCACATCAACAATTTTAAGATCCATTTGACAATGATGATCAGAGGTTAATTTCATATGTAAAGTAACAAATCAGATAATGGTAGGGTCCTTAATAAAACCCCTGAATTAAAGACTCAAATATTGTGGCATGGCTCTTTGCAGGTTATCGTTGTAACCACTCACAATTTAAAAGCAGACTTCAGTACATATTTTGGCCACCTGATGTGAAGAGCCGATTCACTGGAAAAGACCTTGATGTGGGGAAAGATTGAGGGCAAGAGGAGAAGGAGGAGACAGAGGATGAGATGGCTGGATGGCATCATCAACTCAATGAACATGAGTATGAGCAAACTCCAGGAGACAGTGAGGGACAGGGAAGCCTGGTGTGCTGCAGTTCACGAGGTCACAAACAGACCAACTCAGTGACTCAACAAGAACAAGAGTATATCTTAAACCTAGGGACAGCATAGTACAATGCTAACTTCTGTTTTCCATTCAATTCCAGCTCTTCAATGAGCGCTCAAGACCGTCCTTTGCTCTGTGGTGCCCATCCCATACTTTAAGTAGCACAAATGACAGAAAACAAAGACACAGTTTAAGCTCGAAAAAACCTGTCCCTAGTTTCTCCTCTATCTGTTAGCATGCAACAGTAAACAACTCAATCAGCCTTGAGGCTCAACTTCATTCTCCACAGAAGCAAAGATAATACTTGATGTACCTATCTATCCTATACACCCTAACTGAACAAATTTCTGTAATACAACAGTCTGCACTATTATATAAGTACTCATAAGAATTATCACTCCTTCATCAATGGCCCAAATATTAAACAGGAAAACAACAGAATTTCCCCAAATTAAGACCACCAGATATAATAGATGGAGCTCCAATTTTATTCCTGCCAAGGGACCTTTGGGTTGTTCCCCAAATCCCCATCAAAACCCAAACCATGATATAAAATAGAAAACTGGAGTATTTCCAATAACAGTTATTATCTCATCAATTTTCTAATTAAAAGATGACTAAACTCTGCTGAACAGGTTTGTGAAATTATCCAGTAAATCTTTCCTAAGACTGGAAGTTTTTAACGTCCACTGTCCTCATCAAGAAACTCATCATGCTTGCTTTTGGCCTTCATTTCCCTGGCTCCAAAAGCAATTCTCAATCATCAGGTGAGGAAAAAACCAAGGGCAGTCATCTTATTCCAATATGAAAAACACAAGAAGTAACAAAAGGCATAACATAGTTTAGAAAGAATTTTAAATTTACTTTTAAACAAAAATATTGCTTCCTGGAACCACTCGTAAATACTGGCTTATTTTTCTTTCAGTGAAGAGTATTTCTTTTAGTGAAATTCTATTTATACATGTTTTTCTTCAGTAGCTATAAGCAATAAGGAATGACTGTCCACATTCTTCACTGTCTAACTCTTGGTTTTTCCCTAAGGTTTACACACATGGACAGCCAGCTTCGATAAAAATTCAAAGAGAATATCAGCTCAGTGGTAAAGAATCCGCCTGCCAATGCAGGAGACGCGGGTTCGATCTCTGGGTCGGCAAGATACTCTGGAGTAGGAAATGGCAACCCACTCGAGGATTCTTGCTTGGAAAATTCCATGGGAAGAGGAGCCTGGTGCACTACAGTTCATGGGGTCACAAAGAGTCAGACATGACTAAGCGACTGAGCACACATACCCGTATCCTAGATAACAAAGATGACCTTGGCCAGGATGAAGGTGGCTGCTCTCCTTCTTAATGAATAAGGAGTTACTTCAGAATGATTACCCCAGAGTACAGGCATCATATTACCCTCCGGTAACAGGCTGCCAGCTCTTCATCACAACTTAAATGATCTATTATGTTCTCAATATTTAAAGGCTACTGTTAATACATTCTTAATATTTCAGGATCCACAAGTACACTTGTTGCTAGTCCCTCTGAGAATCACTTTATGTATCTTTAAGGAGAGACAGAAAAACATATTTTATAAATATTTACAGACATCTGACTAGTCAGGGTATACTCCTCTTTGCCCGAAGGGAATTTAGTTTGCTCTGTTTCAAATAATTGAATGCTGGTGCTGGAAGAGTAATCCCGTTTGGAATTCCAGATTCAGCTTTACAAAATCACTACTTCATTAGTTGTGATCTTGTGTTTTCAAGCAGTGATACCAAAAAAGCCAAGCTATAAAGATGAATATACCATTCAACTCAGTTACTATAACTTTTAGAGCTGATTAGCGAACCCATAGGCAGGCCTGTGCATTTCACTCTGAGATATTATATAAGAGGATCCAGGTTGGCCTTACTCTGTATCAAGGTTTCTGATCTATAAATTGCCTTTTTTCATTTAAAGTTATTTCTGTTTCACCTGTCGTGGTAAGTTATCTTGGGAACTAAAAATATTTGAAGGTTAATCTAAATATTTCTGGAGATAAATGCAAATCTAAGTGCTACATTTCAGAGCTATTTTGACTTAAAATGAAAAGACACTAAAGACACAAAGCAGTAAGCTTGTTGCTAGGTGACAGGTGACACCTACAGTATCTTTTCTGAACCTGTACGGCATGAGACATCTTACTGCTGAGAAAAGACACACGGATTTCCATGGCATACACATCACTCTCTGTAAAGAAGCAAACTGAGGTTCAGATATTTTAAAATAGAGGCCATGGGCAGTCAGGAAATCACATCTATATGAATGACTATCTTATTTTAAAGATGCCTCTCACAATAAATAGAAAAGAGAAGTTGCTTATTGTCCATTTTGAGTATATGCAATTCCATAATCTAACATCTACATGAGATACACATAATTTTCATGATTTATGAATAAAGATTAAACAGTGACAATTCTTTGTATCCCACTGAGAAATTTTCAAAGTTTTAACTGATGTCACTTCAACAAGGGTTACATAGACTCCATAGAGAAAGCAATGCCTTATAAAAAATAACCCAATTTCTATTTGATTTATTAATACCAGATTATCATATCAAAGATCTGATGAATTAAAAAAGAAAAGCACACAAAGCTTCAATGGAGATTACTTCCTAGATACATTCTATAATTACATACCTATGTTCTAGCATTATCTTCCTTTCTCCAGGAAAAAACCAAGGAACAATGTTCCACCCCCTATCCTTTGCTCATGGGGTAATACAGAGGATGACACAGAAGTTTCAGGGATTCTTCTATGCCCAGAATTCTGGGATCTCACATGAATGTACAGCATGTCTACTGCTGTAAGAAAGGCTATGCTGACGGTCATGGGAAAGATGCAGGCACAAACGCCAGAGAGAAGGAACACTTGGAGCTCATGTGAATTGGGGCAGGTTGCTTCACTTCCATGTACTCCCTTTTCGTAATTTATTAAGCTGGTAAAATAAAACCTTTGGGCAAAGGGGTACCAGAAATGAGAATGGAGACAGTACATTGACTGCAGTTCATTACATGGCACATACTAGTTATTTGACAAATGTCAGCCCATGCATACTCCCTGTGCTTATAATCAAGTGTCCAATCGCCTACTTCCACTTAAACTTCCCCCAGAACTAGGAAAAAGCAATGACTTACTCTAGCCCAAGTTACACTTACTCCATACCACCTTCAACCATGACTGTATGTTTCTTACAGGAAAAGTCCTAAGAATACAGAAAACAGGAGCTCCACTCGAGGGCGTCACAGTGAAAGTGAAAGTATTAGCTGCTCAGCTGTGTCTGACTCTTTGCAACCCCGTGGACTATAGCCCATCAGGTTTCTCTGTCCATGGAATTCTCCAGGGAGGAATACTGGAGTAGCCATTCCCTTCTCCCGGGGATCTTCCTGACCTAGGGATCGAACCCAGGCCTCCTGGATTGCAGGCAGATTCTTTACCATCTGAGCCAACAGGGAAGCCCCTCTAGGGTATCACAGTATAGTGTCTATAAAAAACCCATTAAGAGAGTTCACTGTTGTAAGGTCATCAATAACTCATACCCCACAATAACCTCCTTGGACTTGTTAGTTACATACAAATCGTTTGAAAATTCTCCATTATAAAATTGTTCTTTCCCATTTCCAGTTCTATGTTTCTCTGAAATTATGTTTCCACCCAGGAAAGGAAAAGAAGGAAAGTTGCTCAGTCATGTCCGACTCTTTGCGACCCCATGGACTGTAGCCTAACAGGAAGAAAAACAGACAATACAGAGAAAGCAAACTTTCTCAGAACTAAGGAAGTTCCCACATGGAGTATGGTATACCCTGAACCTTTGCACAATCATTTAAGCACAGAGTTCACTGCATAAACAGCCCATTTTCCGAGGGAGAAGGCACAGATAAAGCACACTGACATAGAAATGACGCTTTCCATCTGTTTTTGCCTTGCATTACATCCAATCATTCTATACAGACAGAGAACAAATAAACCTTTAAAAGAAAGTAACCACAGCAAATGAATTAAGCCTTTCTTGTACATATATTGTGCTCAATATAATGGTTTGAAAAGTACTGTATGCTATGCCCATATCAAGTGTAATTGCCATTTTACTGGGACTGCGTAGTCAAAAATCTGATTTGTATTGCAAAGGAATGACAAGATGATTAAATCTTGTCTTTATATGTCTAATTTATGTGATTTAGATTGCAGCACAAATATGAGCGTGTGCAAGTTGTAGTTCCATGGAAAGCTACTGCATATAACACTGCTGCTGCTGCTAAGTCACTTCAGTCATGTCTGACTCTGTGCGACCCCAGAGACGGCAGCACGCCAGGCTCCCCCATCCCTGCGATTCTCCAGGCAAGAACATTGGAGTGGGTGCATATAACACTACATTCTGCCAAAAGTAACTCGGCCACACAGGAGTTACCATTCTCACATGGGAAGCAGTCGGGGGGGGGGGGGCATGAACATTCTTCCCCTAACTGTATCAGGGTGTGTTTTAAACCATTATCATTAAGATGTGAAAAACTTTTGGTGATCTTAAGAGGCTGGTAGGAGAGAACAACAGGGTCTCAGCTACTTATTTATCTCCACTTCACTTCCCAGCACTTTTTATAAATATAAATGTGGTTATGTGATTTATACAGAGAAAAGCAAACATTAAGTGTTGAAAACAAATGAAAAATAAAATCATGATAAACACACATTTGGTACTATTTATACATGCATAATTCACAAACTCTAGACATTTCCACACTACTTTACTTCAATGGGTGTTGTCTGAACATAGCTGGGTGTATGTATTATGGAGTAATTACAAATTTTATACACTAAAGAGCAATGACATAGTCAAGAAAAATAAGTTGCCTCATTCAGTATGCAGTCAACATACTTGGCTTTCCTATTAATTACTGCATTCTATGTTTAGTTTCCCAGTGCTAAGAAAGATAAACCCCATTCAATGCACAGTAAACTATTTGCTTAGGGAGTAAATTTGTTTTCTAGTTCATCACAACAATAGCTGATTAAAATATGTTGCTCTTACCCAGTGTTAAATTAACTAATGTGAAATAAAACAAATATTTATTAAATAGTGAGGAAAACATTCCTCAAACTGTAAAACCTGAGTAGGAAAACAAATGGCACACACTTAATTACAGCTGACATTTAAATGAAATTTGCAATTTCCAAATATTTAACAAGAATTAGAAAATATCCAACTTGAGGTATTTTTAGGACACTTTCATGTTCAGTCTTTTCACACATCTGAACCCAAAGAAGCTTTAACAGAGGCAGATTTTACAATACGATTGAAAGATAGATCAAAGAAGTAAACAGATCTGTTTTACTGACATTTGTGACATATTGATACAGACACAAGAGAATTAATGTGATATCTGTAATGAATATCTTGTCTTACTGAACAACAGTTTTGACAAGCTAAACTCATTAATCTACGTGTACATTCAGACATCATAATCACTGCCCCATGAAGTTCATAATCTGGTTCATAACAGACAGCTGGCTGTCATAGCAAATATATAATCAATAAGTATTTCTCAATGATGAGCAAATTAGTAGACTGTCAAATGTATTACATCTGTATGCTTCTCTCTGCTTCTCTCGTAATTAATACCAAAAAATCAAAATACTATTTACTGAGAATAACAAGTGATATATTAGGTGGATTCCTCTCTAGAAGGATCAAAACCACCACCTGAAAAACTGAAAAATACTGAAATTGGAAGTCAACTCAAATATAATGCAAGCAATAGCTAGCAGGTCTTAATTGAGGGTCTACTGACATTTTATTACATGGTACCTATATTCTGTTATTAATTCATATTCATATATGCCAAAAATTGAGGACATTACAAATCATGTATCACAATACCTGATTTAAAGAGGCTCATGGACAACAAGAGGGAGAACATAAACAAGTAAAATAATTACAACAATAATGGATACCATCTAGTGGATGTTCACCGTAGGTTTAACATGAACTAAGGGTTGGACACAACTTGGTCACTGAACAACAACAAAGGCATTATTATAATATTAGTTAATAAATTCATGTACAAGACACAGCTATTCCAATGACCCAGTATGAATACTTCCATTTTGAATTGAAGTAAGTGTGATTAAAGTCCGTATCTGCTAAACCTGTATCAAGTTGAAATCCTAATATCATCATAGGAGCTCTAGTGAAAATAATAAAGCATAGCAGGAAACTAAGGGAGCCCACAGAGAGGTGAAATGAAGCAAAGTCTTGAAGCTAAAGAGCTATATGAGGAATGAGCACATTTGAATCTGACTCTGAGAACACACACATGTATGTATAGACACATATGATTTACATACACATACATATGACTGAGCATCCTAGCTGACATACCTACACCAGCTAGGCCATGTCACCCAACAAGGAGCTCTGATACAGTAAAGAAGCTTCTACAGTGGAGAGAAGGTCCATTTCAAAAGAATAACCAAACCAATCCTGAGAGCAGAATTTCTAGTGTCTTAGGTCTTATGTTTTATGTTCATGAAGTTTATGTTTATTGGGAGTAAACAACACAGTGCTCACAGGTATTTCCCCAAAATGTATGGAAAATCTATTTTTATACTTTAATTCAACTACACTGTCAAAAAACCATCAGATTTTACAAGGGTAGTTCTTAAATTCTCTAACTCCATTTCCAAAAGGATGTCAAAATACTACTTCATTTATCATATATTTTGATGATGGGAAATCACTTCAGTTTTCTTGCCATGAGAACCCCATGAACATTTCTTATGTCTTATTAAGGGATTTATATTATGTATTCTAAACCAACAATATTAAAAACATGATGTAAAGAAGCTAATTACATGGCGGAAAATGACTGTAAAAGGCCTTCTTCATGTGCTATGTTCCACAACGGAAGATATTCCTGACATCACTGACCCTTATGGATAAAATATTTCAAAATATTTACTATTCAAATATGAAGCAATGAAAATATGCCAATAACGCACATGCGCGCACACGCACACAGATACACACACACACAAAGAGTTAAGCACTAGTGAAAAATCTGATTAGAGAGAAACTCCTGACACAAGCATAAGTTATGTGGGTAAGTTTTTCTTTTCTAAAAATATTCCAGAAAATTATTTAAGTGATTTTGAAAAATAACAGTATAGCCAAGAATAACAAAGGCATTTTGAAAAATAATCTCAAAATGAAAATTGGCCACCTGCAGACTTGAAAGCCTATTTGAATACAAACATAAAACTGTTTTGATATAAACATCAGGATTAGTCTGATATATATATAATACATGGATTAATCATTTATCATTGCCAAGAAATGTTCACAAGTAAAATAATTATCAAATAACTATTGGGACTAAACAACAAAGTGTTCACAGGTATTTCCCCAATATGTATGGAAAATCTATTTTTATACTTTAATTCAACTATGCTATCAAAAAACCATCAGATTTTACAAGGATAGTTTTTAAATTCTCTGACTTTATTCCCAAAAGGATGTCAAAATACTACTTCATTTATCACATATTTTGATGATGGGAAACCACTTCAGTTTTCTTGCCACGAGAACCCCATGAACAGTATGAAAAGGCAAAAAGATATAACACTGAAAGATGAGTCCCCCAGGTGGATAGGGGTCCAAGATACTAATGGGGAAGAGCTGAGAAATAGCTACAGAAAGAATGAACAGGCTGAGCAAAATCAGAAAGGACACTCAGTTGTGGATGTGTCTGGTGTGAAAATAAAGTCCAACGCTGTAAAGAGCAATATTGCATAGGAACCTGGAATGTTAGGTTCATGAGTCAAGGTTAATTGGATGTAGTTAAACATGAGATGGCAAGAGTGAACATCCACATATTAGGAATCAATGAACTAAAATGGACAGGAATGGGCAAATTTAATTCAGATGACCATTATATCTACTACCGCAAGTAAGATTCCTTAGAAGGAATGGAGTACCCCTCATAGTCAACAAGAGTCTGAAAGGCAGCACATGGTTGCAATCTCAAAAATGACAGAATGAACTCAGTTTGTTTCCAAGGCAAACCATTCAGTATCACAGTAATCCAAGTCTATGCCCCACCACTAATACTGAAGAAACTTAAGAGCTTTTATGAAGACCTTCTAGACCTAATACCAAAAAAGATGTCATTTTCATCATAGAGGAATGGAATGCAAAAGTAGGAAGTCAAGAGACGCCTGGAATAATAGACAAGTTTGGTCTCTGAGTATAAAATGAAGCAGGGCAAAGACTATCAGAATTTAGATAAGGGAACACCCTGGTCCTAACACACACCCTCTTCCAACAACATGAGACAATTCTACACATGAACATCACCAGATGGTCAATACCAAAATCATAGAAATTTTATTCTTTGCAGTGAAGATGGGAGAACCTCTATACTCAGCAAAAACAAGACCTGGAGCTGATTGTGATTCAAACCATTAGCTCCTTATTGCAAAATTCAGGCTCAAATTGAAGAAAGTAGGGAAACCACTAAGCTATTCAGGTATGACATAAATCAAATCCCTTACGATTATACAGTGGAGGTAACGAGCAGATTCAAGTGACTAGATCTGGTAGACAGAGTGCCTGAACAACTATGGACGTAGGTTCGTAACACTGCACAGAAAGTGATGTTCAAAACCATTCCCCAGAAGCGGGGAAAAATGCAAGAAGGCAAAGTGGTTGTTTGAGGAGGCCTGACAAATAGCTCAGGAAAGAAGAGAAGCAAAAGGCAAAGGAGAAAGGGAAAGATATAACCAACTTAATGCGGAGTTCCTGAGAATAGCAAGGAGAGAGAAAGTCTTTTTAAGTGAATAATACAAAAGAACAGAGGAACACAACAGAATGGCAAAGACCAGAGAGATCTTCAAGAAAACTGGAGATCCCAAGGGAACATTTCATGGACAGACAGGCACAATACAGGACAAAAACGGCAAGGAGCTAACAGAAGCAAAAGTGATTAAGATGTGGCACAAATATACAGAAGAACTATATAAACTGTGAAAAATTCTGAAAGAGATAGGTATACCAGACCACCTGACCTGCCTCTTGAGAAACCTGTATGCAGGTCAGGAAGCAACAGTTAGAACTGGACATGGAACAACAGACTGGTTTCAAATAGGAAAAGGAGTATGTCAAGGCTGTATACTGTCACCCTGCTATTTAACTTCTATGCAGAGTACATCATAAGAAACGCTGGGCTGGAGGAAGCACAAGCTGAAATCAAGACTGCCTGGAGAAATCTCAATAATCTCAGATATGCAGATGACACCACCCTTATGGCAGAAAGTGAAGAACTAAACAGCCTCTTGATGAAAGTGAGAGAGGAGAGTGAAAAAGTTGGCTTAAAGCTCAACATTCAGAAAACTGAATGTTGGATTCCAATCAAGATCATGGAATCTGGTCCCATCACTTCATGGCAAATAGATGGGGAAACAGTGGAAACAGTGGCTGACTTTATTTTTCTGAGCTCCAAAATCACTGCAGATGGTGATTGCAGCCATGAAATTAAAAGACACTTACTCCTTGGAAGGAAGGTTATGTCCAACCTAGACAGCATATTAATAAGGAGAGACATACTTTGTCAACAAAGATCCGATTAGTCAAAGCTATGGTTATCCCAGTGGTCATGTACGGATGTGAGAGCTGGACTATAAAGCAAGCTGAGTGCCAAAGAATTGATGCTTTTGAGCTGTAGTGTTGGAGAAGACTCTTGAGAGTCCCTTGGACTGCAAGGAGATCCAACCAGTTCATCCTAAAGGAAGTCAGTCCTGGGTGTTCATTGGAAGGACTGATGTTGAAGCTGAAACTCCAATGCTTTGGCCACCTGATGCAAAGAACTGACTCATTTGCAAAGACTCTCATGCTGGGAAAGATTGAGGGCAAGAGGAGAAGGGGATGACAGAGGATGAGATGGTTGGATGGCATCACAGACTCAATGGACATGGGTATGGGTGGCCTCCGGGAGTTGGTGATGGACAGGGAGGCCTGGCATGCTGCGGTTCATGGAGTTGCAAAGAGTCAGACAAGACTGAGCAACTGACCTGAACTGAATATAAAAAAGACCTTCATGACCCAGATAACTATGATGGTGTGATCACTCACCTAGAGCCAGAGATCCTGGAGTGTTAAGTCAAGTGGGCCTTAAGAAGCATTACTATGAAGAAAGCTAATGAAGGTGAGGAATTCAAGCTGAGCCATTTCAAATCCTAAAAGATAATGCTGTCAAAGTGCTGCATTCAATATGCCAGTAAGTGTGGAAAACTCAGCAGTGGCCACAGTACTGAGAAAGGTCAGTTTTCATTCCAATCCCAAAGAAAGGCAATGCCAAAAAATGTTTAAGTTACCATACAATTGCACTAATTTCACATATTAGCAAGATTATATTCAAAATCCTTCAAGCTAGGCTTCAGCATTATGTTATCTGGGAATTTCCAGACGTTAAAAACTGAATTTAGAAAAGGCAAGGGAACCAGAGGTCAAACTGCCAACACCAGCAAGATCATAGAAAAATCAAGGAAATTTTTTTTTTAAATCTACTTTTGCTTCATTGACTATGCTTCAAAAGCTTTTGACTGTGATCACAACAAACTAGAAAATTCTTAGAGAGAAGGGAATACCAGACCACCTTACCTGCCTGAGAAACCCATATACAGTCGATGTGTAGCAATACGAATACAGTATTGTAAAGCAAAACAAACTAAAAAAAATAAAAATTAATTAAAAAAAAAAAAAGAAACCCATATACGATTCAAGAAGCAACAGTTAGAACTGGACATGGAATAACAGACTGGTTCAAAACTGTAAAGGAGTACATAAAAGCTATATATCAGCACCCTGCTTATTTAACTTATATGCAGAGTACATCATGTGAAATGCTAGGCTGGAGGACTCACAAGCTGGAATAAAGACTGTCTGGAGAAATATCAAAAACTCAGATATGCAGAAGATAACAATTTAATGGGAGAAAGTAAAAACGAAGTAAAGAGTCTCTTGATGAAGGTGAAACAGGAGAGCAAAAAACCTGGCTTAAAACTCAACATTCAAAAAGTTAAGATCACAGTTATCAAGTCCCATCACTTCATGGCACACAGATGGGGAAAAAGTGGAAACTGCCAGAGTTCATTTTCTTGGACTCCAACATCACCTCAGATGGTGACTTCAGCCGCAAAATTAAAAGACAGTTGCTCCTGGGAAGAAAAGCACGACAAACCTAGACAGTGTATTACAAAGCAGAGACATCACTTTGCCAACAAAGGTCCGTAGAATCAAAGGTATGGTTTTTCCAGTAGTCATGTACGGATGTGAGTGTTGGATCATAAAGAAGGCTGAGTGCTGAAGAATTGATGCTTTCGAACTGCCGTGCTGGAGAAGACTCTTGAGAGTCCCTTGGACAGCGAGGAGATCAAGCCAGTCAATCCTAAAGGAAATCAGTTCTGAATATTCATTGGAAGAACTGGTGCTGAAGCTCCAATACTTAGGCCACTTGACGCAAAGAGCCGACTTGTTGGAAAAGACCATGATGCTGGGAAAGACTGAGGGCAAGAAGAGAAGGGGGTGACAGAGGATGTGATGGTTGGATGGCATCACTGACTTAATGATATGAGCTTGAGCAAACTGAGGCAGACAGTGAAGAACAGGGAAGCCTGGTGTGCTGTAGTCCCTAGGGTCGCTAAGAGTTGGAGATGACTGAGCAACTGAACGCGACAATCATTTATTTTAAGATTAACAACGGCTAGAGGTGGCACACTGCTATTTAGGTAACTACCAAGACTGCAAAAAAGGAATGGTAAAACCAGGTGTTGTGGTTTTACACATACTTCATCTCTGCAGAAAGCCATGGTGTGAAGGATGAAAATAACTGCATTTCAATTCATGAGAACCAAACAGATGACAAGTCAACCAAATAGATAACAACTATTGATCCAGAGCAGGGCTATGAAGTATGCACATGACTCTACTAGTCAGCTTGAATTTGAAAAGAACATTCAGTGAACACAACTGTCACACAAGAGCAAGCCATATACCACTATTATGAAGGTCTTTCTATTATTAATATTTGAAGATCTTTCTGCAAAATATAGAAAGTCTATTTCTCTATTACTATTTGGAGACTTTGTCCAAAACTTCCTTCACTGTGAAGGCTGCTGGTTGATAACTTACATAATGAACATTTATTTAATTATTTTCAGTCACAAGCTTCAAACTTCAATATGCTTCAACCCTAGGTTCAAATGCTTGATGGCATACACGCCCACCCCAGCTAGCCTTTGAAAGGTTTTTATTTCATTGAGGGGCTTTAACCTTCCCTCACCACATTTGGGTTCTAATTTTCTACTCTTTTCTACCATATGCATGCATCTTCTCTCTCTCCTTAAAAATATTCAGATAATCTCCATCTCAGTTCTAACATTCAGGCAGTTCTGCTACAACTTCACAACAGCTTCTGTAACTAGACAACAGCTTCTAACCTTTCTCAGACGTAACAATCACAACTCACTCACTCTACTGCGATCCATCTCCCCCTATCTTGAAATGGTCTCTCTGATAACTGAGGTTTATTTAGCAACTCCACTTGGAAATACAATCTCCCTCCCCCATTTCAATGAGGTCTCTCTTCTCTCCAATTTCTGTGCTACCTTTGGATGTCTTTTGAACAGTCTACCTCCCTACAGAGGGATATCTTACAAAAATTCCCCGTAATTTTACAACAGCTTTTGCTCTCTTAGGAAGTTCCCCTACCAGAGAGATTTGACTATTACCTCCCAAATGAACTTCTCTAAACCTAAACTTTTGCTAAAATCTTTCTCTACCTTTTTTTTCCCACACAGATATTACAGAATGATGTCCTGTGTACATATACACAAGTCGTTCCAAAGTTAGCTATCACCCATAAAGTGAAAGCCACTCAATTGTGTCCAAACCTTTGTGACTCCATCTACTGTAGCCCGCCAGGCTCCTCTGTCCATGGAATTCTCCAGGCAAGAATACTGGAGTGGGTTGCCATTCCCTTCTCCAGGGGATCTTTCCAACCCAAGGATCAAATACAGTCTCCTGCATTGCAGGTAAATTCTTTAGCACCACTAGGGAAGTCCTATGGACCAACCAATTATGAAGAGGAGATACACAATGCATTCATAATCACAGGAGGAAAAGCAACTTGAAAAATATCCGGTGTTCCAACTCTCCTGAATAATCCTTGCATTTTGTTTGGAGTGTCTATTTTCTTAGCAATATGCTGAATTCTTTAGCTTACCACTAAACATTATTTGATTGATGAAATTCGTGTTAAATAAGGGAGAGTATTATACTACCATTACCTATGACACTGGGTTCCAGTGGTAAATTAGCTAACCAATCTGGACCACAACTCCCGCATCAGTGAAATTAAGGCACTGATACATCTTTCAGTTTCTCTTTCCTTATAAGGTTGTGGAATCTAAGAAACTTCTATGTAAAAAAATGCACACACACAAAAAAGAATCATACCAAGTCACTAAAAATAATTTATGGAGTGCAATTTATTAGGTTCATATTGTAAAAAATGGTATTTATAACACAGAAATTATTTGAAGAGTTCTCTCTCTGAAATTCTTTCAAAGTGGAATAAACAGCTGTTGTTGAAATAATGCACAAGTCTGCACAGCATATGCTATGAACTGGGATAAATAAATATTAGTTAATGGAGTTTGAGTTCTATCTCTGAATTGGTGAACGCAGTGAAATTTATCAAAACTTCTCCTTGCCAGTGGCTATTAACCTGCTTTGGGCAAAATACATTTTGCATTGTGCTCAGTCCCTCAGTCATGTCTGACTCAGGGATCGAACCGACGTCTCTTGGGTCTCCTGCGTTGGCAGGTGGACTCTTTACCACTAGCGCCACCTGGGAGGTTCTGGGCAGAATACAATGGATGACTACTGACCAGTGGTACCTGAGGACACCACTTCTCTTCACTGCATGGCACTTCGAAGAGAAATTCTCAACTGATAAAACAGGGGACAATGAAGTGAAATACCTTCACTATTCCAAAGCTGAGCCCATGGGACACACCAGTAGCTGAACGATTCCTCTGGAGGTGGCCTCGGACAATTCTGAAGGTGAGCAAGGACAATTCCTTGTCTAAGCACATTTCCATGAAGCACTGTTATAATAATGTGTTCATTTGTGACTGGGAGTAATTTATTCCCCTTGGGGTTTTACCATGGCCACTTGGAATGCTCAAAAACATATCTGTCACTTTGTTTTGTGTAAATTACATAGATATATTATCCCAATAGTATCTCAGCACCAAAAATATAATTTATATACCATATACACATGAGGCAATGTGGCAGGTACTTTACACCGTTACCTAAGGCAGTCTCCACCATGAAGGAGCGATGTGAACCTCCACGTTACAAGCAAAGCAAGGTTCATGGCTACTGAATTGCACAGCAGGGATCTGAACACAGATCTGTGATCCCAAACTCTTCTCCTCCCACCACAGTGCCTCTCACTACAGACTCCT
Organism: Aepyceros melampus; assembly: GCA_006408695.1. Classification (NCBI taxonomy): domain Eukaryota; kingdom Metazoa; phylum Chordata; class Mammalia; order Artiodactyla; family Bovidae; genus Aepyceros; species Aepyceros melampus. The sequence goes on along the minus strand of SJXQ01011941.1, from coordinate 291,345 downwards.
AAGGTGTGAGCATGATGGAAGCACTATTCCAGGACAAATTTATCCAGTTACAGAGGGGGCCAGCTGTCAGGAGTGCTACCATGCACTGAAATGGACAAACCACTGCAGCATTCGCTTTGTGGATCCAGGTGGTCACTGAAGACACTCAGTTACAACCAGGGGCCACTGATGGGCCAAATCTTGTTACTGCTAGCATTGGGCAGCATTTCTCCATGGATGCTCTGTGGATGCAACTGGGTTTATATTAACAAGTTTGTTTGTTTGCTTCGGCTGTGCCACTTGGCATGGGGGATCTCAGTTTCCTGACCAGAGATTGAACTTGCACCACCCTGCATTGGAAGTATGGCATCTTAACGACCAGCCAGCCAGGGAACTCTTCAAGGGGGTCCATATTAAACAAAGGATATTAGGGTTCCTTTTGCCAATGCATTTTTCATATAGCCTTTCTCAGAAGTATTATGCAAGAACTCACCCACATACACCCCCAGAGATCCCAGTAGCCTCAGAAGTTACTGGAAAGCTAACCCTCCCATTTTTATAAGACCATGAACAATATCTGCAGAGTTCTTCAGAAACAATCATGCCGCCTCCTATTACTCTGCGTATTCATACCAGTCATGCGTGGGCTTCTCGAGGCAAGAATACTGGAGTGGTTTGCCAGTCCCTTCTCCAGTGGACCACATTTCATCAGAACTCTCCACCATGACCCATCTATTTTCGGTGGCCCTGCACGGCCTGGTTTATATAGCATCAGTGGGTTACACAAGGCTGGATCCATATGATCTTTTGGTTAGTTTTCTGTGATGAAGAAAGAAAGTGATAGTCTCTCAGTCATGTCCAACTCTTTGTAACCCAAAGGACTAGACAGTCCAAGGAATTCTCCAGGCCAGAATACTGCAGCAGGTATCCTTTCCCTTCTTCAGGAATCTTCCCAACTCAGGGGTCAAACCTAAGTCTCCCACATTGCCGGTAGATTCTTTACCAGCTCAGCCACAAGGGAAGCCCAAGAATACTGGAATAAGTAGCCTATTCCTTTCTCCAGCAGATCATCCTGACTCAGGAATCGAACCAGGCCAGGGTCTCCTGCATTGCAGGCAGATTCTTTACCAACTGATCTATCAGGGAACCCCTATGATGGTAGAGTACTTTATCCACTTCCTGATGCTAGGAAGTGGATGTCACCTCCTGATGACATTTAACATCCTAGAGACTTGGATTCAAAACTCAGCTTTTCTATTTCCAAGCTATAATGTCATGGCCCAGTAACAATTTTCAGAATACAGGTCTGAATTCTAGAGAAATTAATTGGCTAAAAAATGCTGAAATAATGCCTACCTAATAGTATGTTTGTTATGTCCAGATATGGAATATGCAGAAGGCACTTGATAAAAGTGGCAGTTATTAAGTTATCTTTTTTCTTAATGATAAGTACTACTTTAGTTGTAAAAACACAGAGCTAAGCAATACTATTAGGCCACAGAATCTGCTAGAGTCAGAAAGAGATCAAGAAGAAAAGCCACATGCACTTCTCTGGGTATCATGTATTATTAAATTATACTAATTTAAGGAAAGAAAAATAGTTACTAAAGACAGCTGGATTTCTAGAAACCAGATATTAATATATCATACTACTCTTTTACAGAGAATGGGGCAATGGGAGATGGGTCTACAATTTTTCATAGTAGTATGATCCAACTAAGGGGCTTCCCTGGTGGCTCAGAGGTTAAAGCGTCTGCCTCCAATGCGGGAGACCCGGGTTCGATTCCTGGGTCGGGAAGATCCTCTGGAGAAGGAAATGGCAATGCATCCAGTATTCTTGCCTGGAGAATCCCATGGACTGAGAAGCCTAGTAGGTTACAGTCCACGGGGTCGCAAAGAGTCGGACACGACTGAGCGACTTCACCATCCATGATCCAACTAAAACCCACAGAAGTAAAGATCATGCTGAAAATCCATCATCCAGAACTCGTTTATGGAGATTATCTTGCTATATTTTATAAAACTTAATATGTTAATATTGTATCTATTCCACAGTCAGTCAACTTTTTATTTTCAGTAACTTCTATACCCTCTCTTTCATTGCCTCTTTATTGCCATCCACCTTATTCCTGTAATTATTCAGAAATCCACACCTTGATCTCTTTCCTACAAACTGTTCTCATTCATGGAATCAGTAAGTACTTCTCTCCCTTCCTCATTTTTCCAACTAATTCCCTGGTATAGTTAAAAATAACCTGATGTTATGTTTTGGCAGATAATGCTGATGTCTGGCAGACACCAACACAATTGTGCAGAACAATTATTCTTCAATTAAAAAGCAAATAATTTTTTAAAAAATAACCTGATTCAAAGAGCCAACACATTGGAAAAGAACTTGATACTGGCAAAGACTGAAGGCAAGAAGAGAATGGGGCAACACATGATGAGATGGTAGGATGGCATCACCAACTCAATGGACAAGAGTTCGAGCTAGTGAAGGACAGGGAAGCCTGGTGTGCTGCAGTCCATGGGTTCGCAAAGCTCTAGACATGACTTAGCAACTGAGTAACAACAACAACGTGCACCAATACAAGGGCTTCCCTGGTGGCTCATGGTACAGAATCCATCTGCCAATGCAGGAGGTGCGGGTTCGATCGCTGGTCTGGGATAATCCCCTGGAGGAGGAAATGATGCCGTACTCTTCCCAGGGAAATCTCATGGACAGAGGAGCCTGGCAGGCTTACAGTCCATAAGTCACAAAGAGCGGGACACGACTTAGCAACTGAACAACAACTAGGTTTCAGAATGCACCGATTTCAGAATTTTTTAATTACCAGGTAAGTATCACTACCTAGAACAAGACATCCTGGAATGTGAAGTCAAGTGGGCCTTAGAAAGCATCACTACAAACAAAGCTAGTGGAGGTGATGGAATTCCAGTTGAGCTGTTTCAAATCCTGAACGATGATGCTGTGAAAGTGCTGCACTTAAGATACTAGCAAGTTTGGAAAACTCAGCCGTGGCCATAGGACTGGAAAAGGTCAGTTTTCATTCCAATCCCAAAGAAAGGCAATGCCAAAGAATGCTCAAACTACTGCACAGTTGCACTCATCTCACATGCTAGTAAAGTAATGCTCAAAATTCTCCAAGCCAGGCTCAGCAGTACGTGAACCGTGAACTTCCAGATGTTCAAGCTGGTTTTAGAAAAGGCAGAGGAACCAGAGATCAAATTGCCAACATCCGCTGGATCATTGAAAAACCAAGAGAGATCCAGAAAAACATGTATTTCTGCTTTATTGACTATGCCAAAGCCTTTGACTGTGTGGATCACAATAAACTGTGGAAAATTCTGAAAGAGATAGGTATACCAGACCACCTGACCTGCCTCTTGAGAAACCTGTATGCAGGCCAGGAAGCAACAGTTAGAAGTAGACATGGAACAACGGACTGGTTCCAAATAGGAAAAGGAGTACATCAAGGGTGTATATTGTCACCCTGCTTATTTAACTTCTATGCAGAGTACATCATGAGAAATGCTGGGCTGGATGAAGCACAAGCTGGAATCAAGATTGCCAGGAGAAATATCAATAGCCTCAGATATACAGATGACACCACCCTTAAGGCAGAAAGTGAAGAGGAACTAAAAAGCCCCTCAATGAAAGTGAAAGAAGAGAGTGAAAAAGTTGGCTTAAAGTTCAACATTCAGAAAACTAAGATCATGGCATCCGGTCCCATCACTTCACGGGAAACAGATGGGGGGACAGTGGAAACAGTGTCAGATTTTATTTTGGGGGGCTCCAAAATCACTGCAGATGGTGACTGCAGCCATGAAACTAAAAGACGCTTACTCCTTGGAAGGAAAGTTATGACCACCTAGAAAGTTTATTAAAAAGCAGATATATTACTTTGTCAACAAAGGTCCGTCCAATCTAGGCTATGGTTTTTCCAGTGGTCATGTATGGATGTGAGAGATGGACTGTGAAGAAAGGTGAGCGCTGAAGAATTGATGCTTTTGAACTGCGGTGTTGGAGAAGACTGTTGCGAGTCCCTTGGACTGCAAGAAGATCCAACCAGTCCATCCTAAACGTGACCAGCCCTGGGTGTTCACTGGAAGGACTGATGCTGAGGCTGAAACTCCCATACTTTGGCTACTTCATGCGAATAGTTGACTCATTGTAAAAGACCCTGATGCTGGGAGGGATTGGGGGCAGGAGGAGAAGGGGACGACCGAGGATGAGATGGCTGGATGGCACCACCACCCCAGTGCACATGAATTTGGGTGAACTCCGGGAGTTGGTGATGGACAGGGAGGCCTGGCATGCTGCGATTCACGGGGTCAAAAAGAGTTGGACACGACTGAGCTACTGAACTGAACTGAAGTATACACTAGAAAAGCATAAAATCTCTACCCACACTGTTAATGAAACTAGAAGTCAAGGACTTCCAGTGGTTACTCTAGTAACCACCAGCCATATCTGAACATCTGAAATGTATCTTGTCCAAATCAAGTTGCTCTGCAAGTGTGAAATACACAGCAGACTTTGAAGTCCTTTTACCAAAAAAGCATAATTTAAAATATTTCATTTATCATTTTATATTGATTATGTGTTGAAATGGCAAGACTTTATTATAAAAATATATTATTAGAACTAAATTTGCCTATTTCTTTTTATGTTCTAACATAAAAAGGAACCCTGAAATTACTGAAGCAGCTCGAATTATATTTCTATCAAACAGTACCAGTCAAGGTCCTACAACTTCAAAGCCTTGTTCAACACACTGAGAATTTTCCTGGCCTCGAGTTGTATTTTACAGAGACCTTAATGACTTGCTACCACTAAAATCCCTAAAGATATGTTTTCTTGTTTAATCTAGCATTTAATGTATCTGGATAGAACATATCACAATAGGTCCTGTTAATTGAGCATAGTTTTCAGACCCTTGGAGAGTATAATTGTGCAGAATGTATTTGATGCTTGCTGCTACCAGATTTTTATTTTACCAGATTATCAGTCTTCAGATCTTTGAAAACTCTGCAAAGTGATCTCAAAAGTCTTGTGTATATCTTTCGTAAAGCATGCACAGCCATGGCTGAACTCAAGTGTCAGGAGTTTTCCCTAATCCTCACAGCCTATTAAAACTAAAAGATTCCCAGAGGGCCAGAAATATAACCCAACATCCAGTTTATGTCCTGAAGCATAGCTATATTTAAATCAATAAATAAAACGTAACGTATTCTGTACCACACTTCCACTCTACCGCTGACAGAAAATGCATTGGACAATATATACATCATTAAACTGAACACAGCCAAATGTATTATGTTACAGCATCATTTGTAACTCAAGCCAAATAATCCTCCAAAATTTCTAAATGTCAAACTTACTGACAATAACATTTTCATCCATGATGTGTCTCACTGTTGTTTTTTTATATTTCTCCTTAGGTACTCTTCTGAGTTAACAGATTTGATTAAGGGTTTCTCATTTTTATAATGTATAAAACTGGGAAAAGAATTCACTGTATATTTACACTGTATATTTACTTAAGGAATTTTTTTCCAGCTCTTTCACTGACAAGCAGCAATACCTAAAAGAAAGAACACATATTATAACTCATATCAGCCCTCATTTTTTTTTCATGGAGTTACATGCAAATTCATGTTTTTAATCATATGTTTTCTACCAAATATCCCTGCTCGCTCGGTTCCTGTCAGATGCTATGAGTGTGATACCAGGCAACATAAGCAAGGCTAGACTGGGTTTCCTTGTCCTTTGAGTTCAGTCACGTCCCACTCTTTGCAATTCCATGGACTATAGTCCACCCAGCTCCTCTGTCTAGCGGATTCTCCAGGTAAGAATACATGAGTGGGTAGCCATGCCTCCAGGGCATCTTCCTGACCCAGGGATTGAATCCGGTCTCCTGCATTGCAGGCAGATTCTTTACCATCTGAGCCACCAGTTTACTGGTGATAAAGCCTTTTACTTCAGAGAGAGGATCCACTTGGTAAAGAGCCCATGGATTTATTACTTCTAATTCTGCGGCAGGTCTGTAGGAGCTAAGCATTCTCCACAGGGTGGTATAAACACAGAGAGCCTCTCAAGTGAAAAAAAATGCCCCAACTCATAACCATGGGGCATCCTGGGGGTAGGGGTGCCAGGCCACACATGAAGTTATCAAAAGACTGACTCAGTGCTTCCCAACCCTTTCACAGCATCCTCAACTGTCTAAGGACATCAGTATCTCAACATGCCTGGAACCAACTCCCAGGATGCCAAATGGGGAGCTCTGGGCTAATGTACTGAGGGAGCTATGAACCTCTGACTCCCAGGAGCCAAGAGGCTGGAACAGTGGAGCCACCCAAACAAAGAGTCAGGAAGGATGTCCTCTCTGGACAGGACCGCTGCTACTCAGCTTCTGACAATGGTTCCCCCTGTACTTATATGAAATGAAAGGAAGACTCTATGCCCACTTATGCTGCTGCTGCTAAGTCACTTCAGTTGTGTCCGACTCTGTGCAACCCCATAGACGGCAGCCCACCAGGCTCCCCGACCCTGGGATTCTCCAGGCAAGAACACTGGCGTGGGTTGCCATTTCCTTCTCCAATGCATGAAAGTGAAAAGTAAAGTCGCTCAGTCATGTCCTACTCTTTGCAACCGCATGGACTGCAGCCTACCAGGCTCCTCCATCTGTGGGATTTTCCAGGCAAGAGTACTGGAGTAGGCTGCCACTGCCTTCTCCGATGCCCGCTTATGAGATCCCTGTAAAAACAGTACTGCCATACTGAAAAACAAACAAACAAACACCATCGACTCATCAGTCAGTTCAGGGTATGTTCTGTACTCTTCTGACCTTCAGATTCAAAATATGTAGGAAGCCAAGGAAATTACAGACTACAGAGGCCCTAGATTTCTCTGGGCGTTTGCAACAGTGTTCCAGAAGAACATAAATTCTCATAATAAAACACAGTATTTTTAAAAGAAGCATCAATTTCACTTTGAGTTTTTGTTTTGTTTTTCGAGAAACTGTACTAAAGCCAATTGAGTATATTATAGAGAAGGCAATTGCACCCCACTCCAGTACTCTTGCCTGGAAAATCCCACAGATGGAGGAGCCTGGAAGGTCGCTGAGGGTCGGACACGACTGAGTGACTTCACTTTTACTTTTCACTTTCATGCATTGTATATTATGCACACAGTTCAAAAATCACATGATTTAACATAAAACAAGAGAGTCAGAATAAATCCACTGCTTGCAGCAGGCTATATTCAACAACATACCTGGAATGACTGTCCTTTTCTAAGAAAAAGTCTGAAAAGTAAGTGATTGGGCAACCCTCAGAGAGGACAAGAACCCCTTAAATGGGCTCTGAGCACAGTAACATTTTCAAGAATTCTTTCATAGTCTGGAGTGTGGGGGAAGCTCTGGGCTTCTTAGGTGGCAAATTCAAATATAATTCACACTGTCCAAACGTTCAAGAAGGCTCCTGGAACACCGCATTTCAGCAGTTCAGGTTTGCCAGCCCAGTGGAGAGAGGGCACCCACCTCACACAACAAATCTGCTCATTTTACACTAATCAACAGTTTTCTCACTGCATTCCGCATTTGTTTAGTGTAATGAATTAAACATTAAAATTGCTATTTAGAATATTAAAACAATGTAGTTCGTACAATGTAGTTCGTACAAACAGTAAAGTTATGCTGGGCCATAGTTTAGGGTACTAAGGCTGTTATTTACAGAATAAAATTCATTATCACTACGCAAATATTGAACAAGAATGGTCTGTATTCAAAGATAAAGTTGCCACAGGGGACTGTTGCTATAGGAAATATGGCTGGAGCGATAGAGGATGCATATTAAAATTCATATACTGAAAAGGAAAAATGTACCGAACAGGGACGTTTAATATTCCAAGAGCATCAACTAGAATTGTTAAGGTCGCATTTGCTGACATCTCAATATAACCCTCCACGTTCAGTGCCTTCAGTTCAATCCAAAAATCATCTGCAGACCCCAATCTACTGTACTTTACGAGGCCTCTGTTGACAAATGACTTTTTCGTAGTGTTCAACATGTTGAAACTATCAGGAAAAGGACCAAAGGCCAATTTGAGTATTTTCCCTCACAGGCCCAGCAAATTTTGAAATGAATAGTAGGGATTTAAGACAAAGTTTTGTAAACTGAAGCAAACAAGTTAAGAGTTGACCATGGTTAGCTTAATAATAAATGGTAGACTTGGGAATCAAACTCAAGGATTTCCACTCCAGAGTCTGTGTTATCTAGTATAATTTGCCTGTGCATCATCATAAGTAGATAGAAGTATTTTTATATCCAATAACTTATATATTAGTATATATATAATATAAATATGGTGTTATATTATATACCTATTACATTCCTATATCATTTTGTTAGGTAGTTAGAATAGGAAAAAGGAGTCCAGAATGGTGGTGGCTAAAAGACAAAGAAGGGACGCCCGTGAAAATAGAACAAAGGAAGGTCCAAGGACCAGAGTAAGGACCTCAGGTGAAGTAAACACCCTTCTGGCTAGCCCAGTTTACACAGGGCAGGCTCAGAGAGAGAAGGAAAAAACATACAAAAAGAGGGGCCAAAATTGAGCTTGGGGCTTTTCTTCTCTTCGAGTCTTTTGGGTGGCCCAATCTCACATGCCTTGAGGACGGACTTTCCTTTCTCCTTGCAAAATACAAGTGAGCTGTGACACGCAGCTGTAACACTGGTCCGTCCAACGCTTCAAATTTTTGCTGCAGTGAGACGGAATCGAGGAAATTACAAACTTCCCGGACATATATGATGCTGTGACTTGGATTTAACCTGGCTGATACAACCTCGGCTTGGCCCCTGCAAGGCAAAGGAAAAACACAGCAGAAGCCCAACTCAGAGAAAGCTCCTGCCGTGGAAGCTGAACATAAAGAAAATCCAGCACAGAGGAAGTGACAAGAAGCCCACCCAGCGTGCTGGAACTGAGACAGCAAAAACAAACTCAGCAGAAAGCGCACGCAGCTCAGTCTCAGATTCCGTAAGACCTCTGGTTTGGGTAGAAGCCTTCGCTCCTATGGCTGGAAGGATATATGGCTAACATAATCTTAATTCCTTTACAATCTCTCATTCCTTGTTTCCTCAAAACCCCTGTGAACAGGCAAGCGGCACTGGGTGCCGCAGGGTGTCCCGAAGGCTCAACTCTCTGCCATGCCTTAGTAGCTGTTGCCCAAGTGGGTAGGGGTTCTTCTGACCTTAATCTTCTTTGTGCCAAGGATCAGGTCAATGAAATACATGAGAGCAGGTCAGGTATTTAGCAGATTTTCTGGCAGGTAATGAAGGGGATTCCTTGGGCCCATTTTTCCCACTGCTTTTTCCTCCCATCCTTCAGCTCCTCTCTCCATCTATGCCACTGTTTACAAAGTATTGGGCAGATCATCTTTCTATTTCTAAAAGTTGTGCTTGAAACCGTTTACCTAAGACTGGGACTCAAAGCCATGTGGCAGGGACTCCGTGCGATGCTTAGTCACTCAGTCATATCTGACTGGGACTCAAGCTGGCCAAAACCCACGGTGCCTGGCTTCAGGACCTAATGATGCTCAGGCTCTTGATGACTCATTGAAAAAGTTAGGGAGACACACAGCAATAGGTAAGAGGTAGATTTGTTCCGATTTAGAAAGAAGCACAGTGCACAGGGTGTGGGCCATTGCAGAGGGCAAGTGCTATGGCCCTGGAATGTGCTGTGGTTAGTTAGCTGGGTGTTTTCATATGCTAATGAGTGGGAGGATCATTCCAACAGTTGGGGAACTACCCCCTCTTCAGTCTTTTGACAGTGCCTTGGAACTGTCCTGGCGCCTCTGGGTATGTCATTTAGCTTGCAGAGTGAGGATAAAGGTTTAGTTGAATCTGACTAGTTCAGTTGTCATCTTGGACCCATTTGATTTTAATCAGTTTATGTTATGCCCTTGGGCTATGTGATTCTTTCCAAAGTTGTGCCCTGCCTCCCTCTTTCCTGTTTTCATGCGCTTTTCCTGAACCCCGTCTGGACCCACAGTGTTGCCTCTACAATCTTATGGAGGGACAACCAGAAAATAGCTGGCCCTTGGGAGAGAAATACTGTATAATACCCAGTCTCTCTAGATATTCAGACCCAGGGATTGAACCCGGGTGTCCGGCATTGTAGGCAGACGCTTTACCATCTGAGCCACCAGGGAAGTCTATTCAGGCCTTCATGTTCCACGTTTCCTAGAATATGTGCAACAACAGCATTTCTCAGTGAGTCCACTGGGGTGGGTGACAGGCACGCAATGTCCGCTAGAGGTCCGCCTGTGGGTAGCACCCCTTCAAGGGCAATTGGGCTTCCAGGGATAATGTTTGCCACTTTGGGAGTTAGCCCTGCAGGCTGTTTGGGCCCAAACCCTTGCCACCCTTCTCCTAAAGTTACAAACACAGCCCAGGATCTAATCTCCACTCCACTTTTATGGAACATCTGGTCTGTTGCCTCAGCAGTTTGTTCTTAAGCCACTTACTAACTCTTACAACCAGGACCCTGCCCCACTGTAGACAACATCACTCCACCCTGCTTATTATTAAAATACTCTTATTGCCCCTAACAGGACCAGATAACAGATAACCCACTCTTTTGTCATTATTTCTGTTATTACCTAAAGTGGGACCTGTTTACCACTGGAAACACAATAAGCTGTTCTTATGGAGGACTAGGGGAAGAAATCAGTGACTTACATTCCCTCAGAGGAATAAGAGGATAAGGCTTATGGCTATTTCACCAGGTTCCCAGTTCAGGGCACAGGCTTGGACTGCTTTACATCATGGTATCCATTCCCATCCATGGTGGACAAACGAGCAATCAGTTCAGACTAAAACCCCTTAATTGTACCCAACACTGGTCATGCTGGAGACCTTGAGGCCACTCAACTCCAGTCTGGGGGGTCCCAGGAGGTTGACTTGACTCAACCTGCCTAGGGATCTGGTCCCCGGGAGACTGTCATGCCTCAGCCTGCTTGGAGACCAGCAGACTAGGATCCCAGGAGGTTGACCTGCCTTGACCAACCTAAGGATCTGGTTCCTGAGAGATTATCACACCTCAACCTGCTCAGGGATCCACCAGTCTGGGGGGGTCTCAGGAGGTCAACCTGCCTCGAACTGCCTAGGGATCTGGTGCTCAGGTGGTTGTCACGCCTCCACCTGCTTGGGGATCCACCAAGTCCAGGAGTCTCAGAAGGTCGACAAGCCTCGATCTGCCCAGGGACCCAATTCTCGGAAGGCCAACATGCCTTGGCCTGCCCGGGGAATTGATCTCCAGGAGGCTGTCATGCCTCAGCCTGCCTGGGATCTGCACCCTGACCCAGGGATGCCCGGCTCTCAGGGTGCAACAGTATTGGGCCGGATAAGCGTCAGAAAGACTCACCCTTAAGGAAGTCCACCCATAAAAATAAAAGGAAGCCTATTAGTGGCGGTGCTGGGCCCAGTCTCACCAATAGCTCAGGAGCCCAATGAGAACCCCCCTGCCCTTCTGGAAAGGCTAAAAGAGGCCCTCCAAAAGTTTACCAATGTGGACTTAGGCTCTTACGAAGAATAGGTGATTTTAAAGGACAAATTTTTGTCCAATGTGCATCAGACATTAGGATAAAGTTACAACAGATACAACAGCAGGACCCTGCTGCCCCTTTAGCTGAGATGGTCCAGACAGCCAACAATACCTTTTATAACAGAGAACAGGAGAGGGAGGCCAAGGCTCAGGAAAGGGGGAAAAGGAAAGAGATGAGGCATGCCCAGATGCTGGCCGCCCTTCAGAGAAGCCCTATGACAAACCACGAGTCCTTGAAGGACAAGGCACAAGGCAAATGCCTAATCTGTAGACAGGCGGGACAATGGGCCAAAAAGTGTCCAAACCATGAAAGTCTCCTAAAATGGCTTGCTACAAATGCCATCAGTTGGGACATTGGGAAGCACTCTGTCCTCGGGACCAAAGAGCCTCAAGGTCAAGCACCAAGCCTTACTTCATGATGGTTCAATAGGACTCAAGCAACGTTCCAACCAGCCCACTTGTCACACACCATCATGGGGCTGGAGCGCAGGGTGAAACTGGATGAGGCAGGTAGGTCCGAGAATTTCTTGGTTGACACAGGGGCTGCCTACTATGTCCTGGTTTCCTACTCCAGAGCCTTCTCCTCCCAAACCTGTACCATTTAGGGTGCTACAGGAAAGTTCTCCCATCAGGAAGCTTCCATAAGCCTTTTAAATTTCTCCATCAGAGGGCAGACAGAAGTAAAACCACAATCACAGAAAACTACCCAATCTGATCACAGGGAACACAGCCTTGCATAACTCAATGAAACTATGAGCCATGCCACGTAGGGCCTCCCAAGACAAACGGGTCATGGTGGAGACTTCTGACAAAATGTGGTCCAGTGAAGAAGGGAATGGCAAACCACTTCAGTATTCTTGCCTGGAGAATCCCATGAACAGTATGAAAAGGCAGAAAGACAGGACACTGAAAGATGAACTCCCCAGGTCGGTAGGTGCCCAATATGCTCCTATAGATTAGTGGAGAAATAACCCCAGAAAGAACGAAGAGATGGAGCCAAAGTAAAAACACCACCCAGTTGTGGATGTGACAGGTGATAGAAGAAAAGTCTGATGCTGTAAAGAGCAGTATTGTATAGGAACCTGGAATGTCAGGTCCATGAATTAAGGCAAATTGGAAGTGGTCAAACAGGAGATGGCAAGAGTGAACGTCAACATTTTAGGAGTCAGCAAACTAAAATGGGCTGGAATGGTTGAATTTAACTCAGATGAACACTATATTTACTACTGTGGGCAGGAATCCCTTAGAAGAAATGGAGTAGCCATCATAGTCAACAAAAGAGTCCAAAATGCAGAACTTGGATGCAATATCAAAAATGACAGAATGATCTCCAATTCTTTCCAAGGCAAACAATTCAATATGACAGTAATCCAAGTCTATGCCCCAAACAGTAATACAGAAGAACCTGAAGTTAAATGGTTCTGTGAAGACCTACAAGAGTTTCTAGAACTAACACCCAAAAAGTCTTCTTTTCATTATGGAGGACTGGAATGCAAAAGTAGGAAATCAAGATACCTGGAGTAACAGGCAAATTTGGCCTTGGAACAGAGAATGAAGCAGGACAAAGGCTAATCCAGTTTTGAGAAGATAACGCACTGGTCATAGCAAACACCCTCTTCCAGCAACGCAAGAGAGTCCTCTACATGTGGACATCACCAGATGGTCAACAACAAAATCAGACTGATTATATTCTTTGCAGCCAAAGATGGAGAAGCTCTATACAGTCAGCAAAAACAAGACCGGGAGCTGACTGTGGCTCACATCATGAACTTCTTATTGCCAAATTCAGACTTAATTTGAAAAAAGTAGGGAAAACTACCACACCATTCAGCTATGACCTAAATCAAACCCCTTAAAATTATACAAATTATCCAAATCTATGCCCCAACCAGTAATGCTGAAGAAGCTGAAGTTGAACGGTTTTATGAAGACCTACAAGACCTTTTAGAACTAACACCCAAAAAAGATGTCCTTTTCATTATAGGGGACTGGAATGCAAAAGTAGGAAGTCAAGAAACACCTGGAGTAACAGGCAAACTTGGCCTTGGAATGCAGAATGAAGCAGGCCAAAGACTGATAGAGTTTTGCCAAGAAAATGCTCTGGTCATAGAAAACACCCTCTTCCAACAACACAAGAGACGATTCTACACATGGACATCACCAGATGGTCAAACCAAAATCAGACTGATTATATTCTTTGCAGCCAAAGATGGAGAAGCTCTATACAGTCAACAAAGACAAGACCCGGAGCTGACTGTGGCTCGGATCATGAACTCCTGATTGCCAAATTCAGACTTGAATTGAAGACAGTGGGCAACACCACTAGACCATTCAGGTATGACCTCAATCAAATTCCTTATGATTATACAGTGGAAGTGAGAAACAGATTTAAGGGTCTAGATCTGAGAGACAGAGTGCCTGATGAACTATGGAATGAGGTTCATGACATTGTACAGGAGACAGGGATCAAGACCATCCCCATGGAAATGCCCATGAGCCCTGAATCCCTAAGAGACAAGAGGACAGAGCTCCAGATGAGACACATACAGTGCTCTTGTCCTTGTGCAGAAGAGCCCCTCTGCCACGCTCCCGCTCTCAATATCACATACACACAATGTGAGCCCGGGTAGCCTGGAGCTCAATCTCATTGAAGTGAACCTGATTATTCTCCCCTTTACTACCCAATAAAGTGAAGCAGAGGCTGGAGGAAGGCTCTTTTCTTCTTGTTTGGAGAACCAAGGACCTCCATCATGGAGAGAAGCTGAACCAGGTTATTACTCATTTATTCAGGAATTTAAAAACATCCATTCTGATTTTGTGAATTTTGTTCCTTAGTCAAATATAAGCTGTTTAGTAGACACTGAGACATTTGTTCATTTACTTATATACTTACTCATTCATTTATCAAGATGGAGGAGGCAAGATATGTGTTAACCCACTGTAAAACTAACCCATTCTAAAACTACTTTTGTCTGAAATCAAATAGTTGCTTCCTCATTTCTCAGTAGAAATGATCTTTATGTGGCCAACTTTCATTCACTGTTTTTCTGAATGACAATTTTCTTTGGAAAAGAAAATTATTTAATCCAGAAATTTAATAAGAATAAGCTGTTTAGTAGACACTGAGACATTTGTTCATTTACTTATATACTTACTCATTCATTTATCAAGATGGAGGAGGCAAGATATGTGTTAACCCACTGTAAAACTAACCCATTCTAAAACTACTTTTGCCTGAAATCAAATAGTTGCTTCCTCATTTCTCAGTAGAAATGATCTTTATGTGGCCAATTTTCATTACACTGTTTTTCTGAATGACAATTTTCTTTGGAAAAGAAAATTATTTAATCCAGAAATTTAATAAGTTGTTTCCCATGCTCATATTTAGGAGAATGTTGTGTAATCTTGTGACATTTTCAAGAATGAAATGAATTTTTTGTTAGGGCTGGTAATCCATAGGAAAAATACTGCTGCACAGTATAGTATTAATCGTGGCATTTGACACTCTGCTGCTTTCCAGTGGCAATTTTTTTTTCTCTCTTTTCCTTTTTACTGTATGTCCTACTTGTTTCTATTCCCTTTTTGCACCCCACCACTCCCATTGGAGAAGGAAATGGCAACCCACTCCAGTATTCTTGCCTAGAGGGTCCTGTGGACAGAGGAGCCTGGTGGGCAGCTGTCCATAGGGTTGCACAGAGTCAGACACGACTGAAGCAACTTAGCATGCATGCATGCATTGGAGAAGGAAATGGCAACCCACTCCAGTGTTCTTGCCTGGAGAATCCCAGGGACGGAGGAGCCTGGTGGGCTGCCGTCTATGGGGTTGCACAGAGTCGGACACGACTGAAGCGACTTAGCAGCAGCAGCAGCTCCACTCCCATTTTCCCTTCTTGGACTATCTGGGGAGTTTGGCACTTAAATCCCTCACTTCTGGACCAAAAGACTTTTCTCAACACCTTCTAATAGATCATCCTATCTTCTGGAAAAACCTTTCCTAAAACCCTGCTTTATTTGCTAAACTTCAGAACAGACGGTCTACTAATAAAATCAGATTTGGGTGTAGAATAAAAGGAATATGGGAATAATGAATACAAAAACCTTGCTATCATTGAAAGGGTTATTTTAAATCCTAAAAATGCATACAGATGTTTACTCAAATATCATATCAAAAGCTATTCAAATATTTACATCACATTGCAATGGCTCCAGACTAACATTTTAAGCCTATTGTTAGGTATATATATATATATTTTTAGTTCTACCAGTTTATTGCTACCAACCCATCTACCTCCACCCTCCTCATACATGCGTACTCAGTCATGTAACCCCATGGACTGCAGCCCGCCAGGCTCCTCTGTCCATGGAATTTTTCAGGCAAGAATATTGGAGTGGATTGCCACTTCCTTATCCATAAGCCTATTGTTAGGTATGATTTAAAATATTCCTGATCATGGAATAAACTCAAGAATGCCACCCTAATTTTTGAATATGTTTCAGTCAGAAAATATACCGTTTGCAAGAAACAGAAAACCAATTTGAGTAAAATAATCACAAATGTATTTCCTACCTGATACACAGTCATTGAGGCCCTTCAGCGATGGTGGAATACAGCCCAGTTCTAAGAGGCAGTGTCCATCCACTTAGTTTTATAGGTTCTGCATGCATCCATATGTATATTGATGACTATATATAGGTTATGTAAGGCAGTGGGGAAATCACCTCTCTGTCAGCTTTAATAATTAACTTTCATTAACTTTTACAACAATGGAAAGACTCCAGTGTCGTCTTGACCTTTGAGACTCTGATCAGCAGATGGGATGATTACAACAGCTTCCTCAAGTTCCTTGTGAGATTATACCTCTCATTGCACTTTGTGTGTGTGTGTGTGTGTGTGTGTGTGCGCATTTCATTGGTTTGCAGAGATTTACACAGCAGATGTGTATGTAGAAGTTTAAAAAAAAAATTCTCAGTGAGGGTTATCTTCCTAACACTTTTCCTAGCAGTTTGGATGGGAGTCCAGAGGTATTACTTCTTGGCTGGGTCACTCCGTGGAATGTTCGTGAGCTGCAAGAGAGTGGTGTACAGGCTAACTTGTGGTGTGATAAAGGCTCTTGTTAGGAAGCTCTCCTACCTCCAGGCAACAGGCCTCTGTTTTGGCTCTAACATATGTCCGGCCCATTGCTCCTACTAAGAGCAACAAACCCTATGTTGCTGCACCCAGTGGTTCAGCACTGGGTTTCTGAATCCTCATCTTATTTTGAATCCTCATCTTACACAACCTCTTAGCATTTGATGTGCTGACTACTCTTCCAAGGAATTCTCTCTTTTTAAAATGTTAATTCTTTCCATCACACCTGTCTCCAGTTTTCACCTGATGCGTCTTTGCCGACTCCACCTTTATCCAACTCCTTGCTTGGCATTCCCTTCTGTCTTAGATTCCTTTTTCTTCTTGTTACCAGTTTGAGTCCTTGGACTCTGGAATCAATAGAAACTGATAAGAGACAAGGTGAGAAATTCAAGCAAGCTTTGCTGGGATTCGTGCTGCTGCACGAGGGAGTGAGAACAAGTAACGGGTTCCTTTGCTTGCTCCCTGAGAAGGGTGGGCTGGTTCCTTAAATGGGGTGAAGGTAGGGGTGAGTTGATACATCTGGGTCAGACCAGAGGGCTGGCTTAGGTGGTCTGCCCACCCCGTTGGTGGTGCTATTGCAGGAGTCATGCATAGTAGTACCTTGCTTTTATTCCCAGCACCTTGGAAGTGGCATTGGTTCGTGGCCTTTGTATCTTACTATTCATAATTTGCTCCAACTGTGCATGTGTGTACTTATTTTTAGTTCCTTATAGTTTCTTTGTATTCTGCCACTCTAGGAGACATTTGTTCAGGTGCAAGTGCAAGCCTCTGTAGAGAGTTCCAGGTCCTCCCCCCTCCTCCGCCCCGCCACACCTTGGAGAAGGCAATGGCGCCCCAATCCAGTACTCTTGCCTAGAAAATCCCATGGATGGAGGAGCCTGGTAGGCTGCAGTCCATGGGATCGCGAAGAGTCGGACATGACTGAGTAACTTCATTTTCATGCATTGGAGAAGGAAATGGCAGCCCACTCCAGTGTTCTTGCCTGGAGAATCCCAGGGACGGAGAAGCCTGGTGGGCTGCCGTCTATGGGGTCGCAGAGTCGGACACGACTGAAGTGACTTAGCAGCAGCAGCCCCCCACCCCCCACCCAATGTCATTCTCTCTACACTAAGTAAGAGTCCCACGGCTCTGAGGGTTTCATGTTTCTAACCTCAGCCCTCCAGATCCACATATTTAAACTGTGTATCCAGTATCTCTCTGGAAGTCCCACAGGCATCTCACACTTGACACGTGTAGATCTGAACCCTTGATCTTTCCTCAAAAATATGCTTCATCTCTAATCATCCCCACTCTAGTAAAGGACACCCCCTCTACTTATGTCAGAAATCCAAGAGTCATGTTGTTACTTTCTCATGCAAACCCAACCCCTAGCCAATGCATCATCACCAAGTCCTGCTGAATCTACTTCCAAAATATATTACAAATTTTCATCTCACTCTTGCCTCCTAGCCTAAATCACCACCATCTCTCACAATAGGCTCATGCTGCACTTCTCTCTTCCTCTCTTAGCCCTTCCAGTCTTCTCACTACCCAATAGAATGATTTTTTTCATGCTAGGTCTCATTAGAAAGCTAATGGGAGTACTTAGGATAAAAGGCCTCCAAAGTCTTGCATGATAACTCTTGCCCGACTCCACAACCCTATTTAGCTCTGCTCTGCCTATTGTTTTTTTTCCCTCCATCCACAGTGACATCTTCAGTGCCCTGAATTTGCCTACCCCTTTCAGACATGGTTTCCCCTGCTTTGGCGTTCTTTTCTTTCTGCTTCTGCCTGGCTGTTTCCTTTCTGCTGACTGTTAACTAGTTTCAACATCACTTCCTCAAAGAGAACTTCTTTGACTCTTAAATCTAAGTGAACTCCTTTCATGACATTCTCTCGTAGTGTCTGGTACTTTCATAATGTGGGGCTTCTCTGCTGGCTCAGTGGTAAAGAAACCACCTGCCAGTGCCTGCCAATACAGAAGACACAGGTTCAATCCCTGGGTCAGGAAGATCCCCTGGAGAAGGAAATGGCAACCCACTCCAGTATTCTTGCCTGGGAAATCCCACGGCAGAGGAACCTGGTGGGCTACAATCCATGGGGTCGCAGAAGAGTCAGACATGACTTAGTGACTAACCAACTTTCCTAATGTAGCATCATAGTTGAAAAATAAGCAGGTTTGTTTTTTTTTGGTGAATGCTTGTTTAGTGTTTGGCTCCCTCATTAGAGGAAACCTCCATGCAGGCAGTGATCTTGACTATCTCATTCACGACTCTATCCCCAATACCTAGAATGAATCTACCACAGAACTGGTTGAATGATGGTTAAATGAATGAGTTATATGTGGTACAATTTTGGAATTCCAAAAAAATTTGAAAAAATCATTAATGTTTATTCTAAATTAATCTAACCTGTATTTTTAACTTTGGCTCAAACATGCACTAACTGTGCAACAGAATTAGTTATGGCATTATTTAAAACACAAGATAACTGATTTTTGTTTTTAAAAATATACAAACTACTATGTATAAAATGATAAGTTATAATATATTCTACCATATGTCTATTGTATAATACAGAGAATATAGCCAATTTTATAATAAATGGAATACAGCCTCTAAAAAATTGAAATACTAAGTTGTACACTTGAAATTTATATAATATTGTACATCAATTATACTTCAATAAAAAATGTACAGTGTTTATTCAGAACTATTGTGCATTGATCAAATTGTGTTTTTAGGTTTGGTTGCTGAAAGAACTGGAAAACATTGCATGTAAAAATAAAATCTCAGAACCACTGATCTAGTTAAAAATTATTTATCTCAGAANTAAAAAATGTACAATGTTTATTCAGAACTATTGTGCATTGATCAAATTGTGTTTTTAGGTTTGGTTGCTGAAAGAACTGGAAAACATTGCATGTAAAAATAAAATCTCAGAACCACTGATCTAGTTAAAAATTATTTATCTCAGAACAAATAAGAGTTGTGTAAGGTTTTTGGATACAAGCTGAACAAAGACAAGTCGAAAGAATTCCTTTACTCAGCCATAAAAAGGAATGAATTTGAGTCAGTTCTAATGAGGTGGATGAAACTAGAGCCTCTTATTCAGGGTGAAAGCAGAAAGAGTAAAACAAATATTGTTTATTAACACATATATATGGAATCTAGAAAAATGGATGAACTTATTTGCAGAGCAGGAATAGAGACTCAGACATAGAGCACAGACTTATGGACACAATTGGGGCAAGAGAGGGTGGGGCGAATTGAGAGAGTAGCACTGAAATATATACATTACTGTGTGTAAAATAGAATCCTAATAGGAAGTTGCTGTATAGCACAAGGAACTCAGCCTGGTGCTGTGACAACCTAGAGGGGCGACATAGGGTGGGAGGTGGGAAGGATGTTCAAGAGGGAGAGGACATGGGTATTGCTATGGCTGATTCATGTTGATGAATGGCAGAAACCAACACAACATTGTAAAGCAATTATCTTCCATTTAAAAATAAATAAATTAAAAAAAAAAGAATTTAAGAGAAAAGCATTCCTGTATACTAACAATAACCAAATAAAAAAATATATAATAGAAAGATACCATTGGTAATAGCAATAAAAGATATGAAGATAAGTAGGAATAATTTTTAATCTGAAGACATATAAGAACCTTATGGACACAAATGGCAAAACATCATTAACACAAAAAAAGGAAATCTGCGAAAAATACAAAGCCATACATCATGGATGTGAGGGCCTAGTATCACAAAGATTTTTTCCCAAATTAATTATATTAAATGCTATTGCAATGAAAATCTAAAGGTTTTTTAAATAGGAAATCTTCATCATAAGACTTATAAAAAGTACAAAGAACCAAGAAAGTCAAGACAATTTTGAAGAAGAAAAAGCAGAGAGACTTACTCAGGCAGATGTAGCGTCCTATTACAAAGCTTTAGTAAATATGGCAGTGCTCTATTGTGCTGTGGGAGACCAATATACCAATGGAACAGAAGGCCCAGAAACATATTGAAATTTGATATACAATTGATGTATTTCAGCCATGAAAAGATTATCATTATTAAATAACATTCAATAATTGGTCCTGAGACAACTGGTGATCCACATGGAACAAATCAAATTTAGATCAAATTTCACACCGTACATACACAAAATTTTTCAAGTTGACTAAAGATATCAGTGTAAAAAGCAAGTCTTGAAAACCTTCATAAGAAAAAAGAATACCATTATAATCTTGGGCTAACAGTATTTCTTAAACAAGTCACAAATATGTGCTCATCATAAATAAAAAGATTGATAAATCCTACTTCACTAAAATTAAAACATGAAAGACACTAGAACAATAGTGAAGACAAGCTCCAAAATGGACAATTAAAAAGGATTAATGTCCAGCATATATAAAGAACTTCTACAAGTCAATAAGACAAAAGGCAAAAGCCCAGTGTGCTTAGTCGTGTCCAACTTTGTGACCTCATGGACTGTAGCCCACCAGGCTCCTCTCCATGGAATTTTCCAGGCAAGAATATTGGGATCGGTTCTTATTTCCTTCTCCAGGGGATCCTCCCAACCCAGAAGTGGAACCCATGTCTCCTGTGTCTCTTGCATTGACAGGTGGATTCTTTTACCACAGAGCAACCTGGGAAGCCCCAAAACCCAGTACAGTCAACTTATAGAAAACTTGAAGTGCCAATTAACATATGAAAAGATATTCCATTTCACTAGCAATCAGGAAAAAGTAAATTAAAAGTACAACGAGATCCGTTTCATATCTGTTGTCATTGGGGGTCGAGCTAGATTTGGTGGAACCTGAAGCTTCTGTAATTTATGAGGCTCATTAAAAAAAAGAATATAAAATTACAAATAAAAATTAATTATGCACCTCTTGAAGAAGTCTAAGTAAATGGGAGGTCCTTAAGCTTCATTTGCTGTATGGTAGATCTGAGCTGAATGCTGAAGAATTGATGCTTTTGAACTGTGGTGTTGGAGAAGACTCTTGAGAGTCCCTTGGACTGCAAGGAGATCAAACCAATCAATTCTAAAGGAAATCAGTCCTGAATACGCATTGGAAGGACTGATGCTGAAGCTGAAGCGCCAAAACTTTGGCTACCTGATGTGAAGAACTGATTCCTTATGAAAGACTCTGATGCTGGCAATTGATGCTTTTGAACTGTGGTGTTGGAGAAGACTCTTGAGAGTCTCTTGGACTGGAAGGAGATCCAACAAGTCCATCCTAAAGGAGGTCAGTCCTAGGTGTTCATTGGAAGGACTGATGTTGAAGCTGACACTCCAATACTTTGGCCACCTCATGCGAAGAGCTGATTCATTTGAAAAGCCCCTGATGCTGGGAAAGATGAGGGCAGGAGGAGAGGGGGACAACAGAGGATGATGGTTGGATGGCATCACTGACTCAATGAACATGAGTTTGGGTGGACTCCGGGAGTTGGTGATGAACAGGGAGGCCTGGCGTGCTGTGGTTCATGGGGTTGCAAGGAGTCAGATATGACTGAGCCACGGAACTGAACTGAACTGATGCTTGGAAAGATTGAAAGCAGGAGGAGAAGGGGACAACAGAGGGAGAGATGGTTGGGTGGCATCACCAACTCGATAGACCTGAGTTTCAGCAAGCTCTGGGGGTTGATGATGGACAGGAAGGTGGGCGTGCTGCTATCCATGGGATCACAAAGAGTCAGACACGACTAAGTGACTGAACTGAACTGAGATCTCTTTTACCTGACATGCCTGAAAATGCCAAAGGTTACAGAGAATGTGGAGCAATAGGAACTCTTGTACTACTGGTGTGAATATAAATTGGGGCATCACTTCAGAGAGACACTTGGCACTGTCTTATTGAGCTAAAGATACACAATTTCTAAGACTTGGCAATTTACTCTTTAGGTATATATTTTTAAGAAACATGTGTTCAAAGATGTTCATAGCAGCAAAAGTCTATTGACAAGACAATGAATAAAAAGTTATGCTTTGTTCATACAGTGGAATTCTGCATAATAAAAATTAATGTATCAGAGCTACACACGATGACACAAATGTATCTGACAAGTACAAATCAAGTGGAAAGAAGTATGAAAGAATAAATACGATTCTGTTCATATAAAGTTTAAAGACACACAGAATGCTTATAATTCATCGATACGTGGCAAATGTATAAAAACAAGCAATAGATTGATAAATAAGAAATTAAAGATAGTGTTTAACTCTGTGGTAAGAGGGAGGAAATTCACAGCGGGAGTAGGGAGGACTATGAAGAGGGCTTCAACTGAATCTGTAATATATTATTTTTTACTGCAGATTTCTTTCTTTTCTTTTAAAGTATGCATTAGTTTTCTAGTGCCACCTTAACAAAGTACCACAAACTAGGTGGATTAAAACAACAGAAATTTATTCTCCTACAGTTTTAGAGGCAAAAAGTCTGAAATTAAGGTGTTGCAGGGCTATGTTCCTTATGAAACTCTAGATAGAACTCCCCCTATCCTCTTCCAGCTACTGGTGACCTCAATCCTTGGCATTACTTGTCTTGAAGCTGCTTCACTCACATCTCTCCCTCTGTCAACACTTGGTGTTCTGTGTGTCTCTGTCTTCTCTGTTTATTTTTAATTTCTTTCTTTGTTTTTTTTTTTTAATTTTTACTTTCTGGCCATGTCATGTGGGGTCCTAGTTCCCTGACTAGGGATCAAATTCATGCCCCTTGCATTGAAAGTACAAATTCTTAACCATTGGACCACCAGAAAAGTCCCTTCTCCTCTTTTTATTAGGATGATATTCACTTTGGATTAAGGGTCCATCCTATTTTCTATTACCTCATCTTAACTAATTATATCTGCAATTATCCTGTTTTCAAATACAGTCATTCTGAAATTCTGGGAGCCAGGACTTGAACATATCTTTTCAGTGACACAATTCAATCCATCACAAGATATAATTTACATGCAGTGAAACATACAGATCTAAAATGTGTATTATGCTGAGTTTTGACAAATGCATATACCCATTTGTATTCGTTTTCTAGTGATCCTGTAACAAGTTACCACAAACTTAATGGCTTAAACAACTCAAACTCATTATCTTATACTTCTATAGGTCAGAAGTGTGAGATAGAGCTCACTGAGCTAGAATCAAGGTGTTGATTGGTCTGCGTTCCTTTCTGGGTGCTCTAGAGGAGACTCTATCTCCTTACCTATTCCAGCTTCTAGAGACCACCCACATTCCTCATCTCATAACTCTGCTTCATCTTCAAAGCCAGCAATGTTACATCTCTCTGCGCTTTCTTCTATTGTCAATCCCAACCAACCTCTAGAGGCAAACACTGTTCTGATTTCTATCATCTTCAATTAGATTGGCCTGTTCTAGAACTTTATATAAGTGGTACTTACAGTATCTTCACTTTTGTATATAGCTTCTGTCTCATTGCATAATATTTTTGAGGTTCATCTATGTTGTACATGTATCAGTTGCCCATTCTTTTTTCTTGTTGAATAATATTCCATGGTATGAATATACCAGAATTTGTTTATACATTCTGCTTTTTGATAAACATTTGCATTTTTTTCCAGGTTTGGGGCAATCATAAACTTTCGTGTACAAGTCTTTTTTGGATGCATGTTTTAATTTCTATTGGGTAAAAATCTAGGTGGATTGCTGAGTCATGGGATAGAAATATATTTAACTTTATAGGAAACTGCCAAATTGTTTTCCCAAACTGGTTTTGCCAATTTAATCTCCCATCATTAATGTATAAGAATTCCAGCTACTCCTCATCTTTGTCAACATTTGGTATAACTGATCTTTTCAGTTTTAGCCATTAGGTGGGTTATATCTTGAAAAAAAAGAAGCAAAAGTTTCTGCCCCTCAAACAACAAAATAAAGAATATTTCTCAAAAAGTTTGCCCAAGTTTCATTACATAAACCTTTAATGTATATATTAGCAAGCTATTTTTATAGCCATTGTATGATTGTAACATAGAGGCAGTCTTTAAAAAATAAATAACAGTTGAGGTTTAACATAACAAATGTATTGATATAGATATATCTAAGGAAATGAACCTTTTTCTCTCCTGTCAAATTTTATTCTCTTAATTGACCTGATGCCTTGAATTAAATACTTCTGGTTTTTCAACATTCTCCCACTTCCTGAAGATGGGCTGTTTTCTTTATTTGTCTTTCTATCTCTAGTACCTAGCACAGCACTCAGTTAAAGCTGTTGAGTGTATAAACAAGTAAATAAACATACTGATGTAAAGTATAAAATGAAAGACTAGTATTATTATATTATATTATCATAACTATACAGTTATAATAATCATGATTATTATACTTGTTATATGACTGTATAATAATTATTAATTATATAATTATAATATTATATAATAACTATTAATACTTACCTCTGTCTTAATAGAAAGCCAGTTTCAAATTTGTGCTTAAATCTTAGTTTGACCTTAGCTACAAATTTTATTGAGATAAAATGTTTTTTATTCTATTTCTTATTTAAAGTGAAAAAAAATTGCTTAAGAAGAAAATTGCATATTTAGTTGCTTCAGTTGTGTCCAACTCTTTGCGACCCCATGGACTGGAGCCCACCAGCCTCCTCTGTCCATGGAATTCTCCAGGTAAGAATATTGGAGTGGGTTGCCATTCCCTTCTCCAGTAAGAAGAAAATTAGTATTTGTAAAAAAAAAAAAAAAAAAATCACTGATTTGACCTCCATCTTCTCCTAATCCATCTATTTTCTAGCCACAGGGTTGTTTCAGGTGTGATATCTCATGACTCACAATGCTTTTAAATGACTGTTACTATTTTTAGTAACCTGGAATCACCCGACTCTACAACACCAAAAGGCACAATCTTCGAGCTGTATTGAATTCTACTAGAGGTAAAAACATCTGGATAAAATTTTCATGATTCAAACTCAATCTAAATCCTGGTGCTCTGGGCGAACCTCCAGATCTGTGATTAGAACTCAGGGATTCTATTAGAGTTCTACAGAAATGTGTATGTGGGTGTGGGTGTGAATTTTTCAGGGAAGATTGTCCAGTTTTCATCAGATTTTCAAAAGACAAGAAATACGAACAATTACAGAGCGGAGCTGATGGGATTCATACTGTGGCTGCGTTGACTGGCCAGTGATGTCAGTGTGTGCATCCTGTGCAGGGTGTGGCACACAGTCAAGAGTGAGCTGACTCATTACATTAAGCACTTAATTCGATTCTTCTTCTTCTAAGTTCCCGTTCAAGTGTTTGCCTGAATAAATAAAAACAAATTCCCTGGCATAGTGCAGGTGCATCCCCAGTCATCACTGATAAAGTGGAAAGAAATTATACCACGAGGCCAATCTCTTGGTCATGGAGAGAATAATAGAAGTTCACCTCCCAGAGATCTACTGTTATGTCTAGGCATCAAATCATTCTGATTCTAATAGAACCCCAGGCTGCCAAATTTCCAATTAGCCCATGCAGATCATCTTTTTCTGTTTCCTTGAGGAGTTAGGAAATGAGACTGTCTTGCATTTCACAAAGATTGACCCCAAAAGGATTCCAGTCCATCAAGGAAAACAATTCCTGATATAATATGAATCTCTATTTATCCCTCTTAGTGTCAAGATGAGACAGACCCTAGAGGGAAACTCAAATTTTAGAACAGAGAGAAAAGAATAAAACAAACCAGTGATCACCAGTCAGATTTAGAAAATAATACAGAAGGAAATAAGAAGCAATCCTGTAGAATGTAATCCTTTGGAAGATTTTCAATTAGAGTAACCAAGTGGAGGCAAAGTCATCCTCAGATATAAATGGGGGGAGGAAGGGGTGGTAGAAAAAGGGAGTGGGAGGTGATTCTGAAACGTTTGCAGGAAGTACACTTTGTACAAACTTGAGAACAGTCACCTAGGGTTCATGACTCTCATTTCAAGCATAAGTCATATTTCCTTTATCGTTTATTGTTATTTCAACTCATTTTATTAGTGTGGTAGTATAAGATTTCTTATAGCAATATTGGACTGGAGGATTGCATTTTATGTGTTTAAATATAGCATTACAACCTTGCGTCCTCATCCTTTTCAACCTCCCTCCCATGGCTTGTCTTCATTTCCGAGGTGGGACTCCCAGTAAAAGGATGAGTGTGCAGAGTATATTGGGATGGGATGGCCAAACTGGTCATTTGGAAACTATATTCTACCTTATTGCCAACATTATTTAATATTTTGAATATGAGTCACCTTCATCTTTAGGGGAGTTTAAAGAGCTGGCTGGGTTTTGTACCAGCTTCATCAAGGTTCTCTGGTGACTTAGCTGGTAAGGAATCTGTCTGCAGTGCAGGAGACCCGGGTTCAATCCCTGGGTTGGGAAGATCCTCTGGAGAAGGGAATGGCTGCCCCACTCTAGTATTCTTGGTGAAGAATTCCATGGATAGAGAAGCCTGGCGGACTACAGTCCACGGGTTGCAGAGAGTCGGACACAACTGAGCGACTAACACTAGAATTTTCTAGTAAAGAATAAATGTTATAATGTGTTGTCCACAAGAGTCACAACACCTGAATAATAATAAGACTGAATTAATCCATTTTCATTTGTCTGTCGAATCAGACAGAGATGTCTCTGTCCATGAAATTTTCTAGGCAAGAATACTGAGGATTCTACTCCAGAGGATCTTCCTGACCCAGGGATCGAAACTGTATCTCTTGCACCTCCTGAAGTGATAGGCAGATTCCTTACCACTGCAACACCTGGGAAGGCCACACATACCTTGTTGTTTATTCATTTTATATATAATAGTTTGCATATGGTAACTCCAAACTCCCACTCCATTTCACCACCTCTCCTTCCAGCAACTGCAAGTCTAGAGAAAACTTTATTCTTTGCAAGGTTGTGATTCCAAAATCAACATTTATGCTAACTTCCCACTCATTCAAATGCAGATCCTGTACTCCTAGCTACCTACATGAATGCTCCTTTTAAGTGACCCTGCAGCTCCTGAAACTCAGAAGTCTAATATTTCATGCAGAACTTAAAATTATAATACAGTCACATTATTCCTGCATTAGTCTGTCAAGACAAAAGTCTTGAAAATATTCATTCTAATGACAGTGTGGAGGAATAGGGCCATCTGTGCTCTGTGAATACAGGTGTTTATGAGTACGTGTTATTTATTTATTTGGCAGTACTTGCTGCTGCTGCTGCTGCTGCTGCTGCTGCTAGGTCACTTCAGTCGTGTCCGACTCTATGTGACCCCATAGACAGCAGCCCACCAGGCTCCGCCGCCCCTGGGATTCTCCAGGCAAGAACACTGGAGTGGGCTGCCATTTCCTTCTCCAATGCATGAAAGTGAAAAGTGAAGTCACTCAGTCGAGTCCGACTCTTCGCGACCCCATGGACTGCAGCCTACCAGGCTCCTCCGTCCGTGGGATTTTCCAGGCAGGAGTATTGAAGTGGATGCCATTGCCTTCTCTGTTGGCAGTACTTATCAACATTTAAAAGATTATTAAAATTTTAAAAGGAAATATTATTTGACCTAATTCTTCTAAGAACTTAGCTTAGTGATATGTATTTGTAAATAAGTAAAAATAATAGCATACAAGAATTTGCATTGCAGGAATGTTGTGTAGTTGCAGACAATAATAGCAAGGGGGTGGTTTGAGGTGAGAGAATGATGTGTATTGACAGTTTGTGGTTAGCAGCTGCAAGCTAATGCTGCTGCTGCTGCTGCTGCTGCTGCTAGGTCACTTCAGTCGTGTCCGACTCTGTGTGACCCCATAGACAGCAGCCCACCAGGCTCAGCCGCCCCTGGGATTCTCCAGGCAAGAACACTGGAGTGGGCTGCCATTTCCTTCTCCAATGCATGAAAGTGAAAAGTGAAGTCACTCAGTCGAGTCCGACTCTTCGCGACCCCATGGACTGCAGCCTACCAGGCTCCTCCGTCCGTGGGATTTTCCAGGCAGGAGTATTGAAGTGGATGCCATTGCCTTCTCTGTTGGCAGTACTTATCAACATTTAAAAGATTATTAAAATTTTAAAAGGAAATATTATTTGACCTAATTCTTCTAAGAACTTAGCTTAGTGATATGTATTTGTAAATAAGTAAAAATAATAGCATACAAGAATTTGCATTGCAGGAATGTTGTGTAGTTGCAGACAATAATAGCAAGGGGGTGGTTTGAGGTGAGAGAATGATGTGTATTGACAGTTTGTGGTTAGCAGCTGCAAGCTATTATATAAAGAACAGACCAACAACAAGGTCTTACTGTATGGCACAGGCACTATGTTCAATATTCTCTGATAAACCATATTGGAAAAGAATATGAAAATTAATACTGACATATGTACAACTGAGTCACTTTGCTGTACAACAGAAATTAACACAACATTGTAAATCAAATATACTTCAATGAAATAAATTCTAAAAAATAGGAGCAATAGCAACCTACCAAAGCAATCCCTTTAAATATAGGTAAAATATTAATCAGGAAAGACTGATTAAATATAGTATGTCCATACAATGATATATGATATAGCTTTAAGAAACTAAAGACCTATATATAGAAAATTATAAATCACTGATGAAAGATGGAGAAATATACCATGTTCATNAGCCCATCTTTGCATGAAATGTTCCCTTGGTATCTCTAATTTTCTTGAAGAGATCTCTAGTCTTTCCCATTCTGTTCTTTTCCTCTCTTTCTTTGCATTGATCGCTGAGGAAGGCTTTCTTATTTCTCCTTGCTATTCTTTGGAACTCTGCATTCAAATGCTTATATCTTTTCTTTTCTCCTTTGCTTTTCACTTGTCTTCTTTTCACAGCTATTTATAAGGCCTCCCCAGACAGCCATTTTGCTTTCTTGCATTTCTTTGCCATGGGGATGGTCTTGATCCCTGTCTCCTGTACAGTGTCACGAACCTCTCTGTCCATAGTTCATCAGACACTCTATCTATCAGATCTGGTCCCTTAAATCTATTTCTCACTTCCACTGTATAATCATAAGGGACTTGATTTATGTCATACCTGAATGGTCGAGTGGTTTTCCCTACTTTCTTCAATTTAAGCCTGAATTTGGCAATGAGTTCATGATCTGAGCCACAGTCAGCTCCTGGTCTTGTTTTTGCTAACTGTATAGAGCTTCTCCACTTTGGCTGCAAAAAATATAATCAGTCTGATTTTGGTGTTGACCACTGGTGATGTCCATGTGTAGAGTCTTCTCTTGTGTTGTTGGAAGAGGGTGTTTGCTATGACCAGTGCGTTCTCTTGGCAAAACTCTATTAGCCTTTGCCCTGCTTCATTCTGTATTCCGAGGCCAAATTTGCCTATTACTCCAGGTGTTTCTGGACTTCCTACTTTTGCATTCCAGTTACCCTGTAGCTCAAATGGTAAAGAATCTGCCTGCCAGGCAGAAGAACAGGGTTCGATTCCTGGGTTGGGAAGTTCCTCTGGAGAAGGGAATGGCAATCCACTCCAGTATTCTTGCCTGGAGAGTTCCATGGACAGAAAAGCCTGGTGGGCTACAGTCCGTGGAGTCGCAAAGAGTCGGACACGACTGAGCGACTAACACACACACACACATAAAGAAAAAGACATCTTTTTGGGTGTTAGTTCTAAAACGTCTTGTAGGTCTTCATAGAACCATTCAATTTCAGCTTCTTCAGCGTTACTGGTTGGGGCATAAGCTTGGATTACTGTGATATTGAATGGTTTGCCTTGGAAATGAACAGAGATCATTCTATCGCTTTTGAGATTGCATCCAAGTACTGCATTTCAGACTCTTTTTGTTGACCATGATGGCTAGTCCGTTTCTTCAAGAGATTCCTGCCCACATTAGTAGATATAATGGTCATCTGAGTTAAATTCACCCATTCCAGTCCATTTTAGTTCGCTGATTCCTAGAATGTCGATGGTCACTCTTGCCATCTCCTGTTTGACCACTTCCAATTTGCCTTGATTCCTGGACTTGACATTCCAGGTTCCTATGCAGTATTGCTCTTTACAGCATCATACCTTGCTTCTATCACCAGTCACATCCACAGCTGGGTATTGTTTTTGCCTTGGCTCCATCCCTTCATTCTTTCTGGAGTTATTTCTCCACTGATCTCCAGTAGCATATTGAGCACCTACTGACCTGGGGAGTTCCTCTTTCAGTATCCTATCATTTTGCTTTTCATACTGTTCATGGGGTTGTCAAGGCAAGAATACTGAGGTGGTTTGCCATTCCCTTCTCCAGTGGACCACATTCTGTCAGACCTCTCCACCATGACCCGCCCATCTTGGGTGGCCCCACACGGCATGGCTTAGTTTCATTGAGTTAGACAAGGCTGTGGTCCGTGTGATTAGTTTTCTGTGAGTATGGTTTCAGTGTGTCTGCCCTCTGATGCCCTCTTGCAACACCTACCGTCTTACTTGGGTTTCTCTTACCTTGGACGTGCGGTATCTCTTCACGGCTGTTCCTTACCTTAGACGAGGGGTATCTCCTCACGGCCGCTCCTCCTGACTTTGAACATGGAGTAGCTCCTCTTAGCCCTCCCCGTGCAGCCACTGCACCTTGGCCATGGAGTTGTTCCTCTCGGCCGCTGCCCCTGGCCTTGGGCTGGGGGTAGCTCCTCTCAGTCGCCACCCCTGACCTTGGGTGTGGGGTAGCTCCTCTTGGCCACACTTCTGCACGGTCCGTGGCAGCCAGCGCGCTTCTCTGCTTAAGAGGAGAATAGTTAGGTAAATACGTCAAGAGTAAGTAGCTAATGAACTAGGTGTTGGGTGGGGAGGTAGGTGGAGCTGAAAAGGACACATAGAAGAGGTACTTTGGATCTGGAATGGTCCAGAGGGAGCAACTGACTGCATAGAGGATGAGAGTGAAGAAGTCAAAGGCAGCCTAGTCATTCCTGTCCTTGGTAGTTTGGAAAAGGGGCAGGGGTTTATTAACAGAAACAGAGAAGTCAAGGAGAAACAAGGTTGTGAACTAAGATTGAGACAGGGGCTTAGGCCACTTGTTTCTCTATAAAAATGTATGTACCTGTTTAAAAATTACAAATGCTAATCTGTACCCCCTGAGATTTTAAGACTAGAGTGAGGCTTTTGCATCTGTATTCTTCCCAGTTGATTCTGATACATAGTTAGGGTACAGAACCACTAGACCAGTTATTTGTTTTAAATTATGTATTTATAATTCTGAGTGGAATCACTACTCTCATAGGCTATAGAATAAGAACTTAATGCATTCTCTCAAGGAACTCGGCCCAGTTGAGACAGGTTTATAAACTAAGAACTGCACTGTTATTGCTTTAAATTTTTTTTATAAAAAGGCATGAACTCAGCGTTTTATGGATATGGTGTCTAGAACTGTTAAGTACGAGTTTATTAAAAATGTATGAGAGGGGACTTCTCTGGAGATCCAGTCGTTAAGACTTTACCTTCCAATGAAGAGGGTACAGGTTCAGTCTCTAGTGGGGGCTGAGACCCCACATGCCTCACGGCCAAAAACCAAAACACAAAACAGAGGCAACATTGGAACACATTCAATAAAGACTGTGAAAATGGGCCACATCAAAAAATAATAAAATTGGAAAACCTAAGGGAGCAGAGAGTGTAATGGAGAGCATGCTGGATCAAGAGAACAGCTCTGTAAAGGCACAGCGTCGTCTTAAACGGCTGGGCCTGCATGCAGGATATCCATCTGGGTTCCTTTTTGGCGGATTATTCTCAGCCAATAACATTGGAGGAACAGAAACAAAATGCTGCTTTTGCAGCAGTTTCATTGGTTTCTAGTATCTTTTTCTATAGCACTCCTCAGCTTTATAAACCAGTTGCAACTGCCATCTTCCATTGCTGCTGGGGTGGGGGTGGGGTTTCTCAGCTAGAAGGAACAGGGCCAATAGCTGATCCCACTCCATCATTTGTTAGTGGGGAGTAATTACGGGGCTTTCCTTCCCTCATCCCCATTCCCACCCTCCCCAGCGATTAACATCCCCAGTGATTAACAAGTTGCTTACCAGGAAAAGGATTGACAAAAACCCTCAGGTGTCCTTACTGCTAGAGTCCTTTCTATCACTGGATTTTGTGAATGAATGAATGAATGGATGGATGAATGAATGTGCTCACCTCTCTAACACTTGAGATCTGTGTCTTCCACCCTGTTGTGTAAACAATTACACCTTACTGGTTACTCATATCCAATCTATGTAAAAGAATAGGAAAGGTGTGGCAAGTGTAAGTTCTATACAAAATCTGGAAGTCATCAGGCATTTTTCCTTTTAAATGAGTACAAGAATTATAGGGGTTTGTCAAGTTGTCTTTGTTTTCATAGATCTGAAACATCAATGAGGTCAGAAATAAAGAAAGGCAAAGATAATGGTGTACAACTGTCTTGTTCCATGTAAATGTCAACAAAATGATCAAATTCAGTAACTGATTTGGTGGCATTTTTTGTTCAAAGCTATCACTTTTTTTTTTAAACAGTGAAGAATGAAAATCTGGAAAACTTGGAGGAAAAAGAATATTTTGGAATTGTCAGTGTAAGGATTTTAGTTCATGAGTGGCCTATGACATCTGGTTCCAGTTTGCAGCTGATTGTCATTCAAGAAGAGGTAGTAGAGATAGATGGAAAACAGGTAAGATAGTGTGCTTGCCGCCTGGGAATTAATTGTAAAGGTTTGTGTTCACTGTTATGCACATGTTCAGTTATTTATTTCTGACTTGATAAGGAAAGAAGCTACACTAATGTTGCCTGTATCCAATCATGTAGAATTGTCTTACTTGTTTTAGCATTTACCTGTTTAGAATCTGAAGCCTTAATTTGAAAAAAGATCATATTCATACATGTTTATATCCCTTAAAATTATGATCGTTATTAAGTAGAGCAAGTAAGTGAAGGGAATGAACTTGGTTCATAGCTCTGCTGCCATTTCTTCTGGCCAGGTCTCTCTCAAGTCAGTGGAACGAAACTGAGAGCAAACCTCTAATAGTGCGTGCTAACACGCACTGTGTGTGATTAGAGTTGCACATTAATTGCCTTAAAGAGGAATGCTGTGAATACGACAAGTTTGTTAGTTTCAGAAATCAGGGAAGAAAATTCAGTTTTAGACTCTTTCCAGGTTGTGTCACTATTTAAAATAAACAGTTCAGTTCAGTCGCTCAGTCGTGTCCGACTCTTTGCGAACCCATGAATGGCAGCATGCCAGGCCTCCCTGTCCATCACCATCTCCCGGAGTTCACTCAAACTCATGTCCATTGAATCAGTGATGCCATCCAGCCATCTCATCCTCTGTTGCCCCCTTCTCTTCCTGCCCCCAATCCCTCCCAGCATCAGAGTCTTTTCCAATGAGTCAACTCTTGGCATGAGGTGGCCAAAGTACTGGAGTTTCAGCTTCAGCATCATTCCTTCCAAAGAACATCCAGGGCTGATCTAAAAATTATACAGTGGAAGTGACAAAGAGATTCCATGGATTAGATCTGACAGATAGAGAGTACCTGAAGAAATATGGATGGAGGTTTCTGACATTATACAAGAGGCAAGGATCAAGACCACCCAAGAAAAAGAAATTCAAAAAAAACAAAATGGTTGTCTGAGGAGGCCTTACAAACAGGTATGAAAAGAAGGGAAGCGAAAGGCAAAGGAGAAAAGGAAAGATAAACCCATTTGAATACAGAGTTCCAAAGAATAGGAAGGAGAGATAAAGAAAGCCTTCCTCAGTGAGCAATGCAAAGAAATGGAAAACAATATAATGGGAAAGACTAGAATCTCTTCCGGAGAAGGCAACGGCATCCCAATCCAGTACTCTTGCCTGGAAAATCCCATAGATGGAGGAGCCTGGTAGGCTGCAGTCCATGGGGTCACTAAGAGTCGGACACGACTGAGTGACTTCACTTTCGCTTTTCCTTTCACACACTGGAGAAGGAAATGGCAACCCACTCCAGTATTCTTGCCTGGAGAATCCCAGGGATGTGGGAGCCTGGTGGGCTGCCATCTATGGGGTCGCACAGAGTCGGACAGGACTGAAGTGACTTAGCAGCAGCAGCAGCAGAGATCTCTTCAAGAAAATCAGAGATACTAAGGATATAATATTTCATGTACAGATGGGCACAACAAAAAACAGAAATGGTAGGGAACAGAAGCAGAAGGTATTAAGAAGAAGTGGCAAGAATACACAGAAGAACTGTACAAAAAAGATCCTCACAACCTAGATAATCATGATGGTGTGATCACTCACCTAGAGCCAGACATCCTGGAATGTGAAGTCAAGTGGGCCTTAGGAAGCATCACTACGAACAAAGTTAGTGGAAGTGATGGAATTCCAGTTGAGGCTTCCCTGGTGGCTCACAGGTTAAAACCTCTACCTGCAATGCGGGAGACCTGGGTTCACTCCCTGGGTCAGGAAGATCCCCGGGAGAAGGAAATGGCAACCCACTCCAATATTCTTGCCTGGAGAATCCCATGAACAGAGGAGCCTGGTGGGCTACAGTCCACCAGTCGCAAAGAGTTGGACACCACTGAGCAACTTCACTTCACTTCACTTATTTCAAATCCTAAAAGATGATGCTGTGAAAGTGATGCACTCAATATGCCAGCAAATTTGGAAAACTTAGCAGTGGCCACAGGACTGGAAAAGGTCAGTTTTCATTCCAATCCCAAAGAAAGGCAATGCCAAAGAATGCTCAAACTACGACACAATTGCACTCATCTCACACACTAGTCAAATAATGCTCGAAATTCTCCAAGCCAGGCTTCAGCAGTACATGAACTGTCAACTTCCAGATGTTCAAGCTGGATTTAGAAAAGGCAGAGGAATCAGAGACCAAATTGCCAACATCCATTGGATCATCAAAAAAGCAAGAGAGTTCCAGAAAAACATCTATTTCTGCTTTATGGACTATTCCAAAGTCTTTGACTGTGTGGGTCAAACAAACTGTGGAAAATTCTTCAAGAGATGGGAATGCCAGACCACCTGACCTGTCTCTAGAGATATCTCTATGCAGGTCAGGAAGCAACAGTTAGAACTGAACATGGAACAACAGACTGGTTCCAAATCAGGAAAGAAGTACGTCAAGGCTGTATATTGTCATCCTGCTTATTTAACTTATATGCAGAGTACATCGTGAGAAATGCTGGGCTGGATCAAGCACAAGCTGGAATCAAGATTACCAGGAGAAATATCAATAACCTCAGATATGCAGATGACACCACCCTTATGGCAGAAAGCAAAGAAGAACTAAAATGCCTCTTGATGAAAGTGACAGAGGAGAGTGAAAAAGTTGGCTTAAAATTCAACATTCAGAAAACTAAAATCAGGGCATCCAGTTCCATCACTTCATGGCAAATAGATGGGGAAACAATGAAAACAGTGACAGACTTCATTTTTGGGGGCTCCAGATCACTGCAGATGGTGACTGCAGCCATGAAATTAAAAGATGCTTGCTCCTTGGAAGAAAACTTAAGGCAGTATATTAAAAATCAGAGACATTACTTTGCCAACAAAGGTCCATCTAGTCAAGGCTATGGTTTTTCCAGTGGTCATGTATGGATGTGAGAGTTGGACTATAAGCGGAGCACAGAAGAATTTATGCTTTTGAACTGTGGTGTTGGCGAAGACTCTTGAGAGTCCCCTGGACTGCAAGGAGATCCAACCAGTCCATCCTAAAGGAGATCAGTCCTGGGTGTTCACTGGAAGGACTGATGCTGAAGCTGAAACTCCAATACTTTGGCCACCTGATGCAAAGGGCTGACTCATTTGAATAAGACCCTGATGCTGGGAAAGATTGAGGGCAAGAGGAGAAGGGGAAGACAGAGGATGAGAGGTTGGATGGCATCATCAACTCAGTGGACATGGGTTTGGGTAGACTCTGGGAGCTAGTGATGGACAGGGAGGCCTGGCGTGCTGTGGTTCATGGGGTCACAAAGAGTTGGACACGACTGAGCGACTAACTGAACTATATGCTCCAGGGACTTAAGTCCTAATTAAAGTCTGGAAAGATGGGTCCCCAAAGGCTCAACTCCAGCCAAGATGGATGGGCCCATACCCTGTAATACTTTTATCCCCACAGCAATCAAGGTTCCAGGACACTGCTCCCGCACTCACTACTCACAAGCCAAGCCGTGGAAGAAAACAAAAGAGGACACTCAGTCCACCTGTCAACAAGCTACAACATGCAGTGCCAGGTCAACAAGGACATATAAAGCTACACCTGACCACGGAAGATATCACTCACGCTTAGATGGACACTGTTCATGACTCTGAGGTTTGAGACTAACAAGAAGGGGAGACTCAATGGCCCTCACTGTCTCAGTTCAGCAGGAAGTAGCCAGAGAGACCGCAATGCCCCTATTCCAAAAGAAGGCCTCCCATCTCTTGAGGTGGGAATGTTATGTAGTTAGAGTAGGAAAAAGGAGTCCAGAACAGTGGTGGTTAAAAGAGAAGAGTAAAGCCCTCCAACATAGAACCAAGGAAGGGCTCAGGACCAGATTGTGGACCTCAGGTGAAGCAAACAGCCTCATGGCTAGCCCAGTTTACATAGGGCAGGCTCAGGGGGAGGAGAGGGAAAAAAAAAAAAAAAAAAACCAATTAAAAAGAGGAGCCAAAATTTAGCTTGGGGCTTCGCTTCTCTTCATGTCTTTTGGGTTGGCCCACCCTAACGCTTTGAGGATGTATTCTCCCCTGCTTGCAAATAAAACTGAGCTGTAACACAGAGCTGTAACACTGGTCCGTCCAACACTTCAAATTTTTGCTGTAGTAAGTACAGAATCAAAGAAATTACAAACTTCCCTGACAATTTTAAAACAATGCTAGAAAATGTTTATTATTACCTATCCAGTTACCACCTACACGCCCGTATCTAACTTATTGCTACCTCAATGCAATTACAATCCATACATGTAATTCTCTGTGTAATTTCTGAAGTCCCCAACAAATCTATTTTCTAGAAAGCAAAGAGGCTTCTTAGCCTTAGGAAGTTATTTAACCTCTGGAGCACACGATTTTTTCAAATATAAAACAGGAGTCACAGCCGTGCCTATGTCATATAGACTGGCTATGTGAATTTTGTCCAACAGCTCAAGCATAGTGCTTAAGCCCAGTGCCGAGCACAAGAAGCACTCAGGAAATAGTATATATTATCACTGCTATGGTAAATCATTTTATCCACCCTTGTGTCCTTGCAATTTACACAGGGTTTGGCCCATGAGAAGTGTTAAGAAAATAGTAATTAAAAGAAACTAGTGAATACAGTGTTCAGCATCCCCCTATAAACACAAAAACACACCCCTCCTTTCCTTAAGCACTTCCATCTCTCATGATTTTGTTTCTTCCACCTGAAACTGTTCCCCATCCTAAATTTTTATCTGGCTAATTGAGCTTTTCCACCTAAGTTTTGGTTCCTTTTCTTAAAAACTCTGAGCCTATTATGCATCCTGTTTGCACACTGTCATTGGGCTTTCTCCTTGTTGCTATTTAGCAAAGCACTCAACCCTCAGTATTCTTGATGTTTTTGACTTGCCTTAACCCTCCATTACACTGCAGAAGCAGACATTCCCTTTTTACCATTCAAAGGTATAGAATGAAAGGAATGTTCAGTAATTCTTTGTTAATGAATGAACACACACATATTTCCACCTGAATAACTTTTCCATGATTCTCATCCTTCCTAGCAAACATCATCCTGGATTTAGGATATGGTTCAATTTTAGACATGAACAAGAAGGAAAAAAGAGATCATCCACGTTTTTTAATTGACCAAAAAAAACCTGGACAAGTTTCTCCCCAAAGATGGCCAAATGACCTTAACATATGAAAGGTATGCAACTCCCATTAATCACTAGGAAAATATCAATTAAAGTCACCACTAAGACATCAATACATATCTATCAGAATGGCAAAAAGAGAGTGAGAAAATACAGAGAATAGTGAAATATAGGGCACCTGTATCTTTTATACACTGCTGATGAATGTCTAAATTGGTAGAGTCAGTAAGGAAGAAAACTGGCAGTATCTACAAAAATGAAAGTACATTTCTGAAGACTCAGCAGTTCCACTTCTATCTAATACGCTATGAAGAAATATGTACCTAAACATGCCAAAAGCATTCACAGGAATATTCACAGCAATGTATTCCTTACAGCTGCAAAGTAGAAATAACCAAGATGCTCATCAACAGTAAAATGGATAAATAAATCTGTGGAAGTTTCTGGATAAATTCTTATGATAGAATATTATGTAGCAATGAAAAAACAGTAAGAATGAATCATAAAATATAATGTTGAGACAAATACTGTAGATGTCACTTATATATGGAATCTCAAAAAATACAACAAATTAGTGATGATAATAAAGAAGCAAACTCACAGATATAGAGAAGAAACTAGTGGTTACCAGTGGGGAGTGAGGAAAGGGGAGGAGCAATAGAGGAGTAGGGGATAAGATGTACAAACTATTAGGAATAAAATAAGCTATAAGGATATACTGCACAAATGGGGAATATAGCCAATATTTTATAGCAACTAAAGTTTAAATAGCTATAAATAAAGGTAGGGATTCCCAGATGCCTCAGAATCCACCTGCTAATGCAGGAGACATGGGTTTGATCGCTGGGTTGGGAAGATCCTCCAGAGTAGGAAATGGCAACCCACTCCAGTATTCTTACCAGGAAAAATCCACTGGACAGAGGAGCTGGGCGGGCTACAGTTGGTGAGGTCACAAAGAAACAGACACACCTGAGCACACACACACATGTACCTGTAATACATAATGAAGGGAAGCGAGTGAAAGGCGCTCAGTCATGTCTGATTCTTTGTGACCCCATGGACTGTACAGTCCATGGAATTCTCCAGGCCAGAATACTGGCCAGCCTTTCCCTTCTCCAGGGGATCTTTTCTAGCCGCGGATCGAACCCAGGTGTCCCATATTGCAGGCTGATTCTTTACCAGCTGAGCCACAAGGGACACCCAAGAATACTGCAGTGGGTAGCCTACCCCTTCTCCAGGGGATCTGTCTGACTCGGGTCTCCTGCATTGCAGGCAGATTCTTTACCAACTCAGCTATGAGGGAAGCCCTGTGATATGCAATACAGTCATTATACAGCAATTAAAACTTTTTTAAACATAATGTTCCATGAAATAATACAGACACGAAAGAGCACGTGTCCTTGTGTAGCATCAGGAATAGACAGTTGTCTCCAGTGATGGA
The DNA here is from genome assembly GCA_006408695.1 of Aepyceros melampus. Lineage (NCBI taxonomy): Eukaryota > Metazoa > Chordata > Mammalia > Artiodactyla > Bovidae > Aepyceros > Aepyceros melampus. The sequence goes on along the minus strand of SJXQ01011941.1, from coordinate 251,481 downwards.
GCTGAAACAGCAGCTGACCGGTACATGTGGGGCTGCTGGTCATTTTTGAAGAACGGATCTGAGTGATTGTGGAATGTGCATGCTCACTTTCTGGAGGTCATCCACTTGCACACTTGGTGCACGTGCACTTTTCTGCAGGTGACCTGCACTTTGGTGGAAACGTGAGCTAAAAATAAATGAATACATAAATGCAGTCAATTCACACACACGAAAGTCAACACAGATGATTCACACAACTCCAGGAAGTCTGAAATCCTCCAAATCTGACTGGTCACTTGATTCTATTTGAGATCACATCTCTGTCTTATTTCTCTCTCTTCTCTTTATTGGGAAATTCTATTTTAATCTATTTGCTAAATATAAACTACATATACACAGGTTTAACACTGCCATAAAAAGGGACAGAATAGCCGAAATGGGGTCAGGATCTTTTTATTATACATGGAAGAAAAAGAAGGAAAGCGGTTTTCCTGAGATAAGCTGGCAACTGTCAAGAGAGATAGAAATGATACACACACTCCATGTATTTATGTTTATGGAGTCAGACAAAGCTCTCAAATGCTCTGAGTTGAAAGTAATTGGCACAGGGCAGTGAAAAGACAGAAGCAGAAGTCCAAGCATATCAACCACTGTCTACCTGCAGGGGTGAAGCCAGAGAGGGTAAAAAAGAATCACAACAGACAGGACCAGAGTTGAGGCCAAGGGGCACTGCTGACTCCAGACTCTGTACAGACAGGGAGGGTGCAGGGGGTGTCAGATTATTCAGAGGTGCCTGCCAGCTTCATGCTAACTTCAAGAACACCAGCTACAAAAGAAGGTGAGAAATCAGGGTTGGACAACCAAAGCCTTGTGAAAACCTTTGAAAGTCCTTATAATTATTGCTTTTACTACATATTTTTTTTTAACCTAAAGAGGCAACATCCCCAAGAAGGAAATAACTTCAGTGCAATTTTAAATTAGTAATTAGGTTTCTGCAAAATGACTTCTTCATTTTCAAACTTTTGCTCACTAAAAATTTTCCAGGATCTCTCCACCTCTCTTCAAGTATCGCACTTTCTTATATATAATAACACACAACTAATCATCTCTTGCAGACACAAATTAAGATGCAGAAATGCCCTAAGAGGGTAGCCACTGTTGAACAGGTATACAAAATAGATACACACATACTTCAACAGGCAAATTCACCTCTGGGAATGGGTCACTGTTGAAAACATTCACAAATGTAGTTTTTACCAGACATTTCATTTCTGTTTCATTAAAAATTATATCTCGGTCTCTAACATTCAAATATTTAGGCAACATCCTAGTCTTATTAGAGATGACTTATTACTTTGAAAAACTGCATTGTGTTCTTACTTTTTATTGCTGTAAAGTGAAAGTGAAAGTCGCTCAGCTGTGTCCAACTCTTTGTGACCCCATGGAGTATACACATCGTTCAGGCCAGAATACTGGAGTGGGTAGCTGTTCCCTTCTCCAGGGGAATCTTCCCATCCCAGGAATTGAACCCAGGTATCCTGCATTAAAGCCAGGTAATTTACCAGCTGAACCACCAAGGAAGCCCTTTATTGATGTAAACAGACAATAAACATCAGGCGTGCTTTATTTATCTAATGGTGGTGATTTAGTTGCTAAGTTGTGTCCAGCTCTTGTGATCCCATGGACTGCAGGCTGACAGGTTACTCTGTCCATGGAATTTTCCAGGTAAGAATACAGGAGTGGGTTGCCATTTCCTTCTCCAGGGGATCTTCCCAACCCAGAGATCGAACCCACGTCTACTGTTTGGCAGGTGGTTGTCTGCATTGCAGGCAGATTATTTATTGCTGAACCACCAGGGAAGCCCCAATTATCCAAGAGAGTTACCAAAAACGTACATATTTCCATGCCTATATATACTAACTCCCCATATGAAGACTTCAAATCGAAAGATTTCTTTGGCTATCAAGTATTTGAATTTAATTCCATTTCAATGTAAATCTCTTTGGATAACATATATATCCATCATAAATCAGTATAATTATTTCAGAATGATCACAGAAAGTAGTTTCCTTGTACTGCTCACATAGAAAATCAGTTTTAACTGTCAAGAAGCTTATTCACAATAGGTCTTTTTAACTTGAGTCCCTTGCAATCAAAGATCTATATGTTGAAATAAAAGCAGGAAACAGATCCGTTTCACTTTGCATCTCTTCTTATAATCAGACTGAGAAATAACATTTCTTTTTTCCTGGGAAATTTCTTTGTCTTGTGGAAAATGCTTCCAACTTTAATATCTAAGATGATGAAATCTACTCCTTTAATATGTTCCTCAAGAAAAGCAAAATAAACTGCCCATAATGCAAACCGCACTAGAACCCTCCAGGCTTTTCTTTCCATGCCCTCTGTAACAGTAACGTCAACTCAGCCCCTGGCCCCCATGGACATCTGCTCTCATCCCTCAGTATTGTGGCCGGAGCATTAAATCTAAGTGTCAGCCAGTCATAAAATCTCAACAATTTCCAAATCTTTGGGGGTCAAACATATGATGACATTCTGAGTGGGAAACCCCAGGGTCTGCAGCCACGTCTTCTAGAGGTCTGACATGATGGAAAAGAAAATGTGGCCTGCCTTTACAATGAGGTCATTCTTACATGGAATTTGATTGTAAGGAAAACTTTACAAGCCTCATATTTATATTGGCTAAAATATTTTTCCATGTATAGATAAACTTCTAGAATCAATTTCAGAAATTTGGTTCAACAATTTTTTTATTTTTTCAAATTACACAGAACTTGTGGACTAACACAATTTCTATACCGTCAAATATGAAGAAAAAGCAAGCAAGACAGGCCCACTGATGGATTCAAGCACTCCCTACTTCCATTCACCTATCAGGGCTCGCTAAAGAAAGAAGATGGGTACCCTAATCACACAGGGACAAATCCTTCAGAGACGGCAGCAGCAAGCTGTCCATGACATCCTGCTCGAGGTCTCAGCAAGAGTAGGGCATTTGACAAAATGCACTGATTTCTAATGCACTCCAGTTTTCAGGAAGTCAGTGTTACAGCCAGAAACAGGATAAATGAAAACTCTAAGATACGTGCTTTCTGAGATTTATCATCAGGTAGAAACTGACATGGGGAAGGAGATTAGACAAGTGTTTAGACTTTTCATCAAAATATGCAACCAGAAGGAGATTGCAATACTGGCCATTTCCTTTGCAATTATGAATAAAGATGACTGATGATTCTCACGGTTTTCATTATCCCTGAGATCCAGTATCCTCCCAACTTGGCTACTACATAGCTACGTCAGCCAAATCCTATCCTGAAGAAAAAGGGGTTTAGGGTATGCAGGGGGAAAGAAGGCATGGAAAAGAAAAAAACGTTCTGAGTTAAACTAAGAAGAGTTGGTGCTGTGAATAAAGTCAGTTTGACTTGTTACAGTTTCACAAAGTTACCACTCACACCTGGAATGATTGGACAGCATACTCAAACACTGTCCTTATCAAGAGTAAAAAAAAAAAAAAAAAAGAGAGAGAGAGACAATATAATAAATCCTATTAATTCAACTTCAGTTTAAGGCAAGAAGTGTGCTAGATGTTAACATTTGATTATAATTCCATGTCTCTTAAATTCTTAATAGAAGAAGCTACAAATGGGACATGATGTCCTTGAGATAATGATACAGAAGATTCTGTACAATAACTGCCTGGGGGGAGCAGGGAGGGAGACAGAAAGGGAAGGAGAGAAGGAAGAAAGGAAGGGAGGAAGGAAAACACAACATTAGCTTTGGTGAAACAGCCAGAGAGGAGCTGGAGCTAGTTGAGACAGACTCATGAAAGAGGTCTGTGCGCATCTCTACACAACCCTGTAACTACACTTTTGTAACTTGGAATCCATCACGGTTGGCGTATTTATATAGCAAATGCAACAAGGCTTTCCTCATAGTTCAGCTGGTGAAGAATCTGCCTGCAACGCAGGAGACCCAGGATCGATTCCTGGGTCGGGAAGGTCCCCTGGAAAAGGAAATGTCAACCCATTCCAGTATTCTTGCCTAGAGAATCCCATGGACAGAGGAGCCTGGCAGCCTACAGTCATAGGGTCGCAAGAGTCGGACGCAACTTATTAACTAAATCTCAAATACAGCAAATCAGACCTTTTATTCAGAAAGCTGTTTTGCCGTATAGCCATGGTTAGATCCAAACTACCACGCTCAGCGAGAGCATCTCTTTACCAATAAACGAAAAGTGCTACCATCTACCTCAAAAACACCATATGAAAATTACATACAATGATGCAAGAGTACTTAGTAGCATACAAGAATTTCAGATGGCTATGACTATTATTACTTTCAAGAATTAGCCATCAAGTACACATCACAGAAAACAACCTCAAAGAATTTCACCAATAATGTGGTCTCCTTCATGGTCACACTTAGACCACAGGCTTCAAATGGCTAGCCAACAGCAGTGAAAACAGCAGTGGAGTTTACAAATACACAAAAGGGAAAACAGTTAAGGTCACTGGGAAGCTATCAAAGCATGCAAGCTTGACAAGGAAACCAGCACAAAATGAGAAATCAACACAGAGGCATTCATTCTGAGTCTTCTATGTGAAGCAGACCCATGTTACATTTCTTGTTTTTAATGTCTTCCTAGATATTTTAAATATACCATCACTGTGCAAGAAATGGTAATGAAATACTAGAAATAAACCACTAGGAAGCATCACAAGCATTAACTAGCCTTCAGTCCATAACATTAAAGGCACAACTTACTTGTCAAGTCCACGCAGTAAAAGGTGGAGGAAGACCAGGAAGAATATGCTCTCATGAAACTAACACATTACAATGTTAACAGTCACTGCAAACAGAATTTCAGAAAAAAAGAATGTGATTCGTTATATGTGTACATTTCTGTGTCACAAAAGAGAATCATTTCCTGCTAGACTAAATATCAGTACTAGATACTAGGGACTTCCCAGTGGTATCCACCCAGTGGCTCAGTGGTGAAGAATCTGCCTGCCAAGCGGGAGACACAGGTTCGATCCCTTGGGTCGGTAAGATCCCCTGGAGAAGAAATGGCAACGTGCTCCAGTATTCTTGCCTGGGAAATCTCATGGACAGAGGAGCCTGTGGGCCTAGAGTCCATAGAGTCGCAAAAGAGTCAGACACTACTTAGCAACTGAACAGCAGCAGTAGCAGTACTAGATACTAGATAAAAGTATCTTCCATACTTTTTCAACTCATCCTCATCTCTCTTCATGGGGCCCAAAACAGGTTTTCAAATAGCAGAAAAGCAATGGTAGAGAGAAAAGTCTAGCGAGAAAAACACCAACCCACACCCCAACCGAGCTGCAGCCACCAGGGACCATTCCAATTCTCCCAACACATCTGAGGAACGCATGACTCATTGACCTCCTATCTCAAAGACGTCTGAGAAACCCTGGAGTCAGGTAATAAATTGGTTTCTGTCTTGTTGAAAGTAACATTACTCTACATCCATCCATGGAATTCTCCAGGCAAGAAGAGTGGAGTGGTTAAGCCATTACTTTTTCCAGGGATCTTCCCAACCCAGAGATCAAATCCAGGTCTCCTGAATTGCAGGCAGATTCTTTACCATCTGAAACTACCAGGGAAGCCCCTAAATCTATCCATTGCAACCAAAAATCATCACCACCACCACCATAACCCCCAAAATTTTAAAATAAGTATCCCAGTTATTCTCTGGGATATAAAGACATTTAGACCAGTATTTCTCAATTTTGATTGCACAACAGAATTCATTAGGAGCTATAAAATTCCCTTTGAGCCATCAGAATCCCTGACTAATGACCAGAAAATCTCTGGGATACGTGCTCAGGCATCAGCAGACCTTCAAAGATGGCCAGGTGATTCCAGGATACAGTCAGGCTGAGAACTGTTGCTCTAGCAGAAGGGTTCTTACTCCACACTCAAGACTCTCACTTGAGCTGCGTGTTCCTGTATCCCCTTGTCTCTAGTAAGGATGCCAATCACAGGTTGGATTAAGGGCCCTTCCTACTACAATAAGACCTCCACCTAGTTAATTACACCTGCAACAACTCTATTTCCAAATAATGTCCCATTTTGAAGTTGCAAGTAGAATATGAATTTTCGGGGGACACCAATCAACCCTGTACAGCAGACAAGAAAGGGGAGAAAATAGCAACTCTGGTCAGAATTCTAAGTGTTGATTATAAACAAGTAGTAGAGTAACCTAGTCTCTGGGGACCTTGAAGAAAATAAAGAAGTACATGAAACAGAGCTAGAGTTGAGGGTGTCCCTAAAAGATAACCTGGAAGAGATTCCAAGCCCTAACAGTTTATCACTCCCAGTACAATAGAACCACTTCCAAATTTCAGCCTTTGAAATATCATGTTGCCTATGCCTTAGAATGTTCAAATCTGTATTTCTGTTGTCAAGAGTTACAGCACTGTCCCTGGAAATTCATATGAGAATTCAAACAATTCCCAAGAGATACAATGTCATATTTAGAGTTACGATGGAACTACCACATTCTTACTAGGCAAGCATTACCAAGGAAATGTGCTTTGTAGAATTAACTACCTCTAATAATCACATACTCAACCATATTTCAGGGAAAATATGTTCTGAATTCCAACTTCATACTCTTAACAAATACCCAGCCAACTAATAAACTTTCCATGATTTAGCACTCTGGGTATCAATCAAATGGCTTGTATATTAATTGTCCTCACTAGTGACAGTTTGATGGCTCAATGGTAAAGAATCCTGCCAATGTAGGAGCTCCGGCTTCGATCCCTGGGTCAGGAAGATCCCCTAGAGGAGGAAATGGCAATCCACTCCAGTATTCTTACCTGAACAATCCCAAGGACAGAGGAGCCTGGCAAGCTAAGTCCATGAGACTACAAAAAGTCGGATATCACTGAGCAACTGAGCATATACAAACACAGCAACAGTTAGCACACACGTTTTGTTTCCAACACCAAAGAAATCAAAGAGGATGTTAATTATTTTGTCATGCTCGAAAACTCTGTGATACACAAAGAGACCCCATAATGTTTACAGCCATCAGCTGAACTACTACCAAGAGAGAGAAAAGGAGAGGAAAAATGTATAATAAACACATGAACTACAAAAACTTTTTGACAAAAATCATTATGCCATGGACACAAATTAGTTTGGTCCCTTGGTTAACTTCTTTGGCCTTAAATATACTATAAATTAACCAGCAATATAAGCAAGTTCGTCTTGTTCATTTAAATACTATTTTAACAGAAATGGACAGAATGACATGGTTTAGCCAAGTTTTGTCTGCATTAAGGAAGAGAAAAGCAAAGCCTCTAATGTATGAGAAATTAGAAACTCTAAGGTAATCAAAAAGTTTTTAATCGATTTTTTTGCTTTCAACAGATTTCAAATATGGGACTCTTGACACTTCAAACTTTAATAACTCACTGTTTCCTAACTACGTTAAATTCTAAATATAAATAAGACAAAAGAAATCTCCCTTTATAATGTAGCTCAGAAGAGGGAAAAAAAACTCTTCTATTTACTAGGCTGACATTTACTTTGATCACTTATAGACCCTTTTAGGTAACAATTTATATAACAGAGCAAGCAAACTCCTCTGGGAATTTAAAATACCTTAGAAGTATGAACAAATGCAAATAAACTGAAAACACAGGGGGCTGTATCTCCATTGCTTGCCTTGTCTTACTCTGTTTGACAGCACTGTTTTCAAGAACAGGCAAGGAAATAAATCCTTCAATTTGGTTCTGATAACTTAAAAAGAAGCTTAAAGCAGTAAGATTAAACCACACTTCTTAAAAGAAATATTTCAAAGGTGGCAAAAGGGAGTGCCTTTATGCAAATGTCATTCCTTCCCAACTACCAACTAAGAGTTGCTAATCCACTCAGATGAAGTGTCCAAATATATCTGATGCCCCAACTACTCCTGTGTATCTTCAAAGGAGAAGGTGGATTTGAAGGTTCTTAATTGCGCTATAATTTAGCCACTGACATTAGTAAATTACAAGTGGGGGACATTTCATTCTTTTTGCAGTTTTAGAAAATCAGCAGTCTAAGTAGATGCAAAGGCTCTGGCGCTTCATGGCCATAGGTCTATCTAGCCCATAATAATAATTAACGACATACACTGAGCATGAAAGATACAAAGGGGAATTCAGAATCATAGAAGTTTATGCTCTGCGTTTTGACAGAATCATACAGGTTTATGCTTTGACTTATGACAGCTTCCTAGAGCATTCCCTAGCGGCTCAGACAGTACTCAGACGGTAAAGAATCTGCCTGCAATGCAAGAGACCTGGGTTCGATTCCTGGGTCGGAAAGATCCCTGGAGAAGGAAATGACAACCCATTCCAGAATCCCTGCCTGGACAGAAGAACCTAGCGGGCTACAGTCCATGGGAGGGCAAACAGTCGGACATGACTGAGCAACTAACAGTGACTTTCACTACGACCGTCACTGTCATAAATACAAAATAAAAAATAATATATCATCAATCAATAAAGCAAAATGAAATGCATTAGATTGATCTGATGAGATAACCAAATGATTGCAGATACAGCTAAATGAAGAGATCAAGTAGATACATCAGGCATCTAACTTGATTATTGTCATAAATAATCACTCCTCAAGAGTCCTCATGACAGAAAGAAAATAGTATTTAGAGAATGCAAAGGTTACATCCTAAAATAGACTTGCTAATGTTTTACCCAGCAAAACAGCTGAATTTTAGGTACCCTCACTCAAAACTTAACTTTATTAATAAACATAATTCATGCCCAGTGAAACACATTCACAATGATCAATTTCATATTTTTTATTATTATAAAATAATTATAAATAACAGCACACAGATTGCAAACACATCCCATGAAAAAAGGGATGTGTTTTTCTTTTAGACCTTGAGGGGGAAAAAAAAAAGGCTCTAAGTTAGAGGAAAAACAGGTCTAAAATAACCTGGCAATAGTTCAGCTACCAAAATATATGTGTAAAAAAATGAAAAAGGCGGAAGAGGAAAGAAAATCGGTTATTTTAATTCCAAAAAAAAGTGAAAGATTTGCAAATCAAATTCTTTTTTAGCATTATGCTTCTGTTATAAAACTATATATAATTCCCCCGATGTTTACACAGTGAATAAAAATCACCTTCAAATATAAATTTTAAAATGTCTAAAAGGTCAATTTTATTGTCATATATATTTCAGCACAATTAAAAATAAAAATGAAGTGCTATTTAGAGGTTTTTCTATTCATTAAAATAGGGACAGAATGGTTTTCATATGTAGACACATATTTCCAGTTAGATACAGCTATGTGAAAATATATGGACTTAACTCTACTTCTGCTGTTTGAAGAATCAGGTTCTGTTCATCTTTGAATGTCCTAGATTTAGAAAAGTTCTTTGCATAGTGTGAAAAGTTATACCTTTGTCAAGTAAGTAACTTTTTTTAAATGGTCAAAAAGGTAAAGTTTATGCTTTGCAAATTCTACTACCATAAAAAACAATCACTTTACTTGGAATCAAATATCAGTATCAGTCACCTTGATTTCAATCCAGGTGAATGTGAACATCAAATCTCATCTTCGATAATTTATATTCTGGCATACGGTTACATGAGCTTTTCAATTTTCTGACCACTCTAATTTTAGACCCCTGGAGGCCAAAAGGTATGGGAACAGAGGGGCCCACATGTGCCTGATGACCAGCTCCGCCCACAGTCAAGCAGGTGCCCTGTGAGAGTTCTCAGGTCCTTTCCTGTGTGAACAGCCGCCTAGAAATGTCAGGGGCCTGCCTTGGGTTTCTGACAGGAAATGGTGCCCGTGAAGTGCAAATTCACACGGAGGGGGAGCTGCTGGGCTGAAGGTGCACTGGCAGCAGCGCAGGAGGAACCAGAAAGTCGCCCTGTGCATTTCGTAAAGATAAAATAATCAAAAAGGAAAAAAAGGGGGGGGAGTGGAGGGAGAGATGCAGAATTAATTTGATTAAAAATACACATCAGCTACTCCTCAATACATCTAAAGGAAGCCAATCTGAAGGCTTACAAAGCAGCTGGTGAAGAAATTGGAAGGCAATGAAAATTCACATCTGTTCTCTTCTGTAAGTGCATGTCTTTCTCCCTGATCTCCTTCTAAATTTTTTTGTTGTTGTTCTCACCCTTTCCTGCTTTTTTTCCTATCTAATTATACATCTCAAAGAAACTTCCTTGCCCCTTTAGGTTCAATTCATCCAACCTATGTTTTGCCTGAAGTGGGAGGGATGAGGGGGCAAGGAGCACCCTGAGTAAATACTAAGAGCCAACCTCCCACAGATTAGGTTAAAAGAGAGAGTAAGCCAAGGAGAATAGAGTTGTTGGCCTTAAGAGTAAAACTCAAGATAAAGATCCCTTGAGGCTATTTTAAAATGTCCATAAAACCAAAACAGTGGTTTCCAATCCTATATTTGGTGACTGGGGCTGCAGACAGAGTTTAAAGCATATGTTAATACATTAAGCCAAATAATCAGTAATTAGATCTATAAGCCAGAAATACCTTTAAAAAAACTCTTTTTAACTTCAAAGACTTTTCCTATAAATAGTTTTAACTGTGAGCATACAAGTTCATCATATAAAAAGTTGACAAGTTGCATTACAGTTTTTCTTTAAATGAGTTCTAACAAGATGTACTTTATTACAACTGTACAATGAATTCCAGAAAATTACATGACCAGATGTCCTGCCTGCGATCAGAAACTAAATACATGTCAACAAGATCACTTGTGGCCCTTGTAAAGAAATAAGGAACTTATCAGTTAGATTAGCCAATTTTAAACGAATAACTACTATGTTCATTGTTAGAAAATGGTAGAATCGTCTTACTCATTCATTGCCTCTGGCAATAAAAACTACCAGAATCTTCTGAAAGGCACTCATGTTTCAAAAGTCAAAACAGTTAATAACCTGTGACCCAGTAATAATATTCCTGAACTAGTCATTCCCCCTTAAAAAAAAAAGCAACAGGAGAGAGGCAGAGGGTGGTGGGAAAGAGGGAGGGAGACAGAGAGGGATGCGGCAGGGAGGAAAGAAGGAACGAAGGAAGCCTACAAATATAAAAGGCTCACTGTTAACACCATTTATAACCTAAAAACAGTTCCAGTTCATCCCAAGGAAGCAGCCAGTTTAACTATGGTAAAACAATGTAATGGACTATTATGCTGCCATCATAAACTATACTTAAGAAAGGTGGGGGAAAGAGCAATATTAAGTAAAAATAACTTGCATATGAAGAATTAGTAAAATACACAAAAATATTTCTTGAATAAGCATGGTGAGTTGGTTTGACTAAGGATTTTCCCTAACTTAATTAGCATTACTGACATACCTCCATAATATTTTTCTAAAAAACTAGATATATATATTTCCTAATACTACTTTTAAAATAAGTATATTTCCTAATATTTTCTTAATATTACTTTTAAATATTAACAAACCGATTTCAAACAGCAGTGTTTACAGAAAAACTGTCAAGATTAACCAAGCCACTCCTAGAATCTGTCTTAATATGAGAGATAATAAAATAAATATGGCTTTTAAGTGGAAAACGCTTCAAGATTCAAAATGTTCAATTAGTCTTTATGTTTTAACAGGACTTTCAAAAAGCACCTGCTAGATGCTGCAAAGGATTGCAGTGTGTAACAGGCAGAAGGGAAGAGAATCATATCATTATGGAAAGCTTACACTACCAGAGGAAATAAAGAGACTTTTCAATTTTAGAAAGGTCACACATGATATGACCAATTACAGTACTCCTGAGAAATAAACAGCAATAATGTAAAATGCAAAGATAGGAGTCTGCCATTATCACTTATTATTTTTAATAGTTATCATTCATCAAGTACTAATTTCCAGACACCTTGCCAGATGTTCTATATAGTTATCATTTCACACTCAGTACAACACTACCAACTAAATTTTAGCAACTGCATTTCACAGATGAGGAAACTGAAGCTTAAATAAGGAATATAATTTGTCCCTCACAGCTCATGGGGTTTCCCTCATAGCTCAGTAGGTAAAGAATCCATCTGCAATGCAGAGACCCTGATTTGATCCTTGGGTCTGGAAGATCCACTGCAGAAAGGATAGGCTATCCACTCCAGTATGCTTGGGATTCCCTGATGGCTCAGCTGGTATAGAATCTGCCTGCAATGCAGGAGACCTGGGTTCGATCTCTGGGTTGGGAAGATCCCCTGGAGAAGGGAAAGGCTACCCACGGCGGTATTCTGGGCTGGAGAATTCCATGGACTACAGCCCATGGGGTCACAAGAGTCAGACACGACTGAGCGACTTTCACTTTCACTGTAATTTGTCCACGGTTACATGAAAGAGATCCAACCAATAATAATGGAACTAGGACTTGAACCAAGTTTTGATCTTTTATTGCATCCTTTCTCGAAAAACTTTAAAAGAAAACATGTAGAAACCACATAAAACCAGCACTTTTACATTTCTTTATATAACCCCACTAGATTTGCTTTTCCGCAGCTATTTTTATCTGTTCTTCTTGAAACAGAAGAACTTTTCAACTCTATGACAAGAAAACTTCATCATGGTTAGTCATTGCATTATACTCAACAGGTTTCCTATTAAATGTTTCCAACTAAATACAAACTGTATCTTAAGATCAGAAAATTAATACAGGCACTTTTTTTTAACAGTGGTTTTAACTGTTAATTTTTTAAAATATTTACTTATTTATTTGGCTGCACTGAGTCTTAGCTGCAGTATGTGGGATCGTTACTTGCAGAGTGTGAACTTTCAGTTTGGCATGTGGGATCTAGTTCCCTGACAAGGGATGGAACCCAGGCCCCCCTACATAGGGAATGCGGAGTCTTAGCCACGGGACCACCAGGAAAGGCCCATTACAGGCATATTTCCAGATCATAATACGCTTTAGGTCAGATTTAGCTACACCAGGAACAATCTGCCAGAATATGCTGGATCAGATATGCTTTTAACTTTTTTTTTTTTTTTCGAGTTTGGGCCTCGAGGGCACGCAGCTTCACTATTCCAATTCGTTCGTGCATTTTTCTACGCAGGTCTTACACTAAACACCAGTAAGTTTCAGCTTCTAGAACAAATGAACCTTGCGTTCTAATATTAACAGCACCTTTGGTCCTCTCTTGAAGAGTTACCTCCTTCCTAAACAACATAATCAGTTCCTTCTAAATTAAGGTCTGTAACTTAATCTCCTAAAGGCACTGCTTTATTAACTCTTACCTCTAGGCCATGGCTAAGTACAGAACCAAAGCCTAGTGAAGAAGCCTGGAAAGGAAGAGAGTTCTTGTTGCTGGTAGAACCAGATTCACTCACAGGGGAGTCTAAGGTACCTAAAATCCTGTATTTTCTTATGAGGAGACATGAATTTTCTTCATAAAATTACACAGCAGATCTTTTTAGTTTACATTTAAAATGTTTTAAGTCACCTATCTTGAATTACTGGAATAAACTGACGGGTAAACATAAAAGTCAGGATGCCCTGGGAGACGTGGACATCCCAGAACCCGGGCTGTGAGGTGCAGGAGGGGAGGGCATCCTGTGCTTTATCCAAAATGGCAGAGGGCTTACTGGAAAACAGGAAACAAAAGATGATGACCAACAACAGAATCCACTGGAGACAGAAGGGCCACCTCTCAGGAGAAACCATTAAGAGGCCAGAAAAGCAGCCACTGGGTTCTCCCCTAAACCACTGCCTCTCTCTCTCTCTTCCTGCTTCAGACTCTGTATCTTGACTCAAGTCAACCTCTGGTCCAGGGAAATACCAATTCCTTAGGCTTCCCTGATAGCTCAGTTGGTAAAGAATCCACCTGCAATGCAGAAGACCCCAGTTTGATTCCTGGATCAGGAAGATCCACTGGAGAAGGGATAGGCAACCCACTCTAGTATTCTTGGGCTTCCCTGGTGGCTCATCTGGTAAAGAATCCTACTGCAATGAGGGAGACCTGAATTCGATCACAAAGAGTCAGACATGACTGAGACACTTTCAGTTTCACTGCATTAGCACAGGGATCTCACACTCTACTCTAAATGAGCATTAACAAAAACTGAGCTTCCTTGGTGGATCAGATGGTAAAGAATCTCCTGCAATGCAGAAGACCTGGGTACAGTCCCTGGATCAGGAAGATCCCCTGAAGAACGGAATAGCAACCCACTCCCAGTATTTTTACCTGGTTAATTCCACAGGCAGAGGAGCCTGGCAGGCTACACTCCCTGGGGTTGCAAAGAACTAGACACAACTGAGTGACCAACACTTCCACTTTAACAAAAACTGTATAAAAATACCTATATTTAGAAGGGACAAAAATTTTAACAGCTCTACCATTCCAGAACAAAATGGCCATTTTGTCCATTACATGCTCACAGTTAACACCCTCCCTAATTCTAGCCCACTTCCAATCAACATGATTTAAACAGAAAATCATATTCTACAGACAACAGGTAAAGAACTTAGTATCACCTCTTAGAAGTTTAAGGTAGGTCTAAAGAATACATTTGAATGTTAATGCAGGCCACAAAAGTATCATTCTGCCATACCCCACATCCCTTTTATTTAAGGGTAACATTTAAGCTAACACAATGCTAAAGGCTTTGCAAGATTTCTCTCATTAAAATCACAAGTTAGGAACCTGTGGTTAGGTATTCTTGCTCTGCCATGGTACAGATGAGGAAACTGTAACTGGAAGGTAAAGAGTTCGCTCAGTATCACAGAGATGGAGCAAGTGATGAAAGCAGAAATCAACTTCCACCTCTCCAACTCCAAACTGAGTTCTGAAACACTCAATTATACCGTAAGTTGTTAAAAATCTACTTTCTACCATTTTTAATATCTGAAAGGCACTATATTTAAAAGGAGAAACTGCAGGAGGACGAGATGAAGGAGGAGGAAGAAAAAAAACTGAGTACCAATATGTACGAGGCTCTATACTACATCCACAGATTAGGTAAATAGTCGATGTCTTAATGGGTGCACAGACTCCCAACAACTCACCGTTCCTTCTATAGGTAAACCTGCCTTGGTACACTAATTACTATCTTTATGCTCTTTCAAAACTCTTGCTCACTTTATCCATAATGCCTTTCTTAACTAAGTCCCCTTATTCAACAGTCTAGTGATGCTATTGTATATATTGTGTGTGATTTAAAATCAGTTCTATAATTTCTTTTGTTTGAAGATATGGTACATTAAATTTACATTCAACAATTTACTTTGTTCTAAATGACCAGCTGCACAAACAGTACACTGCATATGGAATACCAAGGAGAGTATACAGTTTAGTTTGACAGGGGCATCTCAAGTGCAGAGAAGTGGATTAATCATTAATTCTCTGTCTATAAAAAACTATCACCACAGGTCTCTTATGTTACTTACGGGATCCATATCTTACTGGCAATAATACAAGCATTTGTTACTTAGTAATAATTTAAAATAAGTTGATTATTAATAACAAAGAAATTGATCTTTTGTCAAATCAGAACTGAATACTTTTTGTGAACACCTTTAATATGCTACTTGTCATGCTGAGTATTATAAACAGTACACTGTGAGACAAATAAAAAAGTTAGTATCCTAGAATACAAACATGATATACTTAATATCTGATACATTATTTTTATAGTCATGCCAAAAGATCCAGTGGCATGTTGTTACTTGACCAAGTTAACTAAAATATTTATGATGTCACTGACAAAAAAACAGTACTCAATTTGCCAGATTAAGAGATTTAAAGATGTTTTTACTAGTTGTGTTTAAAGATTAAATGGCTTTTAAAAAAAAGCATTTCAAAGATTAAATTTACTTAACTGTTAATTTAGTATTCTACATGATCCTTTCCCATGATCCTTCTAAAAGAACACATGCTGTGTGTGCTTTTAAAGTTTCCTTCAGCTATAAACAAATGCATCAACAGCTAAAACAGGCTACTGCAAATGTTGGGCTAAGCAACAAACTCAAGTCTTCATCCTCTTCTCTCTATTCATCATTTTAGACAAACAGAAATGATTCCCTTTGAAGATTATGACAGAAGAAATACCTTTATTGAGGTGAGAAATCAAACTAAATGATATTCAAAACACCATCCAACCAGAGTTTCTTAACTAAGAACACTACTCACAAAACTCCAATCAATTGATCAGCTTCACTATTTCTCATGTAATTCCTTGGGATACTGTTAACATTTCATAAAAGCACAGGTTGAAAACTGAAAATACAACCTTGGGGTGGATAATAGGAACTTCCAAATCTGTTAGGCAAGGACTCTTTTTGATTAAAAGACTTTCCTTAATATATCTATCAAACTGAAGAGAAACTTCTAGAAAACTATTATAATTAAGCCCTGTAAATGGCCTTGAAGTTTTTTTTAATTTGTCCTACTGTCTACAAGAATTTTTCTGTTTAATTTGTCCTATTGTCTTCACAGTGGAAGTTCTCTATAACTGGACCTCTCCTACTTGACTTTTCATCACCTGCCAACAATCACTGAACTAAAGGCCTGTTCCCATCCTGCCCGCTCTGGCTTGGACCACTTGGTTCAGGCTTCCTGCCACCTTCAGCTAACTATAGCCAGTGTTCAGGGTCAAACCAATCCTTATTTCTCCATGTGATTTCCCTATTGCACTTGAGTAGTACTCGACCCTATCCATCTTATACTTTATAAGCTCCCTTGTGGAGTACATACAATACATCCTTACATATAACCCTACCCTCATGACTTAGTATTATTTCTATATTTTCATCTGAAGTTTATAATGTACCACCTGATAACTTACTATTTTAAATACTGAGTTGACCCAAAAGTTCATTCAGGTTTTTCTGTATCATCCTACAGAAAAACCCGAACGAATTTGTTGACCAACCCAATACATACAGGTTATCAGTTTCTGAGGTTTTGTTCGTACAACTAGATTGTTAATTATGCATCTTACACTTCTTTTTTCCTGTAAGTTCTCGATATTCAGTAAATACTTGAAAGCTTGCTGATAAAAATAAAATTACTTTTATATGGACTTTATTAATTTTTAAAAAGTATAAACTTTTAAGCCAATAAATGTGTTCAATATTAATTGCTTTTCTTTAAAACTCAATTTTGTTGTATCTACCCTAAAAAGTACCACAGAAAACATCACTTATGGATTTCCTAATATGCAATTCCTATGGGTGTTATGAAAAATGCCAATTATAATGCTAATCATTCACAGTTTTCTTCAATTTCTCCTCTTAGTAAAAGTTGACACACATTGTATACAAATTAGAATGAGAGTGCCTACCCTTCTAAAAATCTAACAACTACTACTCGTATAGTACAATCAGTAAAAAATAAAAATAGCTCTGCTTTTTCTGATTAGGGAAGTACAATGCGCATCTAAAATCCTCAGAGAATACCTAAAGGTATAAATAAGAAAACTTCAATCATTTGTTAGTTGACAAACTAGTAACAAACAGAAAGAACTGTTAACCATATTTGCCCTTTCACATAAGCATACACTTACATGAAAGTATAAATTCTAGAAAGTACTCATTAAATCCTCGCTCCACACCTCCTACTGGTGCAACCTTGAGCTACTTATCATCCTGATATTTCTGTCTGTTAATCTGTATAATGGGGCCAATAGTATCTAGGAGAAGGAATGCCATGGTCATTAAAAGAGATAGTCAATGTAAAGCACTTAACAAAGGTTCTAACATATAGCACATTTTCAACATTACTGTATATCCCTGATACAAACGCCACTTTGTGATATGCGTCCTTCAGCTGACAACACTTCATGACAAATTTCCCTATCAATAAATTCAAAAATCTGTTGTCTTTTTAGCAGCAGCTTAGTGTTTTCTTCTATCCATGTACCATATTGATTTAACTATCTCTCTATTACATGTTTTGACTCCTTCATTTTTAGTGATAACCATACTCTGGTGAACATGACTGTAGCCAGACCTTTGAACATGTTCATTATCACATTTCTGAAATAACTTCCTAAAATTTCTTGTCCAAAGGGTACTCGTATATTAAATGTTAATACATATTTCCACAGAAAAGTGTAAGTTTACACATGTCTCATCAATGCATATACACGAGTATTTACCACATCCTCCCCAACATTTAATCTGGTCATATTTTTAATCTTATGCAAATTGACAGTAAAAAAAAAAACAGTTCTAAACTTGTACTTCTGGACTATCAGCAAGATTAAACATGAATTCAGCCAGATTAAACATGAATTGATCGGTTAACTGGGCATGTGTAAGTCTTCTTTTGTGAAATTCCTGGTCAAATCTTTTCCCATCTTTATATTGGTGCAGTTGCCTTTATTCTGGTTAAGAGAGTTCTTTCCTTAAAAATACAAATTTTCACTGCCATATATATTTCAGATAGGTTTTTCCACATTATCATCTGTCATTTCAACTTATCAAATTTTTATCATAAAGATATGCTTAATTTTTTTAGTCAAATATATCCATCTATTTTCAATCTATGATTTCTGGAGTCAGCCTCACCCCTTAGAAATTCTTCCTCCATGCAGATTTATAAAAGCATTCACCTGAATCTTACTTTAGTCTTCTTATACATTACTCTGATTCAGTTTTATGAAGCAAAGTATGAGAAAGGTGTATTTGAAATCTTAGAGAATTATTTCTGAAAATATCTCAGGTTGAACAAAGCATAATGCTTAGCCAAACCACTGTATTAAGGAAGATATAGAAGCGGCTTTATCTAAGCTTCCATGGAAGAATATTATAAAAAAGCAAATCATATACAGCGGCTTCATAGTTTTAGCAATTAATTTTTATCTCAATCCATAGACTTCTGTTCTGCTCTCCAAGCCTGTTTATCCCACAGCTTACTTCAAATCTGTACTCAAATTACTTCCTCAGGGAAAACAGGCTCACAGGTGCTGGGTATAAAGCAGGCAGACTTTCCCCCTTGATTTTACAGTGGATCTCGGTTGGAAAAAATACATTTATTTTTATTAATTTGATTACTTGAATCATGGCAGAGATGATGAGTATTTTTGATCCCCACTGCAGCAGCTGACGTATAAACAGGTCCTCCAGGGAGGAACAGAAGTTCCCGATACAGCTTTTCGTCTTGTTTGTTGGCACTTGTTTGTTTTTCTAAGAAAAATATAAAGTCAGATTGAAGCCAAACAAAAAGCTGGGCCACAGTCCTTCTTTGGAAGTAATCCATCTTTCCCCACACATTTTTAGAAAAGCTGAAGAGAATCACAATCATTCAAAAAATTCATCCCTTATGAGTTGAAAGGGAAATATATGTTTCATCCTAAAACGATCTGCTGAACTGGGTTATTTCGGTACCACTTCACGCTCTTATACATAGGTAAATAATGTCCTTTCTAACACTCTGCATTTTTAAAGTGTATAAAAAAATTTTTTTAATGTATTTCTAAGACTGGTATTCAAAGGATAAGGATTCAAATCTGTGTACAGTTTTGCAGCTTGTAGAGCTTTTTTATAAACATTATTTAGTATTCACAGTTTTACTGTATGAATGAAAAATACTTCCTGCCGTATCAGTAAACAAAGGATGCTCCAGCCATCAAGCCATTACATTACAGTGTCCCCAGAGGTGAGCCTTGAGGGAACTCAGGACAGAAATGAGATGCCCACTATCCAGCAGTACAATTGTTGTAGCCACCCCAATGGTACAGCCTGAGGGGACACAGGATGAGAAAGTACAGGATCCTGGCCCCCAGAGAGCTGACATGCACACCAAAGGAATGACTTCAGTGAGCCCAGACTCCTGGCATTTTCCCATACAAAGAAAAGTACTAAACTCTTTCACTTGAGATGTCTGGTTTTCTCTAAGTAACAGTCATCTTTTGATGTTCTGACTACCTAATCTTTGTTGCGAAGAGCCAACTCATTCGAGAAGACCCTGATGCTGGGAAAGATTGAGGGTAAAAGGAGGCGAGGGCAGTAAAGGATGAGATGGTTAGAAAGCATCACCAACTCAATGGACATGAACTTGAGCAGACGCCAAGAGATAATGGAAGACAGGGAGGGTTGGCATGCTACAGTCCATGGGGTCACAACGAGTCGGACACTTGACTTAGAGACCGAACAACAATCTTTTGATGTTCTGACCACCTGGGCTTTGTGGCCGAAACTGCTATACAGCCCAGCTCCCCTCCTTGCCTGTTCAGAGCAGTCCCTCAGAGCCGTCTGAGGTGCTGCACCCTGGGCTTAAGTCCTCAGTTCGTCCAACCAAATAAAACATGATT
Source organism: Aepyceros melampus (assembly GCA_006408695.1). Classification (NCBI taxonomy): domain Eukaryota; kingdom Metazoa; phylum Chordata; class Mammalia; order Artiodactyla; family Bovidae; genus Aepyceros; species Aepyceros melampus. The sequence continues at coordinate 231,203 of SJXQ01011941.1, read as the reverse complement.
CTTAACATTTAGGTTGTGCAATTTTTTTTTTTAATCAACAATAGGGATTATACAGTCAGGGAAGAACTCAACTTGAATTAACAAAACTAGCCAGTGGAAGGACTTGAACTCAGAACTCCAACCCACCCCACCCCAGTGCACACATGAGTCACATTCAAAACCCCTGCCCCTCAAGTGCCCCTTCTTCACTGCCCAGCAGTCATTCACTCCTTGTGAACCGTCTGGAAACGCACATGCTCTAGTCTTTGCAGACTGCACCCAGACCACTTCTATCAGGCTAACAATGTATTTTCTCGGCACTTAAAATAAGTCCATGGCCTGTTATTTTGCACTCCTGGTAAATCTCTTTTGTCTCCCACTAGTAAATAAATCCTCAGAAAAGATTGTGAGTTCCTCAAGATAAAGACTTTTTTGTTAACTTCCCACAGCACCTGGTATAAGAGTTTAAAAATTGAGAGTTAATAAACTGGAACAGGAAGGCTATATTCCAGAAATGAAAAACAAGCTATTTTTAAAGGCCTAGCCTGACACTAACCCAGACATGCTGTCCCCACGCCCACCGGCAGGCTCCCACACCCGCTCAGAGTGTACACACAAACCTGCATTCCACGCCCAACAGGGACCCGATGTTCCCAAGACAGGCTGAGGTTTTTCAACTCGAGGAGGTGGCAGTACTTTTCTGATCTCAAGGTTTGGGGAGTGTCACCTGGAGGCTTTCTTTACAAAAGTTTTTTTCACAATAGCTTCTGGCCCAGCAGGCAGTCTGAGAGGCTGGAGGTTGCAGGAAAAGAAGAAAGGCAAGAAGCAGAGTCAGCAGGGGAAGTTCCTTCACTTCCAATGATGAAATGCCCAAGTCACTTTCACCACCGTGCCTTCTAAGATCTCTCTAAGTCGCTCAGTCGTGTCCAAGTCTTTGCAACACCATGGACTGTAAGCCCGCCAGGATCCTCTGTCCATGGAACTCTCCAGGCAAGAATACTGGAGTGGGTAGCCATTCCTTCTCCAGGGCATCTTCCAAATCCAGGGATGGAACCCACATATCCTGCACTGGCAGGCAGATTCTTTACTGCTGAGCCACCACTCAAGCCCACCTTCCAGCATAATGAAAGTAAAAGAATAAGCAGATGAGAGAAAGGAGAGAAGCACCACCTTCTCTCTCATACCCAGACGAGAGATACAAATAGTATCTGTAGAACTTGAGAGTAAAAGAGATTCATTTTCAAAACTCCACACTACTTCCTAAAGCAAAAATTTCCACAAGCAACAGTTTTTTCCCTTCCATACGAAAGGCTTCCTCTGTACTTATCTAAATATGGGTGGTTGTATCTGCAACTCAGGCTGCTATATTCACTCCAAGGGATGAATTCCCTTTTAACATGTAAAGTCACACACTGAGACACACTATGCCTACTGTGTGCATCCATCCTTACAGCCTCCACCATGCATAAACCATCCCTGGTCACACCAATTAAAACCCATTGGACACACCCATTCAGGGCACGCAAGACTGCATCAATTTATTATGCTTAAGATCATTTCCTAAGATTCATTTGTCAACATCTAACTCATTAACACTGGATCCCCATTTTTAGCATTAAAATTATGTTTTGCAACCTCCTGTGTTTTCAGGATAACAACTATACTACATGGTCTCTAAATTCCAACTAACGGGACTGACTCTCATTATCCGTGTTGACAATTTCCTACTTTGTGGAAGCCAACTTAAAGATAATGTGTCTTTAAAATAGGAAATGTGTAAACTGTTTGTGGGTGGGAGATGACCTTTAGAGTAGGGAACAGCCATGAATCCTATCACTGATGCTCCATCTGAGCCACCAGGGAAGCCCTTTTCTTGATTGTGCTGTGCTTAGTCACTCAGTCGTATCCTACTCTTTGTGACCCCATGGACTGTAGCCCATCAGGCTCCTCTGTCCATGGGGATTCTCCAGGCAAGAATACTGGAATGGGTTGCCATGCTTGCCTCCAGAGGATCTTCCCAAGCAGGGATCAAACCCAAGTTCCTGGATTGCAGGTGGATTCTTTACCATCTGAGCCACTAGGGAAGCCCATGAATACTGAAGTGGGTAGCCTATCTCTTCTCAAGGGCATCTTCCAAACCAGGAATTGAACCAGGGTCTCCTGCATTACAGGCAAACTGCAATGTAGGAACTGCATTCTTTACCAGCTGAACTACCAGGGAAGCACTTTCTACATTACTCAACTATAAAAAGGAATGCATTTGAGTCAGTTCTAATGAGGTGGAAGAACCTAGAGCCTATTATACAAAGTGAAGTCAGAAAGAGAAAAAAAAATAACATATTTTAACCCACATATATGGAATCCAGAACAACGGTACTGATAAACCTATTTGCAGGGCAGCAATGGAGAGGCAGACATAGAGAACAGAAACATCATTCTGTTATATGTCATAAATAATGTAGAAGCAACAGCCAAGCAGAGTCAGCACTATTAAAAACCTATTGTGTGGAGGGGGAGGGGTGAAGAATAAAAGGGCAGCACGGGGAAGCCTTCTGCCTGTGACAGTGGTTAAATAAATCTGCAGAACTGTACATAAAACACACACATTAAGTAAGTGTGAAACTAGCAAAATTTGAATAAGCCTAGCAGATTGGATCAATCTCTTGGCTTTGATTTTGCACAAATAGTCTCACAAAATATTACCATCAGGGGAAACAGGATAAAGGAGTTCAAGATCTCCCTTGTATCTCAGGAGTATAGTGGACAAAATTCCTGTGAGCCTCTAATTATTTAAAAATAAAATGTTTCAGAAAGAACATCTGTCAGTAGTAAACAATGTCTGCTATACATATTAATACATACACTTAGTTGTACTCACTCAATCCTCATTTATTAAGCACATACTATTGCTTGGCCCTGCTGGACATACCAGGGCTATAGACACAGAAATGATATCACCTTTGATCTTGAGAAACTCACAGCTGGTCATCTCCCAGGAAAGCAACATAGGAAAGGAAGAGAAGGTACAGTGCAACTCCACATGGAGAGGTCATGCAAGGGTCGCAGTTGGTCCACATCAGCCAAGCTTTACATGAAAGTAAATGTACTTGCCAATCACCACTCCATTCACAAAACAGATGACCAGAATAAAAGAGCCCTATTAACCTAAGGTTCACATCATTAAAAATCTCAACCCTAGAGAATAGTTTTTGCTCAAGGTATTTCTGACTTAAGAGCAAATAAACATTTAGGTAAAATAAGCTGACTGCTTAACTAAGAAGGTTGTGTCTAACTTCAAACACTCTGTTTCTTTTAAATTGCTTTCTGAGCTATATCTTTGGAAATGTTGAAATTATTCAAATAAGGTTTACAGCATAATGTAAAACATGTAAAACTGAGGGGTGATAACCTCCCAGGAAAAAAATGCTTAATATTGTTAAAACCCAGGTTACTATTTTTCAAAATAGCTATGAACTCACTTTTCATGTTACGTGCCTGCCTGGAAAAGTTTCGTAAAAGCAAACAATTTTGCTTTAAAGAAATAAGCTCTTTAAGAAGTACTGTCTCCCTGAATCTGATTATCAATTAACAATATGTCAATATCTTAATTTTAATTTATGAGTCCCTCTGACAAGTTGGCCTGGTAAAATCTTTGGGTTCCCTCATACTTCTAATATCATACCTGGGAAATGTTACACTAGAAAACATAATTTTGTAAGACATTATTAAAATAAAGAAATAATGCCATTCCTGTCCTTTCATCTTATTAAAGGTTTACTACAAAAAAAAAATATTCCTTTTGGAAAAAGGACAAAACAAAAAAATAATGGACCATTATTTAGAAATATTACCTTTAGTAATATTTAGTAATATTAGCTTCCAAAAACTTAATGCAATTAAAAGAAAAATGGAAATGTTGCAAATATCTCTAGCCTCAGCTTGAAAGATCATTGGACTAAGAGTGGAAGCAAAGATGGCCATGCTGACCACACAGAACTCGACTTGCACACACTACCATTTGTACTGTCCTAAACCTACATTCAGAAAACGAAGATCATGGCATCTGGCCCCATCACTTCATGGGAATAGATGGGGAAACAGTGGAAACAGTGTCAGACTTTATTTTTTGGGGCTCCAAAATCACTGCAGATGGTGACTGCAGCCATGAAATTAAAAGATGCTTACTCCTTGGAAGAAAAGTTATGACCAACCTAGATAGCATATTCAAAAGCAGAGACATTATTTTGCTGACTAAGGTCCATCTAGTCAAGGCTATGGTTCTTCCTGTGGTCATGTATGGATGTGAGAGTTGGACTGTGAAGAAGGCTGGGCACCAAAGAATTGATGCTTTTGAACTGTGGTGTTGGAGAAGACTCTTCAGAGTCCCCTGGACTGCAGGGAGATCCAACCAGTCCATTCTAGAGGAGATCAGCCCTGGGATTTCTTTGGAAGGAATGATGCTGAAGCTGAAACTCCAATACTTTGGCCACCTCATGTGAAGAGTTGACTCATTGCAAAAGACTCTGATGCTGGGAGGGATTGGGAGCAGGAGGAGAAGGGGATGACAGAGGATGAGATGGCTGGATGGCATCACCGACTCGATGGACATGAGTTTGAGTGAACTCCGGGAGCTGGTGATGGACAGGGAGGCCTGGTGTGCTGCGATTCATGGGGTCGCAAAGAGTCAGACACAACTGAGCAACTGAACTGAATTGAAACCTTTCGCATATGACCTGTCGTCCATAAATCAATGCAAAACAGTACTTTACAGTCAATTTATAAAGTACACAGGATGGCTTGTTCAAAAACAAACTCAGAAGAGCAAATCCTAAGAGCTATCATTACAAGAAAAACAAAAAAAAAAAAACTGTTTTTTGCGGTGTGAGGGGCTATTTCTTATTGTATCTGTGTGATGGTGGATAGTAACTAAACCTGTAACAATCATTTCATAATGTATGCAAAGTCAAACCATTATGCTCTATACAAACTTATACAGCAGTGTATAATTATAGCTCAATAAAATTAGAAAAAGAAGATATGCAAGCAAAATTAATAAGACTTACTATGTTACAGAATTTTTACCCTTTCCCTACTAAGTAAAATATATAGATGGCTTGTTCAAAAACAAACTCAGAAGAGCAAATCCTAAGAGCTATCATTACAAGAAAAACAAAAAAAAAAAAACTGTTTTTTGCGGTGTGAGGGGCTATTTCTTATTGTATCTGTGTGATGGTGGATAGTAACTAAACCTGTAACAATCATTTCATAATGTATGCAAAGTCAAACCATTATGCTCTATACAAACTTATACAGCAGTGTATAATTATAGCTCAATAAAATTAGAAAAAGAAGATATGCAAGCAAAATTAATAAGACTTACTATGTTACAGAATTTTTACCCTTTCCCTACTAAGTAAAATATATTTTATCTAAAAAATTATCAAAGACATTAAACAGATGACTGAAGAGATCAAGTTATGAGACTGAAAGTATTTTTTTTTTAAAGTCCTTTCTCCCATTCAGAAGGCTGTCTTTTCACCTTGCTTATGGGCCAAAGAACTAAATAGACATTTCTGCAAAGAAGACATACGGATGGCTAACAAACACATGAAAAGATGCTCAACATCACTCATTATCAGAGAAATGCAAATCAAAACCACAATGAGGTACCATTTCACACCAGTCAGAATGGCTGCGATCCAAAAGTCAACAAGCAATAAATGCTGGAGAGGGTGTGGAGAAAAGGGAACCCTCTTACACTGTTGGTGGGAATGCAAATTAGTACAGCCACTATGGAGAACAGTGTGGAGATTCCTTAAAAAATTGCAAATAGNAAACCACAATGAGGTACCATTTCACACCAGTCAGAATGGCTGCGATCCAAAAGTCAACAAGCAATAAATGCTGGAGAGGGTGTGGAGAAAAGGGAACCCTCTTACACTGTTGGTGGGAATGCAAATTAGTACAGCCACTATGGAGAACAGTGTGGAGATTCCTTTAAAAACTGCAAACAGAACTGTCTTATGACCCAGCAATCCCACTGCTGGGCATACACACCAAAGAAATCAGAATTGAAAGAGACACGTGTACCCCAATGTTCATCGCAGCACTATTTATAATAGCCAGGACATGGAAGCAACCTAGATGTCCTTCAGCAGATGAATGGATAAGAAAGCTGTGGTACATATACACAATGGAGTATTACTCAGCCGTTAAAAAGAATACATTTGAATCAGTTCTAATGAGGTGGATGAAGCTGGAGCCAATTATACAGAGTGAAGTAACCCAGAAAGAAAAACACCAATACAGTATACTTACAGATACATATGGAATTTAGAAAGATGGTAATGATAACCCTGTACGCGAGACAGCAAGAGAAACACAGATGTATAGAACAGCCTTTTGGACTCTGTGGAAGAGGAAGAGGGTGGGATGATTTGGGAGAGTGGCAGTGTAACATGTATGATATCGTAAGTGAAACGAATTGCCGGTCTAGGTTCGATGCAGGATGCAGGATGCTTGGGACTGATGCACGGAGATAATCCAGAGAGATGGTGTGGGGGTGGGGTCGGGATTGGGAGTTCATGTATACTCGTGGCTGATTCATGTCAATGTATAGCAAAACGAATACAGTATTGTAAAGCAAAACAAACTAAAAAATAAAAATTAATAGAATACAAAATAAATAAATAAAGTCTCCTTTCTCTCTAAAACTATGTCGTATAAATTCAACGCAAGCCCAATAAGAATCCAGGAAGCGTTATCTTTGTCTTTTTGAAACATATAAGCTGACCAAAAATATATCATAAGTATAAAGGACCAATTAAAACCAAATTACACTTGTGGGGTGGGGGGAACCCATGAATGTCAAAAATCAAGTACAGTGTTAAACAGATATTCTGGTTGAAATATCCAACTATAGGTATCACGTACTGAAATAGATAAAGGGTAAATCAGACCTACAGGTTCCTTAGTTCACACTTTCCCTAATAAACAGCCATCAGAATATCATGTTTGCAAACTTAATCTGCCACAGGAGATGGGAACAACTCATCACCACTTCACTTCTGTTTTTATGAGTCTACCATGTATCAGGCATGCTGCCAAGTGCTAAAATTCAATAGTCATCTAAAGCAGACAGGATTTGTGCCATCATGGAGAGCACTGCCAAGGAAGAAAGGTATGCTCGATGCCACCTGTGCATAAAATACAGGACTGCACACTCAGACCACCCACCGCTCCTGAGATCTGATGCTCCAAGGGGCTGCACTGAACATCTGCAGTTCTGGACTGGGACGCTGGAAGGCAGAGACCTCAGGAGCCACCATCAAGCCAAAAACAGTTTCATAAACGGAGTCCAGTACTACTCACTCAGTGCCAATGTAAGTATGCCTACAGCCTCTCTCCTTTATTTTCAAACCACTTGAGAATGAACAAGAGGCTCTTAGAATACCTCATCCAGACACACTGAATGTGCTACATAACAAAGCTGTTGTTATGAAGAGGTATTTTCTCCACAGTTCCGTTATGGAGCTGTCCCCACTCCTTAAACACATACCCTTTAAACAACAGTCAGTCATTTGATTCAGGCTTTCCACAGCTGAGGTGGTCAAAAAATGTTTCTAGCGAATACAGAAATAATCCTTGCTCAGCAAAGCAAGCTAGTGAAAGTGAAAATTTCAAGTGTTAGTCACTCAGTCAATGTCTGACTCTTCACAACTCCATAGACTGTAGCCTGGCCAGGCTCCTCTATCCATGGAATTCTCCAGGCAAGAATACTGGAATGGGTGGTCATTCCCTTCTCCAGGGGATCTTCCCGACCCAGGGATTGAACCCAAGGGCCTCCAGCATTGCAGGCAGACTCTATAGCATCTGAGAGAACCATCTCTTCTGATCTCCATTCATCCTCCCAAGTCTCCTTGACCTTAAAAGCTGATATCAACCTTAATTCTCCTCCTCCATCCATATCTTTCCCATTCTATTAGTCATCAAGCCCTATGCATCCTGAGAAAAGGAATCTTAAATTGATTCCTTCATTTCCATTCTCACTGCCACAATTTCCACAGTGCGGGCAATGAATAAAATTCACACTACAACCCCAACTGCTGCTACTGTTGTAAGTCGCTTCAGTCATGTCTGACTCTGTGCGACCCCATAGACGGCAGCCCACCAGGCTCCCCCATCCCTGGGATTCTCCAGGCAAGAACACTGGAGTGGGTTGCCATTTCCTTCTCCAATGCATGAAAGCGAAAAGTGAAAGTGAAGTTGCTCAGTCGAGTCCAACTCTTAGCAACCCCACAGACTGCTGCCTACCAGGCTCCTCCATCCATGCAAGAGTACTGGAGTGGTATGCCATTGCCTTCTCCTTACAACCCCAAACCACATCTCAAAAATTATTCCCCACCAGGTACACATCTGAACCAGCAGCCATACTCAACCACTTACGCACACCTTTCCTCCCAAGCACCTCTGGTTCCTTCTATCTCAAATACCTCTAATAGAAATCCCATGTTCATAACTTCTCTTGAAAGCCACTTCCTCAAACAAATTATGTCCTAATTCTCTACCACCTCTGAACTCCCACAATATCTTCTATGATTCATATGCCTTGCAGTGTAGTTACTCACCTGAGTATTTAATATGGATGTATTTTACTTAAGGATAAGGCTTTGTCCCACCCAAGTCAAGAATGTATCCTTGTGAATGCTGCGCACAGGAGATGACTGATAATATCAAATGGAACTGACCCTGAATATTCACGTTAAAATGCTGACTTACTCTCAAACGCAAGCACTGGGTAAATGGGGCTAACATTTGGATGAGTAGGGAGACAGGAACTGTAGTACTTCGAGTGACAGCACAAACTGATTTCCTAAAACTCTTCAAAATCACCAATACTTGCAGCTCAACTTCATGAAAAAGAAATTCAACATCAAAGATACGGCAATAAGGAACTTCCTGCTGGTCCAGCGGTTAAGACTTTGTGCTTCCAATGTAGGGGCCGTGGGTTCAAACCCTGGTTGGGGAACTAAGATCCCACATGCCACGGGTCATGGTCAAAGAGTAAAAATAAATATATGGCAATAAAGATCCCCAGATCTCTGACTTATACACACTCTCCTTCCCTCTCTCCTCCCTCACTCTGAACCCATCCTCTCCCCCAACACCCCTTCTCACTGTCTCCAAAGGAAGGGACAGATCTCAGGGCAGGATAGTATAGTTTTTACAGCAGTCTCTAGAGTCAGAATGGTCCAATCTTGCCTTGCTATTGTGTGAATACAATCAAAGTATATAAATTATCGGCACCATAATTTCATCACCTGCAAAACAAATATTATGACATGGTACTTCCTTCACAGAAAATATGGATATGCTAAAAAGGGCTATGTAAGTGTTTGCTACTATTATTTTCTGTTAATGTATTTGATTTATTAATAACTTACTTAAATATTTAGAATGAGGTTATCTACTGGCTAATTCTTAATAGATAAGATCTCAAAAGATCTCAAATGCAATTTACAATGTGAGGACCCAATCCTGAAAATGAATCTGACCTGGGAGCATCTCTCCTGACCAGGCAATAGTCCATGCTTTTACTGTAACAGTGATATCAAGAGGTCAAAGATCCTAAAGATTCCTAGAAAGAAGCTAACCCAGAAAAGAAACTCTGTTTTGACTCAGCTACGGTGAACATGTGGGAGTTAGGACTACAGGAATCCTAGTTACAGCCTCAGTTTGAATTGATTGAAAAAGGCTTAACGGATTGCCGAGTCTTAACATCAATTAAATAAGACCTGATAAGTATGTCCAAAAGGGTAATAAAATAATTCAGGAAGCCCTCATAAATATGAAACATTAAATATTTGCAATGTGTCATTCAATCAAACAGATAAGATCTATGCTTCAGAGAACAGAAGCTCATAAAGCATTTAAATGAACATGAGAAAAGCATTAACTGAGGCACAAATTAAAACTGAACAGCACAATGATCTCTACGGGCAGGGACTTTACCACATATCCCAGGAGACACAGTAAAGTATGGAGAAATAAGAGTAAAATACAAATCAGAGATTCAAGAAAACAGCAAAGGCTCATCAGTTTAAAAAAAGAAGAAGAAAGGTATTAAGACCCCATGCATGATAAGCAGTCTGACTAATTGACTGATTGACTAAAAACGTTCTCCACAAGGTTAAACTGAAGATTCCCTTTGTGAAATATTATTTTTTCATTAAGTCTGTAAACTTGAAAGTTTGGATGAAGTACAGGTCTAGCACTGCTCAAGCTTTTCTAATTAGTCTGCTAACAGCCAGAAGAAAAATAAAATTAAGACCCTCATCCCTTGACAAATTAAGTCATTTCAACCATCAAAAAATAATGTGCTCAAATGCTTCAAAAGAATAGAATCTACTTAGGGATGGCTAAATATAGGTGTGGAGAAGGAGGACAAGGATAAGATAACTCATAGTGGCCTAATGGAGAGCCATTCTGTCCACGTTAATACAGTAGCAGTGAAAACGAAACAACTCACTTCAATTTCCTGACACATAACAGACCTCATCGGAAATTAACCTGTGTGTGTGCACGAGTGTGTGTACACTCTCTGCTTCCATAATGGCTGCAGTGCTTTTTGATGTTTTCCTGAAATACAGTAAATCTGGATTATAGAAGTATCTTGATCCTTGATTAGGAAAACCAGTAAAAGCTACCCATCTCCCATTTCTAAAGAACTTCGTTGTTATTCAGTTACTAAGCTGTGTCTGACTCTTTTGCAACTCCATGGACTGTAGCCTACCAGGCTCCTCTCTGTCCATGGGATTTCCAAGCAAGAAAACCGGTACGGATTGCAATTTCCTCCTCCAGAGGATTTTACGGATCCAGGGATCGAACTCACCTCTCCAGTACGGGCAGGCTCAGTTCTTCACCACTGAGCCACCAGGGAAGCCCATTCTAAGAGCACTGAGTAATTAATGCCAAGGGACAAAAGTATGTTCTGTACCATAGACAGGGTTTAAAATTTTCTCTAAGGAAGAGTTTCTTGAAGGAAAGTTTGCATTTCTCTACTCAAGATAATATTTATGTTTTCAATAAAGACTAAAATGTGAAAACCAAGCTGTAGATATAGTTATAATACATTAGGCCAGTGCTCAGAGCAACTGCTGTTTCAGTTGAAAGAAGAGAGTGAGGAGCATTATATCTATTAAATAGTCCTAAAGGGCTTCATGCTTATCAATAATCTTGTAAAGAATTTTTCATGTATTCTTATTGTCAGAAACAATATACAATAGTCTTTAGCAGATCATATTTCATTGTATGCCTTTTTGGCAAACTGCAAAAAAAAAAAAAAAAAAAAAGGAAAAATGATGTGATCAATCAATGAATAACTCGGCCAGTCAGAACATTAATAAAAATTCTCTTATACTTTGCCCTTAGATAAATGACTCATGAGAAAGGCCAGGAAAATAAACCACCTCATAAAAAATATCAGAGAGAAAAACCTTCCCAAAATGCAGAGGAATGGAAGAGATACAGCCCAGACACAGGCCTCTTAGTCCACAATCTGACCACAACTATTTCTACCCTCTTCCATTACCACCATTTTTATTTGGGATCTCCAATTCTAAACCTATAAATGAGATAATAAAAGCACCCCAGCAGCAATAAGCACACCATGTACCTCGTTCTTGGTTTCTAATACCATTCTCCAATAAAAGAAACCAGGTCTTATAAAGAAATGGCTGATTGTAGGACTGAGACAGGAGATACACAAGATGAGCAAGTAACATCTTATAGAGAAAGTAGAGAAGAGAAGGGAAGAGGAGGGGAAGGGGAAAACAAAGGGAAAGGGAAGGAGAGATAAGAGAAAAACAAAACACACACAAAAACACAATTAAGGGAGTTTGTCAAAGGATACAAGGACCAAAGAAAGGACTTTTCAGTGCCAGTAAGTAAGTAAGTAAAGTCACTCAGTCGTGTCCGACTTTTTGTGACCCCATGGACTGTAGCCCACCAGGCTCCTCAGTCATGAGATTCTCCAAGCAAGAATACTGGAGTGGGTTGCCATTTCCTTCAGTGCCAACCGAGTCCAATTCGAGTAACAAAATTAAGCAGTATTAGATTATAACTCAAAGTATAAAATAAAGAGCCATAAGTCTAGGAAATAGCAACCCACTCCAGAGTTCTTGCCTGGAAAATCCCATGAACAGAAAGGAGCCTAGAGGGCTACAGTCCATGGGGCCACAAAGAGACTTGACTTAGGGACTAAACAACAAACAACAGCGAAGTCTGTATTAATTCAAAGGTTTAGATAAAAAGAGACAGATAGATAGATAATAAGGTACAATGGACAAATCTCATGAGCTGAAGAAGTCCAAATAATTTTTCTATACACTTCACCCTCAAGGAGAAACCATTACACCCCACTCTTCGAATATGAGACACACAGTGACTTCCTTCCAAAGGGTAGTAACTGTAAGGAAAGAAAGAAAGAGGATAACATTATAGTGGAGAAACTGGACCAACCCTATCTCAGCCAGGTAACCCAGGTCAGCATCAACAGTGATACATCATTCTGACCACATATACTGTTGATCTGATGTCATGACAATGGCACTTTAGCTCTGTGACCCTCCTCTCAAAATCCTTTAAGCCCAGACTAATCATGAGAAGGACATCGGACACACACCAGTTGAGATTCACCCTACAAAACATTAGTCTGGTATTCCACAAACTGTCAAGGTCATCAAATACAGGAAACGTACCATAGCCACGAGAGGCCAAACAGGTATGACCCCAAAATGTAGTGTGGGTACTGGATGAAATCCTGGAACAGGAAAAGGAGAGTGGGTAAAAACTGAAAAGATGGGAAGCAGGTATGAACTTATTATAATAATGTATCTGTATGGGTTCAATAATTGCAATAAACATACCATAGGAACAAAGTTTTTTTAACAAGGGAAAATGGGTGTGGGGTATAAGAAAACGCTCTGTGCTCTCGTCACATTTTCTTCTATAAATCTAAAGTTTTAAAATACATATATATATAAGTTTATCTTTTAAAATGCCTGACTCACCTCTATGCAAGGCTTTCTTTTTAAGTTTATGGAAGGGGAGTTACTGTTCAATGGATATAAAGTTACAGTAATATAAGAAGAGCAAGTTCTATAGATCTGCCCTACAACACAGTAAATATAACCACATTATGTTGTGCACTTAAAAATTTGTTAAGACAGTATGTCTCATTTAAGGGTTCTTGAGCAATTGAACTGAACCATAAAAAAAAAAAAAAAGGCAAGGAGACACAAACTCTTGGGAAGCAATGGATATGTTTACTGCCTTGATTATGGTGATGATATAATGGGTATACACAGATGTTCAAACTCATCAAATTACATTCATTAAATATGTGCAGTTTTTTGTGTATCATACCTCAATAAAGCTGTAAAGGACGTTTATAGAAGTACTTAGTTTGTTCACAGGCTACAACACCTGTATTCTTAAAATGTATTTTAAAAATTATACTTTTCCATTTGTTTTCCAAAAGAAACAATATATTTCATTTCATTCTGAGGGACTCTTTTAAGATCTGCTTTTCCACCCCATTATGAGAAACTGGAGTCAACTGTGACACTGGGTGGGGCTTCTCAGGAGGCTCATGGGAGAAAAAGAAGAGTTACTGGCAAAGATTACAAATTGCAAATGAGGTCTATTAGGCTGTTTCTTGACTATAGTTGAGACAGTCTGCTAAGATACACTATAACCTAGTGTATATTCTAGTAAGGAATGCTTAATTATCACTAAGAAATGATCTCTATTAAAATTATATTGTGATTTTTTTTTAACCACAGGTATTTTCATCTGATCATCTTACTATCTACTATTCTATACAGGCAAAGAATACTTTGTACATTTTTGCTGCACTATTAATTTTATCTCTTAACTGTCACTGATTTGCCTCATGAATAAAATGAATAAAATCATTCATTTTAACATTCATTACATTGTTTGGAAAGAACTACTGAAAAATACAGAAAAAGCAAGAAAGTAACATATATATAATTTAAAATCAAGCAACGTAATGAATAATTATATATAATGCAACCAAACATATATTTATTTTCCCATCATCTTCTCGGAACAAGCCCCTCCTTCATTCCAGAGAAATTCCATGTAGTCCCTGTGTCTGGGAATGGATGTCCCTCTGCCTGGAGCCCAGGAATGGGCATGTGACCCTGGTCTAGCTGAGCATCCTTCCCCTGGTCCCTTTTGACTGGTTTAGGGAACAGGCAATAGGGACAACTGTTAAATTATCAGAAAAAGTGCTTGTTCTTTCTCTGAGAATATAAATGTGTTCATGACAGAGGCAACCAGAAGTCATACTGTTGCCACATCTGAACAGTCTGAGAATAAAGCAAGCAAAAGTAACAAATCTGAAAAGCCAATAGAGAAGGACAGCACTAATGACATAATTTAAACTGCTTCATGGAGCAGGACTTAAGACCTCTTCACCTCTTGGATGAACCCATCCCCATAAGCCAATAAACCTTAAACCTGTTTTTGATTAAGCAAGTATGCATTGCTGTATCAGTTAAGATTGGGTTTAGCTGCAAGTGTCAGCAAACAAGCAGATTTAAAAGGACGGTGGCTTAGACACACACAAATGTAGCCTATATCTCTAGCATTCAGAATACAGAGCTGGTACGGAAGTTCTCCTCCCCCAAGTCTTACAGGACCACGTGCAATACAGCTCACCAGGACAGCCATTCCAAGAATCTGACCCCCTCTCAGGGGTTTAAGATGACAGCTAGGCCTCCTGCCATTGCATCAGCGTGCCACACACAGAAAGAAAGAAGGAAGCTATGAGGTGACTTCACAGGTGGGTTCTTAGCAGCCACTTACATCTCACTGGCTAAAACTTCCGCAGTCACCTCTAGAAGCTAGAAAATGTCAGTCATCTTTATTCTGGGCAGCCATACACTCCAGTAAAAATTCTATTGTCACAGAAAGAGGAAAGAACAGATATTTTGGGACAATCAGCCTCTGCCAGTCTGGGTTTCTACAATTTCCAACCAAGACAACTTATACAAATCAATGCTACATAATAGGTGTTCTTTCAATGACTGTAATTTAAAACAAAGAGAGAAACTTTTAAGGCATTACATCACTGCGGGACTTCCGCTGTGTGAATCTCACACAACAATACACACCCTCAGAATCCAGTAGTATTAACATCTAACTTCACATTTTGGAAAATTAAAATTTTGAGAGCAGAGCTTTATCACATGGCCCAAGTTTGTTAACATAAGGATAGGAACTCAATAAGGAACTAAAACTATAATATATAAGGAAATTCTACAAAGAAGAAACTCAATAGAAAATCTGCTAAAACATATGGATAAATGATTGACAGAAAGGGAAACACAAAGAGCCAACAAGAATATGACTTTCACATTAAGAAAGGGCAGATTGATCATACACACTGACTTTTACTCTCTCTCCAAGTCAAATAAAATGAGAGGTAATAGATTTTTCTTCTGGCACAGGATGTGAGATGAGTCAATAATAGCAAATACATATATATATATGGAAAGGCAAAAAGCAGATGGAATTAAGGTAAATGATTTAGCAGACCCTAGAAAGCTGAATGAAGCTCAGCCAATTGGGAGGAAAACTGAGAAGCAACTCACTTAACCAACAAAACCTTCCAGAATCTCAGAGGCTGTCAGTTCCATGTGACTCTAGAAATGGGGGTAAAGCTAAGCTATAACAGGGAGACTGGTTGACAATGCCTCTGAGAATTAGATCTTTCAATACTTCACTGAATACACATGACCGCCCTCTCCAATCCTAGAAGAGGAATGCTTTGGTCTCTGGATAGAGGAAAGCATGGGGCCTCCACTTGGGAGTCCTGGGACTCTGTGAAGGTGGGGGAATCATACAGAGACTAGAGTTGGGGGCAAGCAGAGTGCTGAGATGTCCAGTCTTCTTCCCATTCACATTTCGTATGGCTGCCTGGCCTATACCTGTAGGCAGGAGTCTGGAAGATCTGTCTATGAGAAGCTAACTGGTCCTAGAATCAAGCCTACAGATACCTCCTGCCACCAGGGGCTCAAAAACCATAGTCCAGCCAGGTGACTCTACTGAGAAGCCCACATTCTAACGCAGTGCTTACAGGAAGCTGTCTAGTGCTCCCATCAGAGATTATGGAGATTGTAAATGCATTCAAAAATAAACAGAGGACATCATGAACAAAGGATTACTGTAAGAACAACAAGTGCTTTTAGAAATTAAAAATGTGACAGTAGAACAAAATGATATAAAAAAAAGGATGAGAAGACAATGCTGACATGACCTTTCAGAAAGTAGAAGCAAAGACAAAACCAGAGCAAAATAATAATTGGAATTGAAGAAAATGGCATTGAAGTCCAGGATTGCAACCTGGGAATATGGGCATTAAAGAGGAAACAGAAAGGGGAGATGGGGACAGCATGAACCCAGAACGCCCCTCCCAGGCTCCCCAAACTCCCTAAACTGAACAGCTGATGAGAAATTTTGAAGGAGCCAGCTTGGGAGGAAACAGTATTCCTGGATCCTCTGACATATCCCTATCTGGTTGCTTGCTATCTGAACTCAGTAAATGAATCAATTTGGATAACAAGAGATTTGTGTATTTAAAAAAAAAAAAAAGAAGAATTTCCATAAAATAAGGATTTAAAAGTGGACAGAATGCTGAACCAGCTGCAAATGATAGAACCTGCAAAATTTGATGAAAACGGATCACACACATATTTGATGAAAAACGGCATACCCTTGAGAAATTCAGGACTCCTGCAATAGGAAGAGCCTTCTACAAGATTCCAAAGAGAGAGAAAAGGCAAGAGGGGAGGGGAAAGGAAAGGTCGCCAACGGAAGTACTGAGAATCATAACAGCATCCAAATGGAAGCTGGAGTGGAGGAATACCTTCAGAATCCCAAAGCAAAATAACGTGCCACCCTGTACTCTACAGACCCAACTACAGCATCAATCAAATACAAAAGTAAAGATATGCTAGATGTCAAATATGTACCTCTCCTACAAGACCCTTCTCAGGAAGGAGAGGCAAAGCAGAGGTAAACAGAGGAGGAGGAACCAGGAATAAGGAGACAGACAGCTCAAGAGAGAGGAAAAGGACTGACAAGTATGGGGCCCCAAGGCCACAGCTGTGTACGAGGCAGGGCAGTGCCAAGACCCCAAGAAGAAGGCCCTGACACAACACGGAGGCAAAGAGAAGAGAATCAGACAACTTGGGACTGGAGGAGGGATAAGAATTTTCAAAAAACTCAGCAAACAAAAAGCCTGACAATGCAACCTACAAGAAAGGAAGAGTACATGTTGACCTTGGAGTAGTGTCTCCATAGCTGTGATTATGTGAACACTTAATAAGGACTGAACCAGAGCTGACACAACTACAGTGGGGAGACAGCAAAGCTGTGGGCTTGGTACACAGATGGGGTGGGAAAGGGTTCAATCCTGTTCACACACCGGAAATCCACAGATACGGGCAAACACTAAAGGAAACAAAAAGACAAGCTAAGGAATGTGTATGAGTTAGAGATACAAAGGTTTTTTTTTTTTAATCGGAGTACAGTTGATTTACAGTGTTAAGTTTTAGTTGTACAGCAAAGTGATTCAGATATACAGATACATGTATCTAACTCCTTTTTAGACTCTTTTTTCATATAGATCACCAGAGAATAATATTGAGTAGAGTTCCCTGTGCTATAACAGGAGGTCCTTGTTGGTTATCTTCTATATATTTAATAGTAGTATGTATATGTTCATCCCAAGCTCTTGATTTTTCCCCTCAACACATTTCCCCTTTAGTAACCATCAGTTTGTTAGTTGACAGTATTTCCTCAGAGGATGGAAAAACAAGACGAAGAAAACAAGAAAAGACTTGCTGCTGTTTTTTAACCGGCTGTGGTGGTCAATCTGTTTAAACCATGTGCAAAGCAAGTTTTGATTAAAAGCAAAAGAACAAAGTAAGGATTTCTGACAGAATTAGGAGGGCACACCATGTGGAGTTATGCACAGTGAAGAGACATAATACATGTCTAGGGCCAGAAGGATGTGCAGAAGCCAAGACTGAAAGTACACTGTGGACCAACCATATTGCATGGTGGAGCTGGATGGGGGCAAGCAGTTCGCACCAGAGGAGCTGACTTCATCCAAAGAAGACACAAAGCCTTTAAGAGATCGGGGCAGAGGATCCAGGTGAAAGTTTAGGAGGATAAATCTGACAGCACTGAGCAAGGGTCTCTGGGGAATGAGGCAGAGACTCCAGTTAGAATATTTCACCAGTCCAAGTAAGAGTAAATGAGGGTCTGAATATCAGAAGCAGAAGATAGTAAGAAGAGCTGGCAAGAATACAGAGAAGAACTATATTAAAAAAAAAAAAAAAATCTTCATGACCCAGATAATCACAATGCTGTGAACACTCACCTAGAGCCAGACATCCTGGAAGGTGAAGTCAAGTAGGCCTTAGGAAACATCACTATGAACAAAGTTAGCAGAGGTGATGAGATTCAAACTAAGCTATTTCAAATCCTAAAAGATGATCCTGTGAAAGTGCTGCACTCAAGATGCCAGCAAATTTGGAAAACTCAGCAGTGGCCACAGGACTGGAAAAGGTCAGTTTTCATTCCAAACCCAAAGAAAGGCAATGCCAAAGAATATTCAAACTATCGCACAACTGCACTCATCTCACACACTAGCAAAGTAATGCTCAAAATTCTCCAAGCCAGGGTTCAATAGTACATGAACTGTGAACTTTCAGATGTTCAAGCTGGATTTAGAAAAGGCAGAGGAACCAGAGATCAAATTGCCAACATCCGCTGAATCAGCAAAAAAGCAAGATTCCAGAAAAATATCCACTTCTGCTTTATTAACCACAATAAAGCCTTTTACTATGTGGATCACAACAAACTGGAAAATTCTGAAAGAGATAGGAATACCAGACCACCTGACCTGCCTCCTGAGAAATGTGTATACAGGTCAAGAAGCAACAGTTAGAACTGGACATGAAACAATAGACTGGTTCCAAATAGGAAAAGGAGTACGTCAAGGCTGTATATTGTCACTCTGCTTATTTAACATATACAGAGTATATTATATTATATACATATTTAACATATACATATTATCATATACAGAGTATATCATGCGAAATACCAGACTGGATGAAGAACAAATTGGAATCCAGAATGCCGGGAGAAATGTCAATAATCTCAGATATGCAGATGACACCACCTTTATGGCAGACAGCGAGCAGGACTAAAGAGCCTCTTGATGAAAGTGAAAGAGGAGAGTGAAAAGAGTGGCTTAAAACTCAACATTCAGAAAACTAAGATCATGTCATCTGGTCCCATCACTTCATGGCAAATAGATGGGGAAACAATGGAAACAGTGAGAGACTTTATTTTCTTGGGCTCCAAAATCACTGCAGATGGTGACTGCAGCCATGAATTTAAAAGATGACTGCTCCTTGGAAGAAAGGCTATGACCAACCTAGACAGCACGCTAAAAAGCAGAGACATTACTTTGCCAACAAAGGTCCATCTAGTCAAAGCTATGGTTTTTCCAGTAGTCATGTGTGGATGCGAGAGTTGGACTATAAGGAAAGCGGAGTGCCAAAGAATTGATGCTTTTGAACTGCGGTGTTGGAAAAGACTCTTGAGAGTTCCTTGGACTGCAAAGAGATCAAACCAGTCAATCGTAAAGGAAATCAGTCCTGAATATTCATTGAAAGGACTGAGGCTGAAGCTGAAATTCCAATTATTTGGCCACCTGATGCAAAGAACTGACTCATTAGAAAAGACCTGGACGCTGGGAAAGACTGAAGGCAAGAGAAGAAGGGGATGACAGAGGATGAGATGGTTGGATGGCATCACCAGCTTGTTGGATATGAGTTTATGCAAGCTTCAGAAGTTGGTAATGGACAGGGAAGCCTGCCATGCTGCAGTCCATGGGATTGCAAAGAATTGGACACAACTGAGCAGCTGAACTGAACTGAATATCCATAAAAGTAAAGGATAATATAATAAGGCAAGGAGAATAGGAGAGAGGATAATACTCACTAGAAATCAAGGGGATACATATCAAAGTAATCTATTCCTTTTTATCTAGCAGAATGGTGTAAAATTAGAAAGGAGAACAGTGTTAGTCTTTGCAGTGATTTGGGAAAAAGGAAAATTTTACACACAGCTGGTGGATGTTTAAACTAGTGGAGTCAGTATAGAAAAAATAAAAATATGGTGGTAATTAGTGAAATTAAGTATGTTTAAGCCCTATCTGATCATTCATCATAAGGACACCTGTTTCACAATGTTTAAGGCAACACTGTACTGATGGGAGCTGAAGGCACTGAGGCTGACATTAGGGAATGGAAAAGTAAAATAGTAAGGGAATGTTACAAAATACTATGCCAAAGTGTGAGCGCTGTAAGAAAGAAAAATGAGTTTTATAGCACAGAACCATTTATGAACATTACAACACACACATGTGCCCACACATACACAAACACCACTGACTACTCTGCCAGGACTCCTGCAAACATACTCCACATCAGGATGCATGCTTGGCTGGTGGTGAGGAACAGGGCATGAGCAAGGGAAGAGGCGTGCAAGGGCACACTGAAAGAGCAAGGAAGGAAAGTGAGTGGAGCAGGAGAGGAGCCTTCCTCTCCGCAAACGAAGGTAAAGCTTGATGGACTCAACCATCTATAGCGGAGGATCCGAAACACCATCACCATTAGCCCCTAAACCCCACCCTCAAAGACAGAAAGACAAAGACCAGAACTGAGATGAAGTAGAAGGAAACACGGGCTTCCCAGGTGGCGCCCGTGGCGAAGAACCTGCCTGCCAATTCAAGAGATGTAAGAGACGCAGGCGGGTTCGGTCCCTGGGACGAGAAGATCTCCTGGAGGAGAGCAGGGCAACACACTCCAGTATTCTTGCCTGGAAAATCCCACGGACAGAGGAGCCTGGCAGGCTACAGTCCATAGGGTTGCAAAGAGTTGGACATGACGGAAGAAATGTAAGTTGTGTCAAATTAAAAAAAGGGGGGGAGGGGGATTTGGAATCAGAAAACATATACTCCAAGTCTGGCTTCCAAACCTTTCTAGGTATATCGTCTGAAAAAAATTATGTATTTTCTACATTATATATCTTCTCTGCCTCGTTTTCTTATGCATAAAAAAAGGAAGATACTGTAACTTCTTACAATAACTGTGAGAATTAAACTAGAAAATTTCCCATCAATGGCAGGTTGCTTTTAAGCCCAGAAGCTGAAAGATAGTCTAAATTTAAAGTAGCCCTCATGCGGTGTCACAAACGTGGTACCAGTGTGTCAGCCTCTCACACCACGCCACAGGCATGCAGGCTCCCGGTGCTCCCCTGCTGCCCAGCAGACAATCCTGAAAATTAGTTTTGAATCAAATAAAAAAGGTTTCCTCTGTTTTTTTGGTACATTTTCTACTAGTCCCACTCTTGAGAAGGCTAATTCTACTGAAAAGAAGCTTTCTGACACTCCATGGAAAGGATCACAATTGGTCCATTTATCAACACTGAGAATCAGGTTTATACCCCAGGAAGCAGGCTACCCCCACTGTCTTGGCCTGAATCACAGCATATACAATTCAAATGGGAGAATTCTTTCCCTGAAGCAAGTTTCTATTTCAGTTCCCTAAATTTTAAAGGCAATGTCCCTTGAACATGATCAGGCCACTCGCAGACATGAGTCAAGAATCAGGAAGAATCAAACATAATCCCTACTAGATAATGTCATCCCTCCTTTTCTGTTCTATTCTCCCATTATTACAGCTGAGGGGGAAAGCTGGAGGGCACTGGCTTTCTCTCCTTTGCATATAACCTGCTCATTTCTGTCTCCGAATATTCCAAGGTACTCCACTCCTCAGCTGCTAGGCCTCTCCTCTTCATCTCTGCCAGTCATCACCTGGCTTTCCCTCCAAAACCTCTGGAGTCTTCCCTGTGCTCTCCATCCACCACGGCCACACCAGCATTCACTTAAACTTATGCATAGTAACTTATACCGAATCAGGAAAGAGCCATATTATCAGGAAACTCTATATCGAGATTTTCTTGGCTTATGCTTACAATAAGCATCTTCAGATGCTGTTTTGCTGTTGTTCAGTTGCTGAGTCATGTCCGACTCTTTGCCACTCATGGACTGCAGCATATCAGGCTTCCTGTCCTTCACTATCTCCCAGAGTTTGCTCAAACTCATGTCCATTGAGTATGTGATGCTATCTAACCATCTCATCCTCGGCCGCCCTCTTCTCCCTTTGCCTTCAATCTTTCACAGCATCAGGGTATTTTCCAATGAGTTAACTTCAGATACTTGTTATCATAAACTGAACCATCTAAAATAATTAAAGATGGACTACGTATCAAAGTAGGTTAATACAGTATCTAACTGAATTTTATTAAATGTAACATTTATAGAAAAAAAAAATTTGCCATTTGTGGTGAAAAACTGTACTCCAAACATAGTTTATACTTAATACATATTCCATATAATAGAACTCTCAACTTTCCATAAAACTGTAAAAATCATGACGGCAAGAAATATCACCTACCACTATCAACAGTACCACTACCACTACCAATGAATGACAGTAATATAATAATAAGCAATAAGGACTATTATGTGTCAGGGATCATACTAAGTCTTTTCTATGTATTAATTCATTTAACATCCAGCAACCCCAGGAGGCAGGCTTAACATCCCTATTTCACAGAAAAGGAATCAGCATAGAGAGAAGGTAAATAAAGGCCAAAGTCACATGCTCAATAAGCCAAGAGGCAGGATGCAAAGACAAGCAGTGAGAGGCTAGAGCTGTTTACCATCAACACACTGCTCCCACTGGCTTCCTAAAGCCAGACAGATGCTTGGTGAACAGTGGCACTTCCCCATCTGGGTACCGGGCTTCACACACAGCAGATGTTAAGTATAAAATGAATGCCTGAAATTTTAAATTACTGCATTGACATCTCTGGATGAGAAAATGTGCTAAAAATACTGCTGAAAAGTATATGAGTAGATGGATGAGAAGGAAAGGGAAGTGGAGGAAAATCAGAAAACCTTTTGGCATGTCTGAAGGAAGAGAAAGAATGAAGGGTAAAGGGGACTAGAGACTCATTCAGTGGTAAACTGGAGACAAACTCATTTTGTGGGACAAGTGACTACAGAATATTGTTATGGGCATTTAAGCCTTGTTTATTAGTTATAAGAAAAGTAATTTAAGTTACAATTTTTGGTACAAAATTCCAATCCCAGTAAATTTTTCTGTGTACCATCAATAAGATAGAATTGTTGTTGTTTAGTCGTGTCCAACTCTTTGTGACCCCATGGACTGTAGCCCACCAGGCTCCTCTGTCCCCAGGCAAGAATGCTAGAGTGGGCCATGCCCTCCCCTCCAGAGGATCTTCCAGATCCAGGAATGGAACCTGTGTCTCTTGCACTGGCAGGCAGATTCTTGACACCACTGAGCCGCCAGGGAAGCCCATAAACTAGGATTAAGGTATGTTAAATTTGAAACTGCTCCTTTCTCCAACAGGTATTTCAGACAACTCACAGCATCAAAATTCTGAGACTCAAAGGGGTTAAAAATAAAACACAGAAAGTCCAGCTCTAACTCCAAAGACTAACAACCACCCAGCTAGGCAAAACAGCAAGGATGATTCACAAAGGAAAGTCAAAGCAACTAACTCAGAGTGATCATTTAAACTTCTAGATGCTTTAGCCAGAAATAATTTATGCACGATACAGGACATAAAAAAAAAAGTTCAGGGCCTTGTTGTTAGGAGCTGGCGTTTTCTCATCAGCAACTTCAGTGCCACAGAGCAGCAGCTCACTGAGGTCTGCGTCATCTCCCTTGCAGGGGCCACACCCACACAGGGATAGAAGGGGCAAGCAAGGAAGGGTGGGGAAGTGGAAATGTGGTTTTAAGAGGACAGAACTCAAGCAAACTTTGGGATTGGCAGGTTCAGATGACTCATTTTACAAATGAGAAAACACCTCATGACTTACCCAGGAGCACACTACTAATGAGAGGCAGCTTCAAGGTCACAGCCCAGGGCCGCTGTACTGCCGCCTCCCTGTTCATGCGATTTTTTGGTGTTCTGAACATAGACTCTCCAGGAAAATGAAAAACCCCCGAGTTAATTTCCATTCTTGACAGAACTGCTCATTCCTCATTTCCCAAAGTGAAAACAAAAGGAGTACACGCGACCTACTGTACAGCCCAGGACACTCGACTCCATACTCTGTAATAACCTATATGGGAAAAGAATCCGAAAAAGAAGGGATCTATGCATATGTATAACTGAGTTACTCTGCTGTACCACTGAAACTAACACAGCACTGTAAATCAACTATCTGCCAAAATTATATAAAAATTGATTTAAAAATAAAAAAACAAAAGCAAAAGGAATACCCCTATGATCTTACTAAGAAGACTGACTCACAAACTTAAACATCTTCAAAGCACAGCTATCCTAATTAAAAATTAATGAGCAAAGATTTGATGTTAAGGAAGATAAAAATCCCATTGTTACACTGTACTTCATATTAACGCATGACATCTATTCCAAAACATCATGACATTGCTATGAACAAAGTGCGGAATAATTATAATAATTAACATATTATGGGCAGGGAAAGAGAAGTTAATTTTTTTGTTCAAGGGCATCTACCAGGATGGATAAGAGTGACTGGAACTCTTCATGTCCCAGGAAACCTTGACATCACTGATGACATTATTATATATTTAAAAAACATGACAAAAATCATATCAAGAGAAACAATCAAAGGAAAGTTCATTGGAAGTTTTAGGAAGTCAAAATCTGCCCTTTACATTCTCCCCAAAATGCCCTGTAGTCTTAACATCAAGTAAGTTGGAAATTTAAGACTTCTGCTTCTCAAATCCATTCTAGTCACTTAAAAAAGCAAAACCCTGGCTACAAAGCAATTTATTAGAATATGAAAAGATACATGGCACTTGTGTTAATGGACCACAATAACAAATCAATCCAAGGCATTTACTTTGCCATCTGCTGCTGCTGCTGCTAAGTTGCTTCAGTCGTGTCTGACTCTGTGCGACCCCATAGACGGTAGCCCACCAGGCTCCCTCGTCCCTGGGATTCTCCAGGCAAGAACACTGGAGCAGGTTGCCATTTCCTTCTCCAATGCAGGAAAGTGAAAAGGGAAAGGGAAGTCACTCAGTTGTGTCCGACTCTGTGCGACCCCATGGCTGAAGCCCACCAGGTTCCTCCATCCATGATATTTTCCAGGCAAGAGTACTGGAGTGGGGTGCCATTGCCCTCTCCGCAAAGCATCTGAGGATACTTGTAAATTGTTTTTTTTCCTGGTTCTCTACAAGATGTCACAGAAAGCAACGAGGTTTACCCCAGTAGGTATGGTTTCTGTATCAATGTGCACAGATGATGCTTATCTCTGGAGTTTGCAAACAAATTGCAGGCACAATCAAGATTCTTTAACCTACTCCCCAGGGCAGTATAATAGGCCTTTCAGCCTTTGGGCTGGTCTTAACTTCTTTGCAGGCAGAGTGCACTGTGGCTCAGCACATGTAACAACCAAGACACATCCAAAGAGAGATTTACATTTAACAGAGTAGGGTATGGGTAAGCAAGGCTTCCCTGGTGGCTCAGAGGATAAAGCGTCTGCCTGCAAAGCAGGAGACTCGGGTTCGATCCATGGGTTGGGAAGATCCCCTGGAGAAGGAAATGACAACCCATTCCAGTATTCTTGCCTGGAGAATCCCATGGACAGAGGAGCCTGGCGGGCTACAGTCCACAGGGTCGCAAAGAGTCGGACACGACTGAGCAACTTCACACACACACACAAGCAATGATGACAGAACAAACAGCAGCACTAATCTACCCCAAACACAACTGTTCCCAGCAACAGCCAGCCAGGAAGCAAGGGCTATAATGCACCAAGCCCAGGACCAAGATAAAGCGTGGCACAAAGAGACTCAGGAATGCGCCCAACAAGCAACAGTGGGTTGTACAGATGGGCAAGGAAAAGCAGAGGACACACTGCCTGGAAGCATCAAGTGTTAAGTGAGGCCATCCACTTTAAAAGCGATTCTCAACCCAGTTCAGGGAAGATGGACACGCTTGGGACCATGGATACAGACAAATGCAATACCTCCCTGCAGAGTGAAAAGGAAAAGGAAAAGGTCAAGCAGTCCCCACCCAGAGAAGATGCTTATAACAGGATGCAAGAGGTGTGGGAAGTACAGGTGAAGAAGAAAAGAGGGGTATGGAGGAAAACAAAGAGAACAGCATGGAGCCCCTGCTAGAATTTGAAGTGAAAACCATGAACCTTATTGAGGGCACACACCAACGCATCAGTTATGCAACATACATGTAACCCAAACTTCACTGACTGTCGCTTCTTTCCGAAGCATCTGTTAGGAGATTTTTTTTTTCCCCTGTATGTTTGCTGGTAGTTTTTAAGGCCTGTTTTTATTGCTCACTTGTCATTCTACTTACAGTAAAGATTAATAACACCGCATATGGTGTGTGATGAATACAAAATCCAACTTATATGGCACTAGGTGTAAAATTATGCAGTATATCCCTTTGAGTATGTATGAATCCTATTTAACATGAAGAGTTTCCTACGCAGAGAAAAGAAGTGAAACTTATTCATGTATTTGTCATGCTCTGGTCTGCAAATAGGCTCAGAAAAGTAATCTGTGAAAATGAAAATTGTGTTACCCGACTCTTCTGTCAAACTGAAATATGTTATTTCAAAGTTACAGTAAACTTCAACTCATCCAAAATCTACTCAACCAAAAAGCCAAGATTACCATAATTTGTTTTCCTTTAATTCTACATGTAAAAGAAGAGTGGAAAAATATTGAAAAGTCATGTCTGCCTTGTTTGGGATGGAAAGGGGGTGAAATTCAACTTGGTGGGGAAAAATTCTGCTTACTTCTCCTTCCGTTGTGAGACCTCTTAAAGAAAAGGGAAAGTGAAAGACCTGGAGTTCGAAAATATTCATGACTCTTCAGATTTGGAAAAGGAGGTTCAGGACTCCAGTGTCAGAGAAAGTTGTAGTGCTCTGTATAACTTGAGAGCTCAGAAGTTTGGTTGGTTGTTTTTTTATTTTAAGTTACTGGGAGCCATTAAGGGATGAGAGAAGGAGGGTTAAGGTCAACTATGGGCTGCCAGGCACAGCTGTTGGAACCTGACAAGGGAATTTTTTAAAATATGGTCTAGTATTCCATTTCAAGCTCTTGTTTGCTTCTGGACGTCTTTCAGTTTCCTTATCTTCCACAAAGCTAACTCTAGAGGGGCTTCTAATAAAAAGAAAGGGCAAGGGCTTGAGAGTATAACTGGGGAGCTACCAAGTGCAACGGGACAATCAGCTCGAGATGGAGAGACAGAGCAGCCCAGCAGGCCAACTGTCCCCAGCCTCTGCCCAGCCCCAGGGCTAGAGGGCGGGGGGGGCTCTGACCTCTCCCCATTATTTCCGAAAAGGATCCAACTAAACCCACTGGGCTCTCAAAGAACAGGTTACAGGTTTTGTCCTCTGAGAAGACAGACTTAAAGCAACTGAAATAGTAGCTACTATATGATGTCTTTTAAAACCAGAGCACTCTGTTAGTACAAGCCATATCATCTATCAGTGACAAAGAAGATTTTCAATATATATATCCATGAGTCGCCTCCATCTCTTAAACTTGAGTAACAAACTACTTTTCCTGTCAGCTTGTCATGGACATGCAAAGGAGACGAGTTAAACAGCTGGCCACAAAATATAACTTAATTCAACAGCTTTATTAAGAAAAAAATGTATTCTCTCCTTTCAAAGTGGGTATGAAATTCAAAACTCATTAGATACAACAACTCTTAAAAGTTAATTTTTGTTAGACCTATGACAAATGAGGAAAAATAAGGGAAAAATGAAACGAGAAAGACTAAAATAACAAACACAGGGAGAATAAGATGAAAGGTAAAAAGGAAGTCAAGAAGTACAGTGAGGAAAAGAACCGGATGAAAAGAGAGATGGAGCCACAGGAAGAAAAACAAAAAGTGAAACAAAGCTAATGCAACCACTTTTTAACAAGTTTCTCAAAACTTCAGCCGTCTCATCCATACAACAGGTACAAAGAAAAACTCATAACTTCCTCATTTAAATAATATTAATAAATGCAAAAATCACATATAAAAATGCATACCATATATAGTCAAGAGTAAGAAGTGGAAGCAATAAAGAGGAGACCTTAATATATAAAATGACCTTGAATGAAAACTGCCATTGCAAACTTGGGGGTGTTCCTATATCTACTCTGAAATGTTCACTGACCTCTCTTTACAGGTGTTAACTTCTTGAACTTTATTCCTCATGGAGTATTCATTTCAGCTCAGCAGAAAGAAAATTATTTTTCCAATATGCAGGGGTGAATGTAAATGTAAACCTTGGTCCCTTGTGGGGCCTAGTACTCAGATGGAAATGAAGATGAATCTTTTAAACGAGGGCCTTGAGGTATTGTAGAACAAAATAGCATTATAAGTCATTATAAGTCATCATCTGAATAGGCCACGTTTACTTTGCTCTTTCTACATAGCAGACACCACACTAAGGCATTTCAGATCTGTTCTTTCAAAATGCCGTAACAGTCCTTTTAGGTAGGTTCTTTTATTAAGTTCATTTTACAAATGAGAAAACTGAGGACCCAAATATAAGTCACTTTCCTGGGGCCCCAGCAACAAAGGGGAAGCCAGATTTCAAGCCTGACTTTTAAAAACCTATACCAAATTTCATGATCTGTAAGTTTCTTTAAGTATCAGAGAAAGAATAAATTAAAGCCAGGAAAGCTTTACTACAAGCATATTATAGTTTTTTCTTAGTTTTTCCCCCAAACAGCAAGTCTAATGTTGAACATGAAGTAACTCTCAATTCGATTCATTCATCCAATTTCCACTAACACTTCTTAGATCGTGAGATTTTATGAAAGCGACACTTCAGGGTCTTAGTTTCTTCATCTGTAACTGAGAATGTTCCAAATGATGCCCCCAATTCTATCGAATAATAGAAAATTATTCTGCAACTCCTCCCATACCATCCCAGAAATCCTAAGGCAATAATGATCCTTTTCCTGTTGAAACATGGTGGAATCTCTCAATACATGTCTTCTAGAACAGCCTGAAGGAAGCACCCACCTAAACAAAGGTTTCATTACCTTCGAATATGCAGAAATCCAGGCCATGCCCTCTCATCCTTGAATTCTATCAGAGCCCTGCTAAACTGTTAACTGTTACAGAATAAGAAATGTAAGGGTTGTGCTCTTTTAATTAAATAAAAATTAAGAAGTAAACAAGAGCTCTTTAGTCGTATATAAACACCTATACCAAACACTTTGGCCTTTTTTTTTTTCCTTGCAGTAGGGTTTGCTATTCAGAATGAAAGTGCCAGCAGAACCTTCCTCAGTGGGCTGAGACTGTGGTTACCCTACTTCTAATAAACAAGGCGGCTTCCTGTCTCTGACGTCTCATTGCTCAACAGGGTTGAATCATGGCAGCGTGCACAGCCATGACCCCTAAGTGCACTCATGCTACAGAGTGTCTGCTTTGATTCACTCCTATTGTAGGAAACTACTTATCAGAGGACACCTCTTGCTTTTTGAATTGAAAATACTTGCATCAGTGAAGCTGAAAAGGAGCGAATTTCTCTTGCTCAAACTTAGTTCTCATTATCTCTAAATTTATCTCCATTTGGTTGAGGTCCCTGGACTTTTTCTAAGTCTCCAAAGGGCCTGAGCTCTGTGTACATTTTTAGACCATTTCAGAAGTGGTTAAAACAACATCCGGTAGGTGATTCTCAAATGAAATGTTCACTTATGCTTTTCTGAAGGATCTTCAGTGTGGAGGCCCACAAGGCAGAGTTTAGAATCAGAAAATTTAAATGTAGTTCAGGTATACAAAAAGAAAAAAATTGTTTACAAGTGATAGCTCTTTTTCTTAAGGGTTTCAGAGATACAACAGAACAGTACTTTCTCCCGTGTTGGGGCTGTTCTGAGGTGCTTTGCTGTCCAGCACAATATTCAATTTGTTTTTCAATATGCTAATAAATTATACATGGTCCACATCCTACTTCCTTTACTTTGCTCATAAACCCCTACAGGACTATGCCAGCAGAAAGGGCAGGCTTTGCATTTCTGATCTGAGTTTTAAAAAAAATGAAAAAGAAAATAGAAATCTGTCTTGCTGTAAAGAATAGACTTGGACTCAGTGGAAGAAGGCAACGGTGGAATGATTTGACAAAATAGCATTGAAACAAGTACATTATCATGTGTAAAAGAGATGACCACTGTGAGTTCAATGCATAAAAAAGACTGCATTTCCAGCTTTCCACCAGCACCATCTTCCTGACCCAGGGCCCCTACTCTGTCGGACAGCCCTGGTGCCTTGCTATTGACACATCGCTTCAGATAACATGGGAAGGCTAGAAACGTTCCCCGTTCTCCTTCTGCCTGGGCTGTTACACAAGCCCTCGTGCTTCCTGGAGATGTCAGAGTCCAGCCGGTGTGAAATGGTGATGCTGTCAGTCAGCAGGCAAATTTTCTGCTTCTGAAAACTCGCTCTCTCTCTCGGAGCTTCCTCTGGGCAGCACTTCCAGCTGCCTTGGAGCACCGTGTCAGGGCATGAAAATAGCTCCAGCCTGATGACTTCACTAGTTCTCACAAACAGGCCAGTTGGCGGAACTCGCCTGCAGTCTGCTTCTGAAGTGAAGGCAGTGTTCCTTTCCCCAGCGCCCCCTAATATGAATATTCGGTTTCATTTTGACTCTGGAAGAAGTCTCTTTGCTGAGGTTAGAGTCAAACCATAACGCCAAAATGTCCAAATGCTGTGGCGAGGCCTGAATGAAAAGAGCTACTAAAAACTGACAGCCAAGACCAAACAACCTGGAGGCTAGATTAAGATTTTTCAGGCTCAACTTTAAGGACATCAAAACTGCTTGGGAAACCAACCTTATATTCCGTAATGCGTTCTCCTTTCATTCATTTTTAGGGCCAGGTAGCTTCCTGAAGAACATGTGCAATAACTAATAATCACTCACACTTTTAAAGCCCGATTTCTCATCTTTACTCGTTTTCTACAAATAAGAAGGATGACAAGGCATCAAAGTAAGAATTAATCACCACTACACCTAATCAACCGAAGCTGACTAAGGGGCTCTACAAGGCATTTTCTGCAACCACGGCAAGCTTTAGTGATGAATGTTCAAACGGATTTCAAAATTAATTCAAAGAAGCACAAGGTATATCATGCAGTGGAAAAGGTGATCTTTTGTATTAGATTACCAAATTTTCTTTTAATGTTTATCATGTTCCCTCATAGAGCTTTTTTACTTCCCTTTCCAGTGAATACATGCAAGTAAGAGACTATTCTAGAAGGAAGGTAGGAGCCTCTGACATCCCAGTATCATAACTCAGTGCCAGGTCTGCACTCACTTTGATTCTAAAACAGAGCATTCAGATTAACTGCTTCAGTGCCCTATGGACACAAGATTTATGCCCAGAGGAAGAGCTCCCTTATGCTCGATGGATACTGGGCTAATGAAATAATGTGGTTCACTGATTTAAGATGGTTCCTCTAAATGGGGTGCAGGAACTTGCTCCAAAAAGACAGAAAAGCACTAACACTCTGCTCCCACTGCCCCTCACTTCCTCTCCCCTCTGTCACAGAAACCAGCAGCATCTAAACAGCACTGCCATCTTACAGCCGTGATGACGAGATACCTCTCCACCAGCTCCAACCAAAACATCACAAAGGAATCATCAGAAAACACATGGGCACACAGGTGACAGTGAATTATTAAAACACGCTCTACTGCAGGATCATTTGTTCATTCTACAAATATATGCTGAGTATGTAGCATGTGGCAAGTATTATCTAGGTACTGTCTACAAACATGAATACTGCCTTCAAGGCTTTCACTCTCTCAGTCACTTTAGTTAGGTATTATAGAGCCAGGTGGCCTTAACAAAATGAGACAGGCTGCTGCAAGGTTTGCCTTATGTTAATGCAAAGATTTAGAAAACTTGGTGTTTTGTTTTTATAGAACTTGATTTTTTTTTTATAGTAAAAAAAAAAATTGGGAGTCATTTGGGGCATGCTAAGTCACTTTTTTTTATAGTACATCCAAAGAAGTGTTGAATTCTTTAAAAAAAAAATTGGGGGTCATTTGGGGCATAGTTCAGGAAAATAACCATGAAAATTAAAGAGTTAATGTCTCTCTCCCACAGACGCTAATAAACAAGTATATAACAAGAGATTCTAAATGCAGAACAGTCAGTTATAAACGTCAGACAGAATAATTCACACAGTGATGGAACAGGCTAAGTAGTTTCAGATGGTGACTGCACTAACCATCAAATTTTAGAATCATAAAGGACGGTAGTTAGATCTAGTAAAAATCTTGTATTTTACTAGTGGTGCCTAGAAAAGTCATGGGATTTATACAAAGTCATGGAGGTGTTATCATTTTGGAATCAATATGCTTTATTTATCCTGTATTTTTCCAATTATACTACTCTGTTTCTCTCTCACACATACACAACACACACGCACACAATCACCTTATACTACGTGTCTGAAATGTATACAAACATACAAATCACACGTTTGCTTGCCCCCAGTTCTTATACACAAACTATATTACTCTGATTCAGACACACCACTGTGTTGAATTCATATATACATACACACATACATTACAATACCCTGACACACATTTCTTTGCATACACACTTATATACATATGTGCATCAATCACACTACCGTTCAGTTTGTTCTTACAACTTACTCATAGATGAATCATACTACTTTGTGCCATAAACACACACACACCCCTTATATTACTACTACTGTGTATGTGATTTATAGTCAC
Organism: Aepyceros melampus; assembly: GCA_006408695.1. Classification (NCBI taxonomy): domain Eukaryota; kingdom Metazoa; phylum Chordata; class Mammalia; order Artiodactyla; family Bovidae; genus Aepyceros; species Aepyceros melampus. The sequence continues at coordinate 198,241 of SJXQ01011941.1, read as the reverse complement.
ACACTTCATACTGGCATATATACATACTAATAAAATGTAAAACTGTAAATCACCTTCATATTCAAAATACTGTTCTTCAGTGGGGGAAATTCAAATGTTAAATAGACACTCATGTAACTGCTTCAAAGTTGTGTGTGTTGGTTGCACAGTTGTATTCAACTCTTTGCAACCCCATGGACTGTAGCCCACCAGGTTCCTGTCCATGGAATTCTCTAGGCAAGAGTACTGGAGTGGGTTGCCATTCCCTTCTCCAGGGGAGCTTCCTGACCTAGGAATCAAACCTGAGTCTACCACACTACAGGCAGATTCTTTACCATCTGAGCCACCAGGGAAGCCATGTACTTCACAGAAGTTCCTAACTTGAAAGGAAGAGACATACGTAGGTAAATACAATGATGTGGAAATTCCCTGAGCCCATACACATCCACTTGCATCCATTCGAATCCATTTTGCTCCTTGGCTCGAGAATGAGGATATTAGCATTGTTTCTGTTGTGCTGTTTTCCATCATACTGGGTAAAGAATGGATGGCAGAGCAACCAGCAACAGAGAACAGTACTATATGCCCCTGCTTCAAGACAAGTCCCCAGTTTCTAAGCAATAAAGCAGTGTTAGAAGTGAAGTGGAGAAAGTATATGAGCAACATGGCTTAGGACCCCAGCTACAGAGTGTGACCTGAAGGAACATTCTCTTTCTACTCAAGGGCTAACAGCCTGGAGAGCCCTGAGTGATGCCTCTGGATAGGCAGAATTAGGATTCTTTCTTACAAGAGTTATAACCAGCAATGATGAGGCCTTCTCAGGGACTTTAGGAAAAGAGGATGTGACCAAGCAAGAGACAAACTCTTCATGGTACCAGCAGATGGAATAACTCATCAGCACATATAAAATGTCCCTGGGCACCCAGACACAGAAGGATTAAAGTAGCCTTTAAAGGAGGCTAGGGGTCAGTTGTAGAGACAAGGATAGACCTACCCACTGCCATACAGAATGAAGTGAGTCAGAAAGAAAGAAACAAGTATTGTTTATTAATGTATACATGCAGAACCTAGAAAATGATATAGATGATCTCACTTGCCAAACAGAACTATGGACCCAGAAGCAGAGAACAAATTTATGGACACCAAGAAGACAGAAGAAAGGGTAGGATGAATTGGGGGAATGGGATTGACATACATACACTATTATGTATAAAACAGAAAACTAATGAGAGTTGGACATGACTGAGCGACTTCACTTTCACTTTTCATTTTCATGCATTGGAGAAGGAAATGGCAACCCACTCCAGTGTTCTTGCCTGGAGAATCCCAGGGGCGGGGAGCCTGGTGGGCTGCCGTCCCATGGGGTCGCTAAGAGTCAGGCACGACTGAGTGACTTCACTTTCACGTTTCACTTTCACGCACTGGAGAAGGAAATGGCAACCCACTCCAGTGTTCTTGCCTGGAGAATCCCAGGGACGGGGGAGCCTGGTGGGCTGCCGTCTATGGGGTCGCACAGAGTTGGACACAACTGAAGTGACTTAGCAACAACAATGAGAATCTACGGAATAGCACAGGGGACACTAGTCATCGTTCAGTGGTGATCTGAATGGGAAGGAAACCCAAAAAAGAGGAGATAAATGTATACACAGAGCTGATTCACTCTGCTGCACAGCAGAAACTAACACAACACTGGAAAGCAACTATACTCCAATACGAAAACTAATTTTTTAAAAAAGGCTGAAAGTCCTACAGGAGCAGGTTAGGGGGCATCACAGGAAATGTAATTCTGTGGATGATAGTGTCCATTCCTATCTACAGACTAGCAAGGCCAGTGGATGCAGAGATGATACTGAAAAGGTGAAAGAGAATTGGAAATGGAGACGCCTGTGTTTGGGGGTTTCAGAGTGTCCTTTATTATTCTCAAGATGTCTACTGAAGCAGATGGTGAATATTTGGAACACTTGCTTTCTTAAGCTACTTGCTCTAACAGTCTAGCATGCTTTTCTTTATCCATAAATAATTGTCTTTTCTTATGAAATATAGCCACTTCCAACTCATATACACTGTATACTGAAAAAGCCTGTATAGTCAACTACGAGGCACTGCTTTTATGATCCTTTATACAGCAGCCTCAGAGTTTTCAATAAGATAGCGAAAAGAAAACACCAAGAATAATGGTAATGTAATATGAGTATATTTCTCTGAGTGTCAGATCGAAGAGTTTTCACCTAACATTGAAAAATCGAAGACTGGGGAAGTGCTGCCAAAACTAACGAGAGATTATCATACTAAGCAAAGTCAGTTAGAAAGAAAAAGACAAATATTGTATGATATCAGGAACTTATCTACAAAACAGAAACAGATTCATAGACATGGAAAACGATTTGTGGTTGTCAAGGGGGAGATGGGTGCAGGAGGGCAGGAATAGGAGTTTGGAATTAACAGAGGCAAAACAGTATATATGGGATGGATAAATGTAACAAAGTTCCTACTGTACAGGACAATGCCCTGAGATAAACCATAATTGCAAAGAATGTGCATATATGTGTAAAATATGTAACTTTCACTGTAACACAGAAATTAACACAGTATCGGAAATCATCTGTACTTCAATAAAATTTTTTTTAAAAGACAGCACCATCACTCCAACCTTGGAATACAGCAATAACATGTCACTAGCCAACTCTTAAAAAAAAAATGGGGCATTATTCCTAAAAAGGAAACACACAGCTTAAAGAAAATAAACCTAGGTACTTGAAGACCATTTTAAAGACCCTATCCATAGCTCAAGATAAACATTTGCCAGGGATTCAACGATTAGGTCCTGGGTAGAGGTTTAGAGGAAACAGGGTCGGAGGGCACACACAGAGCTAACTGCTTTTCAAAAACCGGAATGAGAGTCCTATCAAGGAATACAAGGAGACCCTCAAAGATTAGTAGGTCAAGGACAAGCTACTAATCAGGCCTGCCAAGAAAAAATTTGACAGTAACCTTACAAAGTCCTCCAAAGCCAATAAAGAAAAAATGTTGCTTAAAAAGATAAAACTTTGGGAAGCAAAGTAAGATTTTCTGCAAAGCATACAGCAATGTACTTTAGCATGAGAGAGGCAGAAACTGAATAACTGTTTCCTTGGTCTTTATCAGTAAAAGTATTAAGAGTATTGCAAATACCAATTCTGCAACAGAGAAACTGCAGGACCTAAATCAAAGACTAACAGAGTCGTTTAAAGGTGGGTCTAAATCTAATTGTTAAATAAGATGTAACAAAAATTCAACTGCCAGTATCACACAGTGAAGGATTCAAGGTGGAACTTGAGAGCTATTGGCTCAAATATAAAATTCTAATTACGGGACTTCCCTGGTGGCTTAGATGGTAAAGAACCTGCCTCCAATGCAGGAGACCTGGGTTTGACCCCTGGGTCAGGAAGATCCCCCGGAGAAGGGAGTGGCTACCCATTCCAATATTCTTGGATGGAGAATTCCATGGACAGGGAAGCCTGGCAGGCTACAGCCCGTGGCATCCCAAAGAGTTAGACACAACTGAGTGACTAACAGTGAACCAAACTGAATGACCTATAGGGGAATAAAATACAAGAAAAGAGGATATAGGTATAAGTGATTCCCTTTGCTGTACAGCAGGAACTAACACAACATTATAACCCTACTATATTCCAGTTAAAAAATTAAGTTAAAAAAATTCTCATTACAAGCAGCCCCTGTGCAGAGGATGCAGTTGCTAACGAGGGTGCCCAAGCAGAAATTTTCAAAATGAAGGAGTTCAAGTAGTGAAGAAAACATGTTGAGAGACAAAAACAAACAGGAATTGATGGCAGAGTATTGCTGAGCACTCACTCTACTGGAGAGCTATCAAGAGACTGGAGCAAACCCAAGATCAGTTTTAAAAATTACATTTTACAGTGATTGAAGCAGGAGACAAATGACAGACAAACATGTACAAACGCGAGGATGTCCAGAAGACAGGTGCTTCCAAGTGGTCTTATTTTACATTTTTATAAACGATGTTGAAGACAGAGTGCACAGGAAAGCAGGCATGTTTCTAAGCAGCTCTTTTAATACCAAAATGCCAAGTAACCGAGATAACCATCTTTTCAGCATCAATCAGACAAACATAGTAGAAGGCTTTGAACCAACTTCCACTTAACCAACTGTCCAGATGGACCAATGAGCTCCACTCCCCTTGTAGGATAAATCATACTGACTGATGCACCAGGGATGTTCCCCACCAGCAGTCTCCTTCTGCAGCAGAGCGAGTCTCTGCTGCCATCATCTGAGCATATTTGTAGTAAAAGTAGTTTTGACCCTAAACCTGCTTATGCAGTTATATTTTAATAATGTGATTTTCATTCAGTGATGTAGCAAAGAAGTGAAATTGGAGCATGAAAAGAAAATTTTCATTTTCTATGAAAAATACGTTGCATGCTTTCAAGATTTTCAAAGCTTAGTCCATAATAAAGTAATAATTTCTAAAGCTGCCAGTGAATAAGCCATGGACATCATAACTGTACAATGGGAATATATCTTTCAAAGGACTTTAATTTCACTTTTAAAAGAAACAAATTGGAAATAACATAAAATCCACTATTGGTTTTGGTAAGAAAGATAATACTGAACCCCATTTGCGGGTTCATACTGAAAGAAAACATCTTGGTCTTACAAAAGGTTTGTAATAGGAAAAAAAAAAACATGTATAAGTTCTATGTCTAAAGTATTCTAGATATGTATACATTATGTTTATATTTCTGTATTTTAATAACTTTTCTGACTTACTGATCATCTATTATGCTTCTTTTGTGAGGAAAGTTTTACTATTCTTACTTCTTTTGGGAAGAAAGTCTACTATGTACCAGGCAGTAAAATAGAGACTGAACACAAAGAAGGTTTTAGCCCTCCAGTAAATCACCATTTAATGGGGTAGATGGATGTGCTAACAGAAGCAGCTACCCGTTATACTGTGCTTAGTGGCTCAGTTGTGACTGACTCTTTGCAATCCCATGGACTGTGGCCCACCAGGCTCCTCTGTCCATGAGGATTCTCCAGGCAAGAATACTGGAGTGGACTGCCATGCCCTCCTCCAGGGGATCTTCCCGACCTAGGAATCGAACCGGGGTTTCCTGCACTGCAGGCGTTATACTGAGTGTTGTAAATAAACATGAAGTGTCAAAACGAAAATAACTAACTCAGTCTAGAGAACAGTAGACTGAGTTGATAAGGTCAGTAAGGCTACAGGTGAGGCCTAAAGCATGATTTCAGGTGTTGGGTGCTGGTTAGGAAGGCACATTATGACACAGCCCATGTGACAAACGAGAGCCATGCTAGCAAGCACCAGAGGAACAGACACCAAAACTTCCCGAACTGTGCAAGACTGGAAAGGGAGAGCGGGAGACATTATCACCAGGGACCACATTATTTAAGTTTCAGACCATAAACTGTGGGGAATCATTAAATGTAAAACAAAAGAATGACACCATCACATGCATATTTTAGCAAAGTATCTTTCCAGTTAAGCGAATGGATGGAGATAATACAGAAAGGAAAGAGATCAGTGATGGCATGAGGTTATAAAAACAGTCTACTAAAGATCATAAAATAACAGAAGAACAATATTGAGGAGGTAAAATCAGCCTGACATGGTGACTGATGAGAGACGACAGTGGTGAGTCAAGGATAGTTCCCAGGTTCAGGGATGTAGCACCTGGTGGTCAAAGATTCCTTAATAAAAACAGGAATTTGCAAAACAAAACTAGACACAGACATAGAGATCGAACATATGAATACAGTGAGTGGGAGGAGGGAGGAGGAGGGGGATGATTTAGGAGATTGGGATTGACATATATACACTATTGATACTATACATAAAACCAGTAACTAACGAGAACCTGTTGTATAGCAGACGGTGCTCTATGGTGACCTAAATGGGAAGGAAATCCAAGAAAGATGGAATATGTGTATACATATAGCTGATTCACTCTGCTGTACCGTAGCAACTAACAGAATATTGTAAGACAACTATACTCCAATACAAAATTAATTTTTTAAAATAAGTTAAAAAAACATAAACAGGAAATGCAGGATTAAAAAAAAAGAATTCAACTATGGACACATGGTAAGTTTGAAATGCCACTATACAATCAAAAGGAGATATCTGGGCTTAGCAGCAGGTGCATCAGCTCAGGACCTTGAGTTGGAGTGGTAAGATCAAGAAGTGGAAAAGAGCTCTTTAAGAAACATTCCTTCAAATGAAGTGAAAAAGACAGTGAAGGCACTTCTTAGAGAATGGAAAAACATAATGGAAGAAGGTGGCATTCTTAAGATGATATAACCTTAAAGATTTTCATAGACAGAAGAGGTGATGAAAACAGTTATGGGAGACACAGAGGGGGCACCAACTGAGAAAAGCCAGAAAGACCCAGATTCTAAGACAGCCAACGTCAGGGCAGCCCCAATTCATATAAGTCACCTGTCTCAGAGGGGAGAATAGGAATGGTGAGAGAATTAGGCTCTGATGAGACCAAAAATCAGTCAAGTGAGAAGCTGAGAAGTTCTTGACACAGAGACCTACTGTCTTGGCGACACAAACATTAATCCATGAGGGTGAGAATGGCATCTGTTTGGGGAAAAGGAATGAGAAAGGAAGGCAATGTAGTTTAAACACCCCCTTGTGTGCAATGCCAGGGCCTACTGAGATGCTGGAAGTGGGTTTGTAAAATTTCCCTGATAAATCATTTTGTGACAACAGAAAATCAGCTTTAGGTGTTTATGGAATCATGAGTGGTAAGTTATAAATAAACGTAGGAAATCTGTGCAAAGGCACAATGAACAACTCTAGAAGATCTCTCTCCAGGGACACTCTTAACTCACATAAACACATTTTAAAATTTTAAACATTACTAAACAGAGCTAAAAATAAAGCAGATATTACCTTTGCAGAGCTGTGATGCTCTTCACAGTATTAACCACCATATCTTAGTAAATAATGCATGTTAAAGACAATATCCACTTACAACTGAATGCTCATGAGAATGTGAGAGAGCCACATAAAAATACTATAGTGTCTTGGCCTAGAAACAGAAGCCAAATAACCTATAGAATCGACCTGTCATGGATGCTCTAACCCGACCTGTCTACCTAATTCTGGCCTCAGTATACTCGGGAATATCTCACTAAAACTTGAGAGAAATATGCATAAGATTTAGGAAATGAAAAGTCACTATTTTGTAAGTCAGGTAGTAAACCTACATAAAATAATTCCTTAATCAGTGAGAGAAAGTTATTTTCAAGTTACAAAAATTAATAGAAAACTAAAATGAATTCAACGGAAATAAGTAGTAACATAAAGAAACTTAAGTTGTCAGTGGATTATTTTATGGGGCAAGGACATTATGGCATTACAAGAAAACAACACCTTTCTTGACTGGCCACAAATTTGACCCTATACAGTGATTTTTCTTATTTTAAATAAATGCGGATGGAAAAGTATCAGAAATTCTACATGTATAAACAGAAAAATGTAAAACACAATATAATCTAATAACATTTCTTAAATCTTTTTTTTCCCCTGGAACAAGAAAGCAGTGTCTCATTGACACTTAGATTACAAAAGTACAGAAAGTAGGGGCAGTATTCAAACCTCATTGTTGTTAATCAGTAGCTAAGTTATGTCCAACTCTTTTCCACCCCCATAGATTGAAGCATGCCAGGCCTCCCTGTCATTCACTATTTCCCGGAGTTTGCTCACTCATGTCCATTGAGTCAGCGATGCCATCCAACCACCTCATCCCTAGTCATCCCCTTCTCCTCCTGCCCTCAATCTTTCCCAGCATCAGGGTCTCTTCCAATGAGTCCAGCCTTTGCATCAGGTGGCCAAAGTATTGGAGCTTCAGCATTAGTCCTAATGAATATTCAGGGTTAATTTCCTTTAAGATTGACTAGTTTGAGCTCCTTGCTATCCAAAGGGGGCTTCTTTAGTAGCTCAATTGGTAAAGAATCAGCCTGCAATGCAGGAGACCTCAGTTCAATTCCTGGGTTGGGAAGATCCCCTGGAGAAGGGATAGGCTACCCACTCCAGTATTCTTGGGCTTCCCTTATGGCTCAGCTGGTCAAGAATCCGCCTGCAATGTGGGGGACCTGGGTTCTATCCCTGGGCTGGGAAGATCTCCTGGAGAAGGGAAAGGTTACCCACTCCAATGTTTCTGAAAGCATCAATTTTTCGGCACTCAGCCTTCTTTATGGTCCAGCTCTTCACATCCACACATGACTACTGAAAAAACCACAGCTTTGACTCTATGGACCTTTGTTGGCAAAGTGTTGTCTCTGCTTTTTAATATGCTCTCTGGTTTGTCACAGCTTTCCTTCCAAGGAGCAAGTATTTTTAATTTTATGGCTGCAGTCACAGTCTGCAGTAATTTTCAAGCCCAAGAAAATAAAATCTGCCGTTTCCACTTTTTCCCCAACTACTTGCCATGAAGTGATAGGACTGGATGCCATGATCTTAATTTTTGGAATGTTGAGTTTTAAGCCAGTTTTTTCACTGGCTCCTTTCACCCTCATCAATGGGTTCTGTAGTTTCTTCTTGTTTTCTGCCATTAGGGTAGTATCATCTGCATATCTGAAGTTGCTGAGTATTTCTTCTGGCAATCTTGATTCGACCTTGTGATTCACTCAGTCTGGCATTTCTCATGATGTACTCTGCATATAAGTTAAATATGTAGGATGACAATATACTGCCTTGACGTACTTCTTTCCCAGTTTTGAACAAGTCTGTTGTTTCATGTCCAGTGCTAACTGTTGCTTCTTCTCCTGCATACAGGTTTTTCAGGAGACAGGGGAAGTAGTCTGGTATTTTCATCTCTTTAGGAATTTCCCACTGTTTTTGCGATCCACAAAGGCTTTAGTGTAGTCAATGAAGCAGAAATAGATGTTCTTCTGGAATTCCTTGCTTTTTCTATGATCCAACAGATGTTGGCAATTTGACCTCTGGTTTCTCTGCCTTTTCTAAATCCAGCTTGTACATCTCGAAGTTCTTGGTTCAGGTATTGTTGAAGCCTGCCTTAAAAGCTTTCGAACATTACCTTGCTAGCATGTGAAAAGAGCACAATTGCACAGTAGTTGGAAAATTCTTTGGCATTGCCTTTCTTCGGGATTGAATGAAAACTGATCTTTTCCAGTCCTGTGGCCACTGCGGAGTTTTCCAAATTTGCTACTGAGTAAAGCACTTCAACAGTATCATCTTTTAGAATTTGAAAGAGCTCAGCTGAAATTCCATCAACGTCTACTAGCCTTGTTCGTAGTAATAGTTCCTAAGGCCCACTTGACTTCACACTCTAAGATGTCTGGCTCCTCCTTATGAACCCTTAAGTTCTTGCTAAAAAAATTTTACCTTGAAACAGAAGTTTATCTGGAAATAAAACAGATGAAAGCATATCTACACCACTTACCTTGTTCTCCAAATTATATTTTACATTTATTATTTTACCTTTATTATTACTTAAGTCTTTGCATATTATCATGCATTTATTTTCTACCTGTGAGTACTAATAGAGTGTCTGGTATATGAGAGTATTCCATTAAAAAAAATGAATCAAAGTATGATTTTTATATAAAGTAATGAAAGAATGCTTATTTTTTTTTAAATGCATGAATGGATTCTTGCCTAACTCCTAATGTCTACCATTTCAAAGATCTTTATAGAAGAAATATAAATTATGTAGACAATTAATCACCTTAATTATCTCCAAGAAAATCAATCATATGTGAAAACAGCACCACCATAATATAAGCTACAATGTTTTAAATATTCTTCTTAAATTAACCAGCATATGTGTCATGCACTTCTCTGGCATTACTAACAATGATCTAGCTGATATGACCATGGTATTTATTGATTATTACCATAACTGATTATTCCTATTTTTTTTGTAATGTAGATTTCCTTGTTTTTCTGTTTGCTTTTTATTTACAGATGCTGATGTTATGACTCTAAAATACGAGATTTTTAAAAGGAGTCAATTACCATGGATTGGGGGTAGAGGAGACGTGTTACAGGCAGTCATGTTGACCTCTGCACTTCCGCAAACCTTTCTGAGACTTTTTTGAGGAATAGGAAGTTTCAGATCCTGCTCAGTGTTGCTTAAGGAAATGCTTTGTTCAGGCTGTTTTTTAGAGAAAACACTCAATAAGTATGTTTGTTCCTCTGAATTCAGCTGCACCAGCTGCTGACTCAATGACACTGAAATTAGGAAGCTTTGTTCGAAAGGCGGCCACACAGAAGCTCCTTTGGTATATGTCTAGCTCCCCAACAAACAGAAGTCTTTAAAAGGCACACGCCAATCCACACCTGTCCAGAGAATACACTCTTTGCAAAACAAAATAAACAAGCCAAACAGCCCAAATAATAAAGTGTAAAAGTTGAGGGGGGAACATTGGGAGGGAAAATCTCGACAACTAAACATCATTTCATTTATAAAGTAAAAGCAGAATGCATTTCTTCCAATATTTTCCTAAAAACATGTGGCAGGCTACAACTCTAGATATCATTATTCACTACTGCATATATAAATTTAATAATGCCAAGAGTGGCAGCAAAGATTCAACCAAGAGGAATGCCTTGTTAAACTTTGAAATTGTTCTTTCTTGTCCACGTGACAAACCCATCATAAGCACCACTGCAAGATACAAAAGCCAGCAACACACACCCACTTACTCTTATTCACAAGGTATTTTCTATATGCTGAAAGACTGGAAACGCTAAAATTAACTGAGTTTTTGTATTGTTGTTATTTTGTTTATTTGTTTGCTTTACAGCAGTGATTATTGTTGGTTAGTCACTAAGTCATGCCTGACTCTTTGAGACCCGTGGGCTGTAGCCCGTCAGGCCCCTCTGTCTACGGGATTCTCCAGGCAAGAATACTGGAGGGGTTGCCATTTCCTTCTGCAAGAGATATTCCCAACCTAGGGGCTGAACCCACATCTCCCGCATTACAGGCAGGTTCTCGCCCGGGCCACCTGGGAAGCACTCTGCTACTGTTTTCTCACTCTTAAATATATGTTTAAGGGTATGTGTGAGTGTGCACACATACATGCAACACAGCCTGGGCTCACATGCACACACAGGGACATTTTATCATTTTGTTCTAAGCACTCTTTTTTTCCATAAGTCGGTCAACTCTAAATTAGCCTAGCAACTATAGGGAATCACAGGAGAGATGATCCACACAGTAAGCATCTATTAACTGCGACAGAAACATACCATGCCTCCCCTTTTCCTGCTCTCAGGAAGGAAATGCACCATGGGACGGAGTGCAAGGCTGGCTTCTAAGATCAAGTCCTTTAGAGACACACACCTCTCATTTACAGCTCCATCTTCCTCTTCTCTGTCATCTGACTTGATGTTGAGAAAACCTAAAACTCAGTTGCTGGTAGGACCCAGGTGTTTGTGATACATGGAGAAGTGAGACCTCAATCACCGGTCCTAACCAACTCTATCCTGATGACTCAAGTCTGGCTACATTTTGGGGTGTCCCAGAGCAGAGACATCCCTGGTGGCTCAGATGGTAAAGCATCTGCCTGCAACGTGGGAGACCCAGTTCGATTCCTGGGTCAGGAAGATCCCCTGGAGAAGGAAATGGCAATCCACTCCAGCACTCTTGTCTGGAAAATCCCATGGACGGAGGAGCCTGATAGGCTACAGTCCATGGGGTCGCAAAGAGTCGGACACGACTGAGCGACTTCACTTCACTTCACAGAGCAGAGAAATAAGGAAATCACAAACAATGCTTGGAATGTTCCTGGATATCAAAAAGGCATAATTTCTACAAAGGATCTGAGGCACTGCATAGCAGTACGCCAAGAGGGCTCAGCTGTGATTCTATTCAATTCAACAAATATTTATTATGCATCTTTTGCCAACTCAAATCTAAGAAGGACTCCAAACTGTATTATATCCTCAGGGTATAAAAGAGTGCTGGAACAGACAGTAGGCACTTAATAAATGTCGAAGGAAAGAAGGAAGGAACTTCCACAAAGCAGACATCTGCTAAGTACGGAGGTTATGAGCTTCAAAGGTGTTACCAGTGATTTAATCAGGGTCCCCCTCCAACATTTTAATCTAGCCTTGATTGAATCAGTTCTTTTTCTTAGGCTTCAGACAGACAGACAAAAGGGAAATTGTTTTTTAAAAATGTTTTTGACAGCATAAGTCTAAAATAGGTTTAAAAAAAAAAAATAGGTTTTAATCCTGGCCACACATGAAAATCTCATGGGAAACTTAAAACTTGCCAGCTACTGGCACCTGGGTACCATGCCAAAATTATCAATTAAATTACAATATCTGAGGAATAAACATGCTAGTATTTTTCACACTCATGTGATTCTAAGCTGTATTCATTATTGAGAACTACTGCCTAATAAATAATGCTACATAAGGTTTTCTGCTTGGGACCCACTGGGAATGATAAACTAAAACAGAAATCTAACCATGTGTATGTTTATAGCTCCTACAGTAAAATATGAAAGGCATTTGTTTAAGCAAACATTGTTCATTTCACCTTCCTGACCAAAACCTTACAAAAACAGGAATAGAGAACCTTAAGTCAGTGAAATAATGAAAAAAAAATTTTTTTTTAAAGGCTGCGCATATAGTAAAGTTTTTCAGCTCAGCACACTGGCAAAAAAAAACTCTGCTGAGAAATAATTACCATATAATTAAAGGATTTCAAACATATGATTCTGAAATTAATTTAAAGATTACTTTTTACATATACTTTTGAAAGCAGCTCTATTCATAACAGCCAAACACTGAAAACCACCCGTATGTCCCTGAACACTTCTACTTTTAAAAGTAGGTTTTCTGTGTTCTAAAATTAATTGTGGTTATTGTTGCACAACTTTGAATATGCTAAATACCACTGAGTTGTATACTTTAAATAGGTGAATTATACGGTATGTGAATTCTATCTCATAAATCTGCTTTAAAAAAAGGGAAATAAGTAGGTTTATTTTCTCAGTTATATTACAAATGAGCTTTTTTCATAGTTTTATATCGACTATGGGTGTTATACAAAATATTAGTATAAATCTTATTTTCTTTTTTCATATTCTCCTAAAATCAAAGGTACATTCCATACTGGAAGAATTTTGGCTTCAACAGCTTTTAAAAACCAGAGCCTAGAGCAAAAAATTTTAACTCTAACACTGCAATACTGAAATTAATGATATCATAACTGGAAGGCAGGCAGTGAAATGTAATGAAGTTATTAGTGAATCACTAAGTGTGATGTTTGCAAATGAAACAGGCCTAAATATCAGAAGACTCAAATCCTAGCTCTGACTAGGATGAGTTTTCTAAGACAAATTACTCAAAGTTTCCTTAAAAATTATAAGTCAGAAACTCCTTGTAAGAATAAGCTAAAAAGCAAAATTTAAGAAACCATCTGAAAATTGTTTGGTGCTTGAAAGAACAGTGTTGAAATGATTTTGGCTTTCTTACATAAAAAGAGAGAGGACAGAGTTCAGAGAAAGACTATGACTTTCTCCAAGAATCTCTTCAATTCTGTTCTCCACCCACTTTTTCCTGTAGCATCATTTAAACTGCCTAAGTTTTTCTTGTCTATGTAATTTCTCATCTCTAAAAGACAGACATACGTCTTTTAAGCAGTTATTGAACTATAAAGTCCTCTACTCTGAAAATAAATGCAGCTGGTGAAACAAACTGGGGGCTCGCTTCCTTCAGCTGCCTTTTGGACCCAGGACAATACTGTGTGCTTTTATAATAGTGCGATTATATACTGCAAGTGGGTTCTGTTTGTTTGTTCTGTGGTTTTTGACAAGAGTCCAGACAGCTAGGGGAAAGGGGAAGAACTAAAAGGAACGTTACTGAAGGACAGAGGAGTTACGATAACCAGAAGGGCAGACTGTCACAGTAGTTCTTATCAGGAAAGGTCCAACTTTACGGTAAAGGAATAAGTCCAAAATTCCATGCACGAACTGTAACTCTTTACAAGAATTAGTCTTCTCTTTCAGAAATCCCACCACAGTGAAGCTCTGCAAATTAATTGCTCCTATTTAAAAAAAAAAAAGTTATACTTATCTCTAACACATGTAATTGGTATCCCCCAAAGATAAAAGCCATATTGTTAAAGAGGCTTTTTCATTTAGAATTTGACAACACAAATATATGGAAATGTTTCTAAAAACTTTTGCAAACATTACTGAAAACCATTATAAGGCATAATTATAAATGGTCATAAATGTAATACTATTATTTAATTGAATCATCAACTCTTCTGTAAGGATAATTTCTTGTATTAAATTTCCCTCACTGTGTGATGATACGGAAATACACATACCCACACATGTTTGAGCTGCTCTCCTGTAATTAATGATGCACTTTTATTCTCTATTATTGTATGGAAAACATTCTGACACAAAATAAATGAAGCATAATCATTCAGAGTAATGATTCGCATGTACTGATTAATGATACCAAATAGCTTTTCTGTTCTTTAGTTAAATTAAAACATTTACTCAGAATCATAAGGGCATCCCTAAATTAATGTTTTCTAGGTAATTATTTTTCCTTATGGAAATGATCTAGCTTAACCCGCCTGCCAATGCAGGAGACATAAGAGTTGTGGGTTTGATTCCTGGGTCTGGAAGATTCCCTGGAGGAAGGCATGGCAACCCACTCTAGTATTCCCGCCTGGAGAATCCCATGGGCAGAGAAGTCTGGCGGGCTACAGTCCATAGGATCTCAAAGAGTCAGACACCACTGAAGCAACTTAGCATGTAGGCACCATCACTGGATACAAGCTCCAGTTGATTGTAAAATATACAGCTATTTTATGTGTAAGAAAAAAAACTGTCAATTAAACTAGTATACAATACTAACTTGCCTTGAGAGATGTTTAAAGTATGTAAAGGACAACTTGGGGGAGAGAGTATCTAGATACATGGCACTCTATTCCCAAAGTACTCACTCAGTAAATGTTCATTAAATAAACATTTAAATGCTGCAACAAAATATTTTCAAATTTTTAAAATTTGAAACAGGCCAGCCACACACAAAAAAAATAAACTATGATTTTGCTTATAGGAGATACCTAGAGTAGTCAAATTCCAAAACAGAAAGAATGGTAGTTGCCAGGGACTAGGAGGAGAAGAGAATTATTGTTTACAGGTACAAAGTGTTAGTTTTGAAAAAAGCTCTGAAGATAGTGGTGACAACTGCACAAAATCTAAATATCCTTGATGCCCTGAACTAAACAAAAGATGGTAAGCTTTATGTGCATTTTATCACAATTAAAAGTAACAATAAAAATATCTTCATAAAGAAAAAAAACAGTATGTAAAACAAAATCACAAAACAATGAAAATCTTAAACTAGAAAATACCTAAATGCAACCCAGCCAATTAGTTAACCTGATAAGGTAACTAACTTCTCCTTAGAAACTTCTATTTTTGAAAAAAACAGTCTTTTCTCAATGAACTAAATGAGAAAATTTTCTATACTCTAATGATTCCTAAAGCTGGCATGGTTGTAGTACCTGAAACACAAAGGTTTGCTGAAATAGTGGTTTACACATTTACTCTACCATCAGAATCACCAGCGGGCTTTTAAAAGACTTCCTGACACCTCACACTCACTAGGATAGCTACTATCCAAATAATAATGATAAAAAAATAAAGTTTGGGCAAGGATGTGGAAAAACTGAAACCCTGTACTGTTTGTAAAATGGTACAACTGATATGGAAAACAGTATGACATTTCCTCAAAAAATTAAAAAACAACTACCATTTGATCCAGCAATCCTACTGCTGAGTATAAATCTAAAAGAACTGAAAACAGTTTAGAGAAGATAACTGTGCACATCATTGCAGCACTATTCACAACAGTCAAGAAGTCAAAGCAAACCAAATAAGTGTCCAGTGACAAACAGACTCACAAAATGTGGTATACACATCAAAGGAATATTATTCAGCCGTGAAAAGGAAAGCCTGTCACCTGCAACAATGCAGGTGAATCTTCAGGCATTGTGCGAAATAAAACAAGTCAATGACAAATAGAAACAGACTGCTGCTTACCACACCCTGAGAAGTAGGAAAAACAGAAAGGTGTTTCAATGGATATAGTCTCAGTTTTACATGAAAAAATTCTGGGTATCTGTTGCACAAACAATATGAACACACACTACTGAAGTGTATGTTCAAAAATGCTTAGATGGTTTTTAAAAAGCAATCAATCAATAGATTTCCTGATCACTATCATGAACCTACTGATAGGTTTCCTAGAGACTGGGTTAAAATATTAACGTGTAAAATAAGAAACCGAAACCAGCAAATGGAGATCAATTTTATCCATTTCCTAACTCAAAGTAACTCAAACACAATGGCGGCCAGGCTAGCACTTCAGTTTGTTTTTAACAACTTTTTATAGGTGTATGTAAAATATGTTTTATAAAGGAAACTGATCATCTTGAAACTATCATTAAAAATGGGTAAATTTTAATACTGATACTGAAAGACACAAAGGAAGCAACTTAAATGTCAACATTCTCTGTTCCCATCACTGCACTAATACCAATGGGTAGAGTCAAAGTCCACTGACAACAATATCTGCCTTACAGTTTTTGTTTAGAAGAGCCTCAAGTCTTCTACTGGGTCTGTGGAGTCCAGAAAACTTCTGATACACAACTACCATCATAGACCAACCTTGGAATAAAAGAGGCCAACACAATAAGCCTCACAACCTAGCTCTGACACTTAATTGCTAGGTAATCTTGAGAAATACACTGAACCTTGATTTATTTCATGGATATGAAATTTCATATCCATGAAATATATTTGAAATATATTGAAATATTTGAAATATCCATTCCAAATAACAAGAGTAACAGTCACAGGTTTATTATGAAGATTCACTGGAATAATACGTGTAAACCAATTAGCACAATAAACAGTACAAAGTAGATATTCAGTAACTGGATGACACTGTCACCACCACTGCTTATCACCTTTTTTATTAAAAGGTAACTTTAATACTACAGAGTTAGCACCAATCACTCTATAAATGCACTGGTTCCTGTTTCTACTTCTAACATACAACCTCAAGGATCAAGTCTAATATGTTTTTTTCTATGTCCTTAAGAGGTCATCACATAGCGTTAAACAATGAGTAGTTAGTTGATCAACTCAATCTTCACTGGACAGGTAATAATTATGGATTTGCCATGTGCAAGGCATCATCCCAGGCACAGTGCACTGATCTCCACCTCTGAGTTTACAATTCAGGCTCAATAAGATCTAGTTCATTCTACTGAATTATTCACCAGAACAGCACAAACACACACATATCATTATACACATGCATGGAAAGCCTCCTTCCATGGATTTACAGTAATCTGTTCCCTCATCCCACGATCAGAGAATAAGTTACCTTATTTAATTATTATACTAAATCAACTGTATAGTTTATAGAATCTCATATTCCAGCAACCTTAACCACTGGGATCTGTCTAAAAATGAAAAATGTCTATACATGACTCAGAGCTTATAAAACAGTCATTGAGAATTTTTACCCTAATTAAGAGTATTTTATAGGAAAATTTTTGATACAAGAACAAAAGAAATTCATAAAACCTTATTTATACATGACGCTGTAAAACATTTCAACATATTCACGGATGGTGCTTTCTTTTCAATTCTAGAATCACCTTTTCTCATGTAAAATTTCTTATAGTTAGGAAAAAAGTGTAAGTGAGCTAAAAAAAGAAATGTCTTGAAATCACAGTGTACTGTACCTAACCGAGAAACAGCTTGCATGCTATTAAACAAAGAAGTCGGTCAATAAAGAAAAATGCACAATTTTGTCCATTTGTTCAGGACCATCCTTTCTTCCCCGCCAACCCCTACCCATCACCCCTAGCCCAAGATTCCCCACTACAAACTGCCTTAGATATCTACCTCTCTACCAAATACACCATGTTTTAGCGGGGAGAAACACACACATATTTTTGTACAAGATGAGTATCTAGTTTGCTATTTCTGGCAAAGGACAGAGAATGCCCAAGGTTTCAGTATAACTTTTATGTCCTGTGATTTAACTGGACCTTTAGCAAGTACAAAATATTTCAAAGGAAGGAAAGGATTTTTTTTTTTTTCCATGACTAAATAAAGAAAGCCAGAGAGGATTTTCTGAGGCAGGAGGACACTGATAGACTTCCAGCCAAGAGCTGACAAAATTTTGAGAAAGGGACATTAGAAAATAATTAGTTCTTCATTAAGTAATGCAAAATAAAACAAGTACAGGCAAAGAAAAGAAAAATATTTCAACAAAGATAACAACATAAAACTAAAACATAAGCAGCAGTGATGGAGACAAAAAGTTTAACTTTAGGTATCTGACAATATGCCAGTTTGGATAACAGACACAGAGTACACCGTGGACCCCTGTGTATGCTGGCTTTCAAAGGGTGTGGCTCACAAAACAGGCTTTCTTTCCAAATTAATTATTAGCTGTTTATAAAAAGCAACAATAATTTAGACACTCCAACTGATCTCATTTCAAAGAACATTTCTTGAAAACATTTGTCATGTATGAAACTCACCGAGATACGTAAATTCATGTAAATACAAGTCCAAGCTGTGTTTTAAGTAACTCAGACCATTTATTTTCAAAAGTTTGTGCAGTTCATGATGAAATAAGTATGAAGTTTGACTTTATTAACTTGTTATGTTCTGTGGATCAAAAATAGTTGAATAATGGTAATTTCATATGGTTCAGCCTGATATGATACCTATCAGTGAAAACTAACAAAATAGCTGTGAAACAGAAGTCTAGGCAAAATACCGCGAACATTACAAAAATTCAAATGCAAAAGAAGAGAACTCATTCCCTTTTGACTTTGGAAAGCAGGACAGCTTCTCAGAGCAGATGGCATATGAACTAGGAATCAGGTTTTGAGAGCTGGAATAGTTAGAAGAGGGAATATAGTGGGGAGGAAGTAGCAGATGGGAATTTTAAGCTGAGGAAAACCAAGAACATAAGCACAGGATCAGAAAGTATAACAGAATAATTCAAATGGCAGAATCATCCTTTTTTAATGTCAGAGAACAAGTATGGAAGGTTCACTATTAAAAATTTACATTCAATTCACTTCATGAACTTGATGTCATGTCTCATAATCCAGTTAAAACTTGGGATTATGAAACACATATAAAGGTTTTCTGATAAGCAATAAAAGGAAACTGAAATGAAGGCATCAAGTCAACCACTCCCTATAAAAGGGCTGCAAACACTCTCAAATTCATAGACGTCTCAATATAACACAATACACTAGAAGCCCCTTGCTTTGCTTCAGATGTAGCAAAACCATGTATTAAGATAATGCTGATCTGTTCAGTGATGGGCAACAGATTTCCCCTTGACTAGTGTCCTTATGGATGCTTCTGCTTCAAACATCAGGGCTTTAGAGAGGTCCCACTGGATTTAAAGGCCAAGTTCTTTCCCTCACTCCATTTACAAATCACTGCAAGTAACCATTCTACATTTACCACGGTACTGGCAAAATTTAATAATCATGAGAACTTACTGAGTGCTTTGTGGGAATACCGGCTTTTGCATGGTTATGAGGATGATAATGAAATCTAATCTACTGCTCCATTACACGTATTATTCTTAGCCACAATAACATTGTTCCATTTAAGCTTTAGGACTGTATTTAAATAGATGGTTTAGGAAACAATAAAGCCTAAAAGAATACTGTAGGTGTATTTCAAATTTAGAGTGAGTACGAAACATCAGAGGAATTTTATTTACGTGATCAAACAAACGTAATCAAAAAAAAAAAAAATTTGTTGTTGGAGACAGCAACAAAAAGATGCCAAGAAAACAAGAGGCAGGAATTTTTTTCTCTCCTTATTAGAAAGTCTGTGAGCTAATAAGAATATTAATCAAAGGACACAGAAAAAGACTTAATTATAGTTTGGGTGTTTTTTTTTAAGAGAAACACTTAGTGCCACACAAGTTATACTGTATAAACACTGGACACAGGGGATATACTACGTATTATGACTAGTTAAAGAAGCAGGACCCAAGGGGTACATTACATATCATTACAGTTAAGAGATGAGGAAGAATGGAGTTAGGGGACCAAGTAAAGGAGAAATGAGACACACAGGGAAAAAGATACGAAACACCAAAGAAGCAGAAATACAAGAGAAAAGCACCTACAATCAAATCAAGGTGAACACAGAACAATAGCATTCTGATGTGTCTATCTCCAACATTTTTTCTAAGGACTAACAGATGCCTATTTTACTACCATGAACACACGCAAAAATGGAAATACCGCATCATCTGCCCCAGGGCGCATGGGAAATTATGCTAAGGGTTGAATAGAAAAATCCACAGTACAGAGGCACCTTTCCAACTAAAGCCCATGACAACGTTAGAGCCTCCAACAAGAAGGATGGAACTAGAACTCTTGGAATGAAATGAATTATTTCTATTATTAAAACCACTGGGAAAACATCAAAATGTTATGAACTGATTGTTGGACAGACATTTCAGCCTGAAAGAACACTTGCTGAACAGAAGTTCTAGGAGGTGACCTTAATTTGTGAAATATAACCACAAATTTCAATAGTTGTAGCTCCACTTCGACTTTTAGGTTTAGAGAAGGAGATTGTGAATGTTTCCATTATAATATTCTTCCACAGTTTGATATCAGCTTCGCATTTTTTTTCTCATCTGACAGTCAGGTTTGGTTGCCATTTCCAACATAGAAGGGGTAGGAGATGAACAATAGTGTATTTCCAGAATAAGATGTAAACTCAAACTTGGCAGTGAGAAGGCTGCATGTTCTCTAGAAACTGAGTCCCGTTCCGGTGTTACTGCCTGTGGGGACTTTAACACCTGAGTCCTGGGGGTCTTGGAAGCTTTCCGGCTTCCCGGATGCTGAAATGGTCCAGGCTCCCGTCACCGCTTTTGAGGCTGAGTGTGAAGGAGGTGGTAGAGGGGTCCAAAGAAGGCCTGGCGCCACGTAGAGATAGAAGCAGCAGGTGTGGTGGGAGCACTGGAGCCCAGACAGGAACCCTGACAACTGCCACCAGCACTCTCTCATCAGCAAGGCCTGACTCCTCTGGAAGCTTCCACTGAAACACCACATCTGTATAGAGCAGGACTCGGCGAACTTTTCCCGTCCAGCACCAGAAAGTAAATATCACCACCTCTGTGGGCCAAAAAGTCCACAGCAGCAACAGACAATACTTGGAACAAAGGGAGAGCCGTGGAGCAATTAACACTGTATTTGCAAAAACACATTGTGGGTCTGGCATCGACTTCATGCCTCTCCAAAGTTATTTTTCTGGTAAAATTCTCAATGGTCTTATTTGAGGAAGACGAGGAGTCCCTGCAGCTATTACATCACTTGGGTGAGATGTAATAGTAACAAGCATTGCTGTGCCTGGCACTTGCTATAGACACACACACACAGTGTATGTGGTGTGCTATGCTCAGTCGCTCAGTCTTGTGCAACTCTTTGTGACTCTATGGACTGCAGCCCACCAGGCTCCTCTGTCCATGGATACTGGGTTGGGTTGCCATTTCCTCCTCTGGGCCATCTTCCCAACCTAGGAATTGAACCTGTGTCTCTTGCATCTCCTGTATTGACCACTCTCCTCTTGACCACTCCATCACTGTAGGCCAGACACAGCACTAACGCAACACAGAGTTCACAGGATCCTCCCTGACCTAACCACATCATCCCTATTTCCAGATACTGGGTTAGCCAATGGGTCATTCGGGTTTTCCAGAAGATGGTACAGAAAACCAACAAACTTTTTGGCCACCCGAATACAAATATCACAGCAGGCTTAAACAGCACAACAATTAAGTGCAAGATTTTTGTGACTCTGATCCATGGCTGCAATTTACTACCCAGCAGGCTTGTAACTTCAGAGCCCACCTCAATCAATAAGGAGCTAGTAAAAATGCCCATTCCTGGGCCCTGACTACCAAAGGTTCTGATTTAGTCACGTGGGATTAGGCCCAGGACTCTGCACTTTAACACACACTTCTGCTAAGTCTGGTGAGAAACACTGCAATCCCATGCATTTCCCAAGCAAAAGGCCACATTATCTGTGCTGGAATAGGGTCTGCGCTGCTGCTGCTGCTGCTGCTAAGTCAGTGCCTGCTAAAAACCTAATTGAAGCAAATGATTAGCCTCAATGAGGAAAACCTGAAGTACATTTTAGGCTAAATTTTACTTTCAGCTTGCTTTCTATTTTTTATGCATTAATATTATGAAAGGTATGCTGCTGCTGCTGCTGCTAAGTCGCTTCAGTCGTGTCCAACTCTATGCGACCCATAGATGGCAGCCCATTAGGCTCCTCTGTCCCTGAGATTCTCCAGGCAAGAACACTGGAGTGGGTTGCCATTTCCTTCTCCAATGCATGAAAGTGAAAAGTGAAAGTGAAGTCGCTCAGTCGTGCCTGACTCTTAGTGACCCCATCGACTGCAGACTACCAAGCTTCTCTGTCCATGGGATTTTCCAGGTGAGGGTACTGGAGTGGGGTGCCATTGCCTTCTCCATGAAAGGTATACCGAGCTTTTAATATTTTATATAAACACAAAAGTGGTTTAAATTTTAAAAACAAGTTTTTGCTTAAAAAAAAAGTTCATAAGCTAAATAAATCACTGACATTTTAAGCACAGGGAGATGTTCATGATCAACTATTAGCATTTCTGCTTTAAAAATATAAACCCATTATCTCTCTCTCCCGCATCCTCCAAACATGTAACATCTAGTACATTCTACTTATTTGCCCCTGAGAATGCTGAAGTAGTATGTCACTGTTTGGCAATCACTGCACTTGGAGTTAATGCTGACCTCACAGCTTGTTGAGTAGGGAATAGAAAGTCTGCCCCAAGACATGAGTGCAGAGCTGAAGCAGCAGCTCTATGAATTTTGCCATCAGAAGCACATGGTGCAGAAGCCTGGCCACCAGCAAGTGCTCATGATTCGAATGTTGACAGAGGTACTCTGACAGAAGTTATGTAGGTCAGAGATAAGACAGCAGAATGGCTTCAAAATAATCCTGGCAGGATATCCTCATCTCTGAAAGCAGCTGATGTCCCTGGGCCTGAGGTTCCCAGGAAACAGTCTAGAACCTTCTGCATAACAATCTCACAAGAGCAGAGCTGTGGGGAGTCATGTGGGATGGAGTGGGGGTCTCAACATTTATACAACACATATCCAGGCTCCTGATATGAGCCAAGATACATAATGGGTGCTAGATCTAAAACACCGATTAACACATAATCCCTGTTCTCAGGAAGCTTATAATCTGACAGAAGTCAATTTCCTAGCCCCAGTCTATGCCAGTTTCTGGCCTGTCATGAAAGTTCCTGAGTCTCTGTGTTTTTTATTTGTAAATTACATTCTTCCATTGTTAGCATCAAATGAGAAGCTCTATAAAGTACAAATCGCTGACTTCACTTGGTGGCTCAGTTGGTAAACAATCTGCCTGCAACGCAGGAGACCTGGGTTCCATCCCTGGGTCAGGAAGATCCCCCAGAGAAGGGCATGGCAATCCACTCCAGTACTCTTGCCTGGAGAATCCCATGGACAGAGGAGCCTGGTGGGCTACAGTTCATGGGGTTGCAGAGTCAGATACAACTGAGTGACTAACACACTATAAAGTGTAAGGTACTAATATATAACGAATTGGTGTTTCTCAGTGCATTGCACAGAGGAAGTCAGAGCCGGGCTGTCAAGAAAGCCCCACCAACTGCACAAAGGAGCTGCCAGGTGCTGCACCCAGGTGCATCCTCAACCAGGAGAGTACTCAAGAGGGCAAGATCCAGGCTGGTTTTACCAGTATGTGCTGCTTCTTTGAAACTTCACAGGGATATGTGATTGAAGGAGGGGGTGGTATCCTATAGCTGCTGCAAAGTTGTTTCAGTCATGTCCGACTCTGTATGACCCCATAAACGGCAGCCCACCAAGATCCTCCATCCCTGGGATTCTCCAGGCAAGAACATGGAGTGGGTTGCCATTTCCTTCTCCAATGCATGAAAGTGAAAAGTCAAAGTGAAGTCGCTCAGTCATATCTGACTCTTCGTGACCCCATGGACTACAGCCTACCAGGCTCCTCCATCCATGAGATTCTCCAGGCAAGAGTACTGGAGTGGGGTGCCACTGCTTATCCGGGTATCCTATAGACTGGAGACAAAAGTATGGTCCTGGGCTCCATTAACACCAGGGGACCCTAAGAAACAGAAATCTGCAAAAAACTCCATGAAAGATGGTGAGATCAGGCCCAAAGGCCAAGCAACTGTTATTGCTTAGCAAATCTGCTCAGAAATTCGACTGAGGATAAATACCATCCTTCAGAGGAATTTAATCTACCATAAAAACTACTGGACTAGTGACAATGCTGACTGCAACTTGCTGTCTGCTCCAGTTCACCAAGGACAAAAAGAAAATGATGAAGGCCATTCAGCAATCAGAGATGGTCATTAGGTGGTACTGTTATGCAGATAATTTGATTTATAAGAAAGAGCATACGGCTGGGATTCTGAACATCTAGATTACTATGTTTCTAACACCATTACAAAGACCTGCAGCTTTAAGGTCTCTCAATGACTGCATATGTTTTTCTAGTAAGTTCAGGTTAAAATATTAACTCTCCCATTTTTACAAGATCATGATGACGACCAGAAAGAACAAACGTGAAATCATTTTAAAGTGTTAAAATCACTCACAAGGAATTATGTTTAAAAAAACAAGCTTTATGCACATGAGTATGTCTGAAGACAATAGGCTTTAATCTTTTGAATTGTACTGTGAAAAACTGTATTGTGTTCCAAGCTAAGAAAAAAGAAACCTGTGCAATAAATTATTGTACTACCTGTAGTCAAACTGTGCAATTATCATTTGTAAAATTCTCATGTTCTAAGTATCAAAAAAATAAAGAGCAATAAAACCTTAAATACAAGCCTAAGCTTAATCTCCATATAATACACTTCATCTTATTCATACTGTACAGGACTATAAACACACACACACACAAAGAATTAAAAAACACTTCCAAACAAACAAAAAAAATTTTTTTAATGTTAAGAGAAAACACACTGGGTTCATGAACAAAACAGATTCTGTCATTACACTGTAAAAATAGGTGTTACTATGCTCTCTTTCCAATCCTTAAAGAAAAAAAAACTCAAAATATGATAGTAGAGACTAATTCATATCCCATTTTATTTAATGTGTGCACTTAAATAAGCCCATAAAGAAGAATTAGCATCAATAACATGTTAAAAATTACAGCTAGTCTAAACTAGCCATTTACTTTGTCAACAAAGGTCCTTCTAGTCAAGGCTATGGTTTTTCCAGTGGTCATGTATGGATGTGAGAGTTGGACTATAAAGAAAGCTGAGCGCAAAGAATTGATGTTTTTGAACTGTAGTGCTGAAGAAGACTCCTGAGAGTCCCTTGGACTGCAAGGAGATCCAACCAGTCCATCCTAAAGGAAATCAGTCTTGCATACTCATTGGAAGGCTTGATGCTGAAGCTCAAACTCCAAAACTTTGGCTACCTGATGTGAAGAACTGACTCACTGGAAAAGACCCTCATGCTGGGAAAGACTGAGGGCAGGAGGAGAAGGGGACATCAGAGGATGAGATGGTTGGATGGCATCACTGACTCAATGGACACGGGTTTGAGTAAACTCCGGGAGTTGGTGGTGGACAGGGAGGTCTGGCGTGCTGTGGTTCTCGGGGCACAAAGAGTCGGACAAGGACTGAGCGACTGAACTGAAACTAGCCATTTAAAAGTAAACTATTTCTAACAAGGAGGCTTCCCAAGTGGCACAGTAGTAAACAATTCGCCTGCCTGCAAATACAAGAGACACAAAAGATATGGGTTCAATCCCTGGGTCTGGAAGATCCCCAGGAGTAGGAAATGGCAACCTGCTCCAGCACTCCTGCCTGGAAAACTCCATGGAGAAAGGAGCCTGGAAGGCTACAGTTCATGGGGTCACAAAGAGTCAAACAGGACTAAGCACTCGTTCACTCATTATTTCCAACAAAGACATCACAAGAAAGCTATAGGCTTGTAATGTTTTGTGACTAGTAACACAAAATCATCAACAAAACATAAGCAAACAAAATCTGGCAACATATACAAAGAATTACATATCATGACAAGTGAGATTAATGCCAGGTATGCACAGTTGGTTTGATATTGAAAATCAATTTTATTAAAATACTAAAAAAAAAGAAACACACAAAATACATGATCATATCAATAAATACAGTAAAAGCATCTGACAAAATTCAATCCCCTTTCATGATAAAAACTCAACTAACTAGAAATAAAACTTCAACATGGTAATGCTGCTGCTGCTGCTGCTAAGTCACTTCAGTCATGTCCGACTCTGTGGGACCCCATAGACGGCAGCTCACCAGGCTCCCCCATCCCTGGGATTCTCCAGGCAAGAACACTGGAGTGGGTTGCCATTTCCTTCTCCCAACATGGTAATGGGCAGCCACAAAACACAGACAGACAGACAGACAGAGACACACACACACACACACACAAATTACATCATACTTAATGGTGAAAGGCAAGAAGCTTTCCCCTGAATCAGGAAGACTAGAAACCCTTCTCTTGTCTCTCCTCTTCAGTATTGTACTAAAAGTTCTAGCCAGAGTAAATAGGCAAGAAAAAGAAATAAAAGTCATTCAGATTGGAAAGGAAGTAGTAAAACCAACTCTGTTCACAGATGACATGATCCTGAATATAAAAATTCCTAAAGAATTCATTTTAAAATTAGAATAGAAGGTTGCAGGATACAAAATCATTATACAAAAACCTACCATATAGATTTTCTATATAAGTGCATGAACAATCCAAAAATGAATTTTAAAAAACATGTCTACTGGTAGTTAATAATATGGTGTTGCATATTTGAAAGTTCCTAGGAGAATAATTCTTCAGAGGTCTCATTACAAGAAATTAATTTTTATAATTATGTATGGTGATGAATGTTTAGACTTATTGTGGTGATCATTTCACAATACATACAAGTATCAAATCATGCTGTAAATTTGAAACTAATATAATGTCATATCAGTTATACCTCAATTAAAAAAGAGAACAATTCTATTTATGACTGCATCAAAAATAATAAAATACCTAAGAATAAAGTTAACCAAAGAGGTACAAAATCTACAGTATGAAAACCATAAAATACTGCTGAAAGAATTAAAGACTATCTGAATGAACAAAGAAAAAAAAATCCCATGGTCATGGTATCTAACACCATATTAGTCACAATGGGCATCTTAGAAAAAAGCTTCCTCACCTGAGAGGCTGCCAGGAGTCAACTTCTTCTCATTCTACAAGTAAAAACCAGATGCCTTCCGTCTCACTTCCACACAGCTGAGGAGCAGCCAAACTAATGTTAAAGCCGACACAGAAAGATAGATACATTCTTGATACTGCTGAGACATTAGACCAAACTAATCCTGAAGACCTACCTCCCTGTGGACTTTATAGGATCAGATCAAAGCCCCCTTTCTTATCAAAGCTAGTCTAAGTTCATTTTCTTTACTCCTAATCAAACACATCTTAATTGACTAAATCACAGAGTTAGGAAATGCTAGTGGATAAGTGAGGCAGAAATATAATCTTGGAGGCAAGTGTTGAAATAGCTATTTTAGAAGAAAGGCAAAGTATGTTTCCCCCTGGTGTACTGAATCACATCTCCAAGTTCACTCAGAATTCTACGCTCAAAACTTTTTCCACCTCAAAGATGTTACCTAAGTCCCAGTTTCAGAAATGCCCTAGTATCAGTTCCTACATAATCTTGACCATTACTAAACTCAGAATCAAACACTGTTATCAGCTCTCCCAGTGTCCCCCTATAAATGGCATCTCCCAACCACCCAATCCTGCAACTGCAGAATCCTGTTTCTTCTCTTCCTTGATGTTTGCACTCTCAGAAGTCAAAATAACCTTCATGAAATGTTCTTAATTCTACCTGTTTCTTGCATTCTAAAACACCCTAATTTTACTCTAGACCCGAATTTTGACATTTTACCTAGCCTCCTCGACTCTAATTTCTCCCCATTAAACTCAATCTGCATGTTGCTCAGATGAAGCTTTCCAAATTAACATTTCCACTATGCTGCTGCCTTCCTGGAAAAGTTCCCTCACCGACTGCCAAGTACTGCCTCATAACCCACCACCACCCCCAGTTAAAGTGAAAGTGAAGTGAAGTCGCTAGTCGTGTCCTACTCCTCAAGACCCCTTGGACTGTGCCTGCTAAAGATTAAACTCAGAGGAATAATGGGAGTTTTGCTTCCTTTGCTTCATTAAGGTACAAAAAAGTCACAATGGACATCATCAGGAGGCTAAATCATCTCCTGAGCACAGAATGGGAGCAATACACCCAAAACACGAGACAGAAATGTTACTTTTGATCACCTGTCTCCTATGTTTTAAGAAAACATTCAGTTATTTTTTTCACTTTTCCCAAGCTTCTGCTTTTCCCTTACCAAAAACAGGTCTTTCTTCTTTCTACCACCTATATGAAGAGATAATATCCAGTGTCCCTTAATTCTTACAAGTACTTCCCATGTCAATATGTTTGACATGACTGCAGCCATGAAGTTAAAAGATTCTTATTCCTTGGCAGGAAAGTTATGACCAACCTAGAGAGCATACTAAAAAGCAGAGACGTTATTTTGCCAACAAAGGTCCATCTAGTCAAGGCTATGGTTTTCCCAATAGTCATGTATGGATGTGAGAGTTGGACTGTGAAGAACCCTGAGCACCAAAGAATTGATGCTTTTGAACTGTGGTGTTGGAGAAGACTTTTTAGAGTCCCTTGGACTGCAAGGAGATCCAACCAGTCAATCCTAAAGGAAATCAGTCCTGAATATTCATTAGAAGGAGTGATGCTGAAGCTCGAACTCCAATACTTTGCCTACCTGATGCAAAGAACTGACTCACTGGAAGAGACTGATGCTGGGAAAGTTTGAAAGCAGGAGGAAAAGGGGACAACAGAGGATGATGATGGTTGGATGGCATCATGGACACAATGGACATGAGTTTGAGTAAGCTCTGGGAGTTTGTGATGGACAGGGAGGCCTGGCATGCTGCGATTCATGGGGTCGCAAAGCGTAGGACACGACTGAGTGAGTGAATTGAACTGATGTTTGACATGGACACACAAATTGAAAAACTCTCCCACTTTTCATGGAGATTCCACCTTTGCTGACATTCCTTTTCATTCACCTTTGCTACATTAATGTCTAAAATAACATGACAGAAAGAATAAAGAAATTCAAACACAGAGGCTATAGATATGGGCAAAGCTGGAGTCCCATTTAACAAAAAAGAACTTTGTAAACCATAAATCTCCATAATATAATCATTATCATTTGTTTGTAAATAACTTTAAAGAATTAGACTAAATTAATTTTCAAAGAATTCTTTTCAAAGAATTGTAGCTCTGAAGTTGTAATTTCAAAGTTTTCAAAAACATGGACAGAGGAGCCTGGTGTGCTGCAGTCCATGGAGTCAGAGAGTCAGACATGACTTTGCAACTGAACAACAACGCTATACATATATTTACACATATAAATACATACATACACATACATATGTATTGGGGCTTCCCTGGTAGCTCAGATGACAAAGAATCTGCCTGCAACGCAGGAAGCCTGGGTTCAATCCCTTGGTTGGGAAGATCCCATGGAGAAGGGATTGGCTACCCACTCTAGTATTCTTGCCTGGAGAATTCCTCGGACAGAGGAGGCTGGTGTGCTACAGTCTATGGGGTCACAAAGGGTCAGACATGACTGAGCGACTAACACATTTACTTTTTTAACACACATATGTATATATAAGTACACACACACACACACACACACAGAGAGAGAGAGAAAGAGAGAGAAAGTCAAGCTGTGCTGTTAGTCACTCAGTTGTATCCATCTTTTTTACAACTCCATGGACTGTAGCACGCTGGTCTCCTCTGTCCGTGGGATTTCCCAGGCAAGAAAACTGGAATGGGTCATCATTTCCTTCTCCAGAGAAAGTTAAGAAATGACTGTAAAAATATATACAATGAAAGGGACCATAATTCAGTACATTATACCTCAGGCCCATTCCTCTAGATAGGTAAAATCAAAATTACAAACCAGCATAAAGGAGCATTACTTTGGTTTAATACCAATTTACTATTTAAACCACTCTGCTTCAACATAACCTACCAAGTAAGAACATGAAAGTCATTTCTTCCTTAGAGAAGCACTAGTTTTTCCAATTTGTCAAAGTATACTTAGACGTATTAGTGAAAAAACAATTTTTTAAAAAGCCTAAGGATAGCCCATATTTAAGTTATATAAACATGTATTCAAAAACTTAAATCAATGTTTTATGGATTCCGATGTATATAATTTTATATATTTTAAACATACCTTTTACACAGACATGCTATACTATTAGTTGCCATACACAAATATATACACAGCAGAAAAATTTTTAAATCCCATTTATTCAAAGTATCTATACTTTAACCTCTTGACCAATAGATAGGAAAGCAAAGGACAGTGGTTTTATTATAAATAACTATAAAACAGATGTATTTAGAAAGCTACAGCTTCTGGGTTTAAAAAGCAAGTGTACATGCCTTTGTGATGGAAAGAAATGATCCGAGCACCAAAGACTTCCCTAGCAAATACGCTTTCTCCTGAGATCACATGGTCCTCTCCTTCCCCAGATGTGCACTTCTGAAGGGAAAGGACTGGGCCAGGAGTTCCCACAAACAAGCACAGGGCTGGCATACAGAGGGGGGACTCAGTAAAAATGTTTATTTCCATAACCAGAAAGACTTTAAGATCTACTGTTCTACGGATTTGGCTATAGAAAATTAAACACCTCAGTGTTCTTGCCTGGAGAATCCCAGGGACCAGGGAGCCTGGTGGGCTGCCGTCTATTGGGTCGCACAGAGTTGGACACACAAGTAAACTATTCTACAATTATTCTACTAATTGTATGCAGTACTGTTTCCTTTCATTTGCTTTATGCTGAAATACCTTTCAGATTTCATAGGAAACTTCAATTCTATTTTAGATTTCTGAAATGTGATCAATAAAGTATGCATTTCACAGGCTCTGATCATATAACCTCCAGGCTGAAAAGTGCACATTTTTCAAATCCCCAGGTAGAACAAAAATCAGTTCATTTCCCTTTTTTACAGATTCATATCTTTCTTGAAATGTGATTGAAAACCCCACATGGGATTTCAGATTAGAAACGTCAGGAGGTTATGACAATAAAACTGCTTCAGTGAAATCTCAATTATCTAGAATCCTTAAGGAGTAAGTCCTCAGAGATAACTGCATTTCTGTTACACTGAACATTTTCAGTGCCACTGTTTTTTATTGTAATTTTAAAAGACATGTTTATAAAAGCTGCATTATGTATTACTCATTCCTTACAAAGACTTGGGGTTACCATCTTGAACATCAGTTACCGAGAGGAGTGACCTGTGCCATTCCCATATCAGATTCTAGAATTGCACTGGGTGTGCCAGGTTGCCTTCAGCATGGTACTGTGACACCACAAGGACACACAGTTACACACACACACACACACACACTCCTGTATCTCTTACACCTTCACGAAACTTTCTAGTGAAGGCAGTGGCTTCCCCTCCCAGATCCCTACCACCTTCCCTCATATCATGAGCTAGAGATTCTGGTCTGAAGAGGCTCAACTGTAACACACACATCCTGATCAGTTAGTCCCTTTCAGTTACATTAACGTGCTGACAAGGGCTTGGAAGCTGTTTCTGGAAGCTTTCTTCTTCTCCTCCTTTTAATTAAAAAACTCAAAAAGCTTTTATATGAATTGGGGGTACAGAAAGGTATCGAGTTCAAACTACTTCAAAGGATTGTCCATTAGATAGGATGATGGACTCTTGCAGTCTATCAATAATTAAACTCTAAGCTGCACCATATATTATGGTCACCTTCCTCTGTACCCGCTGCCGCTTTTCACACTGGCACTCGTCACAGAGCTCAGAAAATCAAAAGATGCTGATCAGACCATACTAAGCTACAGAAAAAAAAAAAAAAATTCCCCATTTCTCCAACAAAGAAACCACACAGGCACCAAAGCTTACAATCGCAAAGAACCTCAATCCAAGTTTCACAGAATCACCTACTATGGAAGATGTATGCTATTCTCCATAAAACGTGATCATTAAAGATTCAATTATTTAACGTGCTCTCTAAAAAAAAACTGTTTGAAAGGCAGAAACCATGACCTAGGATTTCCTTAAAGCTTTTTCAAATCAGTATTTTGAATCAAGTCTGTTTCCTAGGAAACTCAGCAGGTTTTACCTGCGATGAGGAAACTCTACCTGTGTCATTTCCCTTTTATCCCTCACATATGTGGCTGCAGCCTATTAGAAAAAAAAATTACCTTCTAGTATCAGTGAAATGAGAAGGGAACTAGAATACCACTTTCCCAGCCTGCTTCTTTACCTGGGGTGGATGGAAAAACAAACGGAAGAAAAGTTTGTCCAGAGAGCCCCAAAAAGCTAGAAAGCAGTCTGTGATCCAGCTCAGTAAGCACCCAACACAGCTTGGGGCATTTACCTTAACTCACTATGTGAAAGGTGAAACAAAAAAATGTTTACAATCTGGATTTATTAGAAACCTTGGGTCAGACATTCCTGAGTTCAAACTCCAAATCTCTTTTTCTGCATGAGTTCACTTTACTTAGTTTACTTCTAACTCTTAAAACAGAAAAAATACAGTGCTCATATTATGGTAATACAAATTCAGTTAAAAATGAATACAAATACCAAGTTCAGAAATAATTTTGTCTCTGAAGACTCTCTAAGCACTACAATTCAAGCCTGGGAGTTTGCCAAGGACTTTTATACTATAATAAAACAAGGGTATGCTTTTAGGAAGGCAGGCTTTTTTTTCTTTCTCTCAAAGGATTTATAGAAGACATGGCATTTTCAGAAAGCACAATGGAGTAGATCACTTCTACAAACATCTGTGAGTGAACATTTTAACACTGAGAAAATGGGTAGTATGTATTATACATCTTTGCCAGGTCCACAGTACCTGGACTTTTTTCTTTCATCGACAACCAAATACAGGAGGAAAATGGAGACAGAAATCATAACATGGATGAGTTTTAAACACAACTGTAGAATTTGTTTGTTGTTGTTATCGTTGTTTAGTCGCTAAGTCATGTCCAACTTTTCTGCGAACCCATGGACTGTAGCCCTCGAGGCTCCTGTGTCCATGGGATTTCTCAGGCAAGGAAACTGAAGTGGGTTGCCATTTCCTTCTCCAGAGAGCTTAACAGTTTTAAATTTCAAACAGCCATTATTAAATCACAGTAACGTGTAAAGCATCACAACCCTGGCCCAAAGATCCAAACACTACATATGCTGTTGAGAGTTGCTGCTTAACAAGATTCAGACACTATATCCCAACATTTTTAACACATTCTTAAGTATTTTTCCAAACATTTAACCACAGAGCATACTTTAAAATGTTATACATATATTCATGTGCTTTGATGATTTAAATGTCTGCAATTGCAAAGTGACTTTTCTCTAAAGCAACTTAGTATTTCTCCATAATACAACTCCAACTCTATGAAATGCTCCTCCACATAATATAAGCTCCAACTCTATGAAATGCTCCTCTAAATACGTTTTTGAAATATTCCTTTTGACTTACATGTGCATATACTGACCCACCACACAGTGAGTCTCAATTCAATTTTCCATTCTCTCCCTTTTCAAATACGTAAAAATCCAAGAAAGAAAGTAAGAAATGGAAACACACAGCTAAACTAACTTTTACAGGCCTGTTTAGCATCTACTACCAAATGATTGTTAAGGCCCTATTAATGTCCCTCTGTCCCACTCACCTCTTCATTTTAGGATCAGAAATCCTGATCCC
Organism: Aepyceros melampus; assembly: GCA_006408695.1. Classification (NCBI taxonomy): domain Eukaryota; kingdom Metazoa; phylum Chordata; class Mammalia; order Artiodactyla; family Bovidae; genus Aepyceros; species Aepyceros melampus. The sequence goes on along the minus strand of SJXQ01011941.1, from coordinate 164,238 downwards.
AGGACTGGAACCGTTTTAGCCATTATACCAAAGGAAATTCTGCTTTTCAGCTTATCACTCACAGATACAGCTGAACTCACTGCTCAGATTCTTGAAATTAAACACTGACAAGAGAACACTGCCTATTACACTGACAAGAGAACATTGCCCATTTTAATTAAGTGTTAAAAATGGTCCAGGTAATTACTAACCATTGGCATTGCTTACCTCCTGGCAGAAGCTTGGTGTTACAAACTGTTATGGTAATCAAATAATAATTATTATTATTATTATATAACTACTATTTATATAATATATAATCATATACTTTATTTTTATAATGTATTTACATTATTTCTATAACTATATAAACTAAATTTTAAATTGTTATGATTGTGCAATTCATTATTGTTATTATTATGACCACTCACCCCCAATCCAGAAGCACTAAGATCTCGGGCACAGATCTTTGACTTAGAGCCAGGAGAGCTTAGTTTCCGTCTGGGCCCCTGGCTCTACTGCACTCAAACTTCATAACCGAGTGCAAGTCACTTTACCTTTATCTACAGGAGACAGACGCTTTCCAAAGCTCCTTTAAGCTCTCATTACTCTCCAGGGCTCATGCCCTGGAGATCTGTATACTGAATAATGAATGGCAGTATAAAACCTCATACATGGATTGTGCCAAGAGAAAGGAATGGACACTTCCCAGAGAGTTAGTCAATACCACAGGAAAGAGCCATTATATAAATCAGACATTGGTCACCTTTGTTTTCAAACTTTTATGCAAAGAGTCTTCATCATCGGCTTAACAATTTTTAGAAAATATTCTGCTAGCTAGTTCATGCAGCATTGAACTATTATTAAACAATTATGTTTAATTAGCAAACAAGTAAACAAGCTCACGTGGGACACTGGTTATTTTAAATCCTTAAAGTGAGAATAGGCTATATGCCACAGGCCCTGTTTTATAATACAAATGAGTGACGTTTCATTAACATGTGTTTACTTTCTGAAGTTAGCAAAGGCTATTTTTATGACTTCTTTTCCTGCTGTTGGATTTATATTCCGAATTGTTGTTTAGTCACTAAGTTGTGTCTGACTCTCTGCGACTCCATGGACTGTAGCCCACCATTCTCCTCTGTCCATGGGATTCTCCAGGCAAGAATACTGGAGTGAGTTGCCATTTCCTTCTCCAGGGGATCTTCCCATACAAGGATTGAGTCCACGTCTCCAGCTTGGCAGGTGGATTCTTTACCACTAAGCCACCAGGGAAGTCCAAATTCCTAACAATTATTCTATAAATGACTTTAGAGAAACCTCTTTGCCTTGGGTCAAGCCCCATGAGCATATGAATCCTTTACAACCTTGCTCAGAAACATCAGCTAGTCCCTTCCAACCAAGCAAAAATGAATAATAAAAATAGGCTTCTGACCAACACTAGACAAAGATCATCAGTCAACGGACTGGTCTTGTACTCAGAGACTGCTACTCTCTAAGTCATTCCTCTAGGCTGGCCACATATCATATTCACACCACAAATACCAAATAATTCCCTTGGTGAACCTTGAAGGAGAAAAGTGAAAGTGAAAGTGAAGTCACTCAGTTGTGTCCAACTCTTTGCGACCCCATGAACTATAGCCCACCAGGCTCCTCCATCCATGAGGAGAAAGAAGACACTAATACAGGGTTACTAGGGAGGCACTTCCAGTGTACATCTTCAACATTCTTCCTTTTTTGTAAAGTTCAGCCATTTCACCTTCTAGTCATGGTCCCACGCTGCTGCTGCTAGGTCGCTTCAGTCATGTCTGACTCTGTGCAGCCTCATAGACGGCAGCCAACTAGGCTCTCCCATCCCTGGGATTCTCCAGGCGAGAACACTGGAGTGGGTTGCCATTTCCTTCTCCAATGCATGAAAGTGAAAAGTGAAAGTGAAGTCACTGTCATGTCCGACTCTTAGTGACCCCATGGACTGCAGCCCACCAGGCTCCTCCGTCCACGGGATTTTCCAGGCAAGAGTACTGGAGTAGGGTGCCATTGCCTTCTCCGCATGGTCCCATAATGAGTGGAAAAGTGAAAGCATTAGTCTCAGTTGTGTCTGATTCCTTGCCGACGCCATGGATTGTAGTCCGCCAGGCTCCTCTGTCCATGGAATTCTCCAGGCAAGAATACTAGAGTGGGTAGCCATTCCCTTCTCCAGGGAATCTTCCCGACCCAGGGAATCAAACCCGGGTCTCCCACATAGACTGTGTCTATCTTCATTTCTGTAATATACCCAGTGTGATACTCCTCACAGAGTAATCCCTCATTTTAAAAAAAAATTGATTTAAACTGAAAAAAATTTTAATAACACATCCTAACAACAGCACTAAAGGTGTTAAAATGGTACAAGTGAAAGACACTCAGTCGTATCTAACCCTGACTCTTTACAACCCCATGGACTGTAGCTTGCCAAGCTCCTCGGTTCACGGAATTCTACATAAAATATTTTTGCATTGTTAGGCCAGCAGCACCTGAGAACATGGAGAGCTGATAATATGGGGAAGAGGGTGGAGCCGGGGGTGGGTGGGGGCGGAGATAGCAGATGCAGATAAGCATACCCACTGGCCCCAAGCACCTGGAAAGTAGGGTTCAGGGCGGGAGTGAGACTGGTACAGAGTGGGAAAGTACTGATGCGTGTTAGTATCATGATGCCATCATTGGTGACTGAGGACACAGGGCAGTGAGGGCGTGGATGGTAAGGAGACAGCAAACACTAAGACAGAAAACGGACAGGGAAAAGAAGTAAAATGACTGAGCAAATAAGGGTGTATACTGACACTAACTAGGATCAGATTTCTCACTGCTTGAGCAGCTATTTACAAACATAGAAAGGGCAAAAGCTGGAAAGACACGCTGGGTTAGAATTGAAACTATAATTATGAATTTAGTTTTTTTCTTAATATATATACGTAATCCCTGGAGAAGGCAATGGCACCCCACTCCAGTACTCTTGCCTGGAATATCTCATGGGCAGAGGAGCCTGGGAGGCTGCAGTCCATGGGGTCGCGAAGAGTCGGACACGACTCAAGTGACTTAGCAGCAGCAGCAGCATACGCAATGCCCTGTGGCTCAGCTGGTGAAGAATCCGTCTGCACTGCGGGAGACTGGGTTCTATCCCTGAGTAGAAAAGATCCCCTGGAGAAAGGAAAAGCTACGCACTCCAGTATTCTGGCCTGGAAAATTCCATGGAGTATACATTCCATGGGGTCACAAAGAGTTGGACACAACTGAGCAACTTTCATTTCACAATAGAAATAGGCATAAATACAGACGAAGTGTTTATGAGTGTGTACGTGCGCAGTGGCTTCAGTCGTGTCCAACTCTTTGCGACTCCATGGACCACAGCCTACCAGGCTCCTCAGACCATAGAATTTTTCCTGCAAAAATGCTGGAGTGGATTGTCATGCCCTCCTCCAAGGGATCTTCCTTTCCAGGGATGGTACTCGCATCTCCCGCACTCAGGTTGATTTTTTACAGCTGAGCCTCCAGGTATGTTTATGTGGATAAAAATACTTGTATATGTGCAGACATGGACGTATTTCCTCAGGTCTACTGGGAGAGCCCAGATCTTAAGCTTCTGAATACCACTGTTCACTGAAAGGAACAAGGGCTACCTGAAAAATACCGCTTACTGCAAGGATGGGGCAAGCAAAGTTGCAAAAACAAGCCTGGGATAGCTTTTTGTATCACAAAGTAAGAAAGTGCTCCAAGATGAAAGAGAAGTGAAAGTGAAAGTCACTCAGTCATGTCCGACTCTTTCTGACCCCATGGACTACACAGTCCATGGAATTCTCCAGGCCAGAATACTCGAGTGGGTAGCCTTTCCGTTCTCCACGGGATCTTCCCACCCAGGGATCAAACCCAGGTCTCCCGCATTGCAGGCAGATTCTTTACCAGCTGAGCCAAAAGGGAAAGCCCAAGACTGATGAGAATGTGTCAAAAGACACACAAGCTACTTTGAAAGAGATCCTCATTTGCCAAATTTGGGACAATATGAACATCAAAATAAATAAGGATAATGATGAATCAGAACCCCCTCAATACATGAAGAATCTGTGATACATGAAAAAATAAATACACAAATGAGGAAGAAGGGAAACCACTTCCATAAAGTAGATTACCATTAGAAGGAATGACAGGAAATGAAAATCACCACTTGGCAACTATCCCCTGTGTCGACTGATTCAGGCAGAGCAGTCAATGGAGAATAAGCCTGGTGGATAGTGCTTTGATGAAGGCAGGATCCTGGTGTAATCTCAGATTACCTCCCAGTTACAAAATGGGAGATGGTGCCTTTGGAACGGAAATCCTGCGGACACACACATGATGATCAAAACTAACATCACCAAATGGCTCAGGATCCTCCTCCAGTATGTAGGTCTGTACCCTACATCTGAGAGACAGGGACTGACTGAGGAAATGGTCCTGATTCAAAGAATGGGAAGAGGTATGTCCACTGACTACGATGTATATTCTGGGATGATTTCTGACCAGATGGGAAACAAGCAAGCAATGGGACAGCTGGTAAAATCAGAATGAGGTCTGAGGGTCAGAGGGCTGGCTGTGTTACTATGGCAGTTGTGTAGAGTCTTCTTTCCTGGGAAAGCTTTCACTAAGGTATTTAGGGATGATGGTGTACCATGTCTAAAGCTTACTCTTACTTATTTTAAGAGACCAGAGATAACAGGAGAGTGAGGTATATCATAGAGGAAACATACTGAAATGCTAACAACTGTACCACTCACACAAAGTGCTGTAAATTTTAAATTAAGTAAATAATTTTCAATTTTTTTTCTAAAAATTCCATCAGAAAACAAATTCTAGGACATTGCAGAATTTTTTACTAGCTGTTGAAAAAACTAACTTAAATTTTTAACATTACTAAACAGGAGTATCCTTTTAGCTGGTCATTTAAGGCTTTCTTCATGGTATCAAATTAAAACAACAATGTGATTTTAAAAGTTTGTGTGCTGTGTAGCACAGAGAGCTCAGCTCTGTGCTCCATAATGACCTAAAGGGGTAGGATGGGAAAGAGGCTTCAGAGGGAGGGGGTATGTGTATACATATAGCTGATTCACTTTGTTGTACAGCAGAAACTAAGGCAACACTGTCAAACAATCATACTCCAAAAGTAAAACAAAATTTTTAAAAATTTTTTAAATTTTGTGTGTGCCACAACATTCATCTAGATGTCAAGAAATAGCCACAGTGAAGCATGGAAAATGCCATTTGGAGGTACTCTAAATCTAAAACAGCAGCATGCACCAGGACAACCACATACATACTAGCTACTAGTGGTCACTAACAAGAAAACAATCTCCTACTGCTACTGCTGCTAAGTCACTTCAGTGGTGTCCGACTCTGTGCGACCCCATAGACGGCAGCCCACCAGGCTCCCCCGTCCCTGGGATTCTCCGGGCAAGAGTACTGGAATGGGATGCCATTGCCTTCTCTGAAGTGGCCCAAATTCACCCCACAGAGAATTCTGAAGAATAAAGTCCAATTTAATTAGACGTATTTGAGTAAGATATATTGTGCTATTTGTATTTGACTTTATGGATATTTTGAGTGAAAAACAAATATTTACCATTAAAGAATGGCTTCCGTAGCACTGAAATGATCCACAAAGGAAAAAGACAACTTCAAAACCACCATGAATACATAATGAGCCAAAATTCAATTCTGCCTAATTTCAAAAGGTTTAATCTCTTATGATACTATCAAATAAAGTACAATGATTACACAAATAACTCATCAACACGAGACCTACTTTATTACAGCATCACAGTTTACATAGTGATTTACAGACGATAGAAATTACATTAGAAGTAGGTGAAGTTATTAGTTAAAATATGACCCTGAAATAGATCCTAAAAAGTTAATTTAATACAAAAAAGGTAAGAACAATTTTCCCAGTGGAAAAATTACCTTTGTAAAACTGGGTTACAGATTGATTTTATCCTGTTATTATTATAATACACACACATTGCATTCAAAAATGAAGAGGCATATAGAGATAAGGAAATTTCCCAGATAAGATGATTTTGGGGCTTGCAAGTCACAGTTGAATGTATTTTTAGCTCATTATTTCAATGATCTGCACACTTTGTTTCCACATAGTGTGGAGTATTGTATCACTATTTCTCTGTGGACAGGTAGAGATATTCAGTGAGTGATTAAACTCATGCTGTGTCATCCCACATTCATTCGACTGCAACTTTTCAGACTGACACTTCTGCACATTCACATAAAGTGAAATTCATAAAGATGAGTAAGACACCAAACTTTCTTGACTTGCATGACCTCCGAATCATTCAAGATTAAATGTGTGGTTAATATCATATGGTTTCAGTGAATCCATGTACCCAATGTTTGGAATGAACAGAACCCCTTGGTCAAGTCACATGGTTTTTACTGTTTATCTCCAGTTCCCCTACATCTCTCTCAGCTTCTCCTTATTTCTCTTTATGGCACCACCATTTTCCCAGTCTCATAGAGTGAAAATATACTATAGTAGAGCTGGTAACAATTCCAGGAATCAGAATGTTCTATCAAGAAAACATTCTCCTAGTTTAAGATGTAAGTCCTTAAACATATATAGTGTTACTAATTAAATCTATTAACTTATAAATTCATTAGATTTAATTTAGGAAGCAAGAGGCTAGCAATATGAAACAGGTGATTCAGTAGGTAAAGAATCTGCCTGCAATGCAGGAGACCCTGGCAGACCCGAGTTTAATCCCTGGGTATGAAAGATTCCCCTGGAGGAGAATATGGCAACCCACTTCAGCATTCTTGCCAGGAAGATCCCATGGACAGAGGAGCCTAGCAGGCTACAGTCCATAGGATCACAAAGAGTGGGACCTGACGGAAATGACTGAGCATGCCTGCACATGAAACAGAATAGCCGTAAGAAACCATGGTGACTGGGAGATAAAATATGGAATAGATAGGTTCTCATATATTTTAAACTTGATAAGTAACCATTACTAAAGTAGGCCAGGTCCCCCTTTATGCTCCATACAGTTTTCACAGGAGCTCTGGACACTTTTCCTCTATTGCTCTTTAGCCACTTTTATTAATTTCATTAATTTCTGAAATTCTTTGTCTTTTTTTAAGACCATAAACTGCACAGTTTATAGCAGGCTGGGTCACCATAAATTGTGGTACATCACCTGAGTCAAGTACAGCACCAAGTTCTGACGGTAAGGAAGGTCAAGAGGTAACTGTCAAAAGGAAATAGTGTCTTATTTAGCCATTTCAGAATCTTCAAAAGCAAGTCTTTTCTGGAACAACTACCTGGCCCTGTATCCCCAATAGAATTGAGTTTTATCCCTAATGATGTTTAACTTCATCACAGGCTCTTTATTTAAAATTTTTAAAATATAATCTGATCGATAAAGGGAAAATGGGAAGCAAAGTTAAAAACAAAGTCACGTCATTATTACATTTGAAATAGTTTAATTAGAAGCATCAAACAATACATAGAGAATGCGTGTGTGCATGTGCATGCATGCTCAGTCATGTCTGACTCTTTAAGACTCTTAGGTTGCCATTCCCTTCTCCAGGAGATCTTTCTGACCCAGGGATCAAACCCACATCTCCTTCATTGGCAGGCAGATTCTTTACCTGAACCACCTGGGAAGACAACACAAAGAATGATTTGACCTTATTGGGGATTCATGCACAAAGCAAGAAAAAAAAAAAATTACTGAGAAGGCAAGCAAAGGGAGGAAAAGTTCGAAAAAAGAAAAGGATCTTTGGTAAAAGAATAAATTCATATGGAATGGAATGCGGGGGGGTTGGGGGGTGGCAGAATTCTTGGCTTCTCTCACCAGGGTACAAGTGGAGAAGACAGCACTTCTTGGCTTCCAACCTGAAGGTGTTAACAGGAACAGAGCATCTGAAGGAATTTTTCCACGAAAGGATGAAGTGTTTGTTCAAGTAATGCAATATTCAAGCGCTGACAATAGGAAAAAAAAAAAAAAACTAATACACAGTGTCTAATGGAGTCCAAAGGAAAAAAGGAAGAAGGCTTTTTGTAAAGAGAAAGAAAGGCAGGGCAAATGACTTTGCTGCCACGTAGAAGGAGAGGAGAGAAAAAAAAGAGAGACTCAAGCCTAGACACTGCTACTTGGCCTCATCTCTTATTATAATAAAATTAAGGTAGTTATGAGATAGCAATTTCTTGTCAGCTTTAAAAAGAAATGGTGTAATTGAATTTTACACACTTGATTGAGCCCCTACTCTGTAGCTTGTACCACAGTTACTGGGAATTCAAGGCTATTTATAAAGCTTTGTCCCTGTCCTCAAGGCACTCACAGTCAATTATATTTCATAATCACATTTGCTGCTTCCCAGTTATTAAAGGCTTCATCTGGGCTTTACCTGTAGACAGGAAATGCTTGTAGACTCATAAACAGGCAAACTGGTTATTTGGGACTGTTTTGACAATACAGGTATTTCAACAGATGTCTGCACCAATTTCCTTTTGAAAACGGACATCTTAGACATTAAAACTGAGTTCAAATACCTCACATAAAGTTTTCATATAATTATCTGAAAAGTTAATTATTATTTTAAATATTGGTGAAATTGCGATTATACTTCACTACAAAGGAAAATTAATGGTTTCTAACATAACAAAACAGACTAATTTAGTGCACTTTAAAATTGAAATTTCATTTCCTCTACTCAGCACTACATTTCAAACCATGTATTTTTAATTATCAAATGCGCAAAATTTTTCAAAACCTTCATTTTATTGATAAGAAATAGTGACATTTTCTGGAGAAACAAAATCAATACATACTTACAAAACTGTTGGTAGAAAATCTGCTTTTTTATCATTATCAAGACCATATTATTAAATTATATTCAAAAAATGTAACTGCCTAGATAACAAAAATTGTGTTACACTAAACAGATGAATTTACACACTTGCTGCAACCCAAGTATTGTTAGGTATTTTTCCCTGTGTATAAAGACAAGGTAAACTTAGCAACTCAAATCTATCTCCCACTAACCACAAAATACAGCTAAGCGAAACAACTCAAGTAGGTCTTTCCTATTCTTTTTCTGTATTATGATGGTAAAGTCTGGGCAAGAGAGTTAGTTCCACTTCAAAACAGCTCAAAGGAAAAAGGAATAAAGCCACCTCTATGGGACACATGTGTACTGAGGATCCAATTTCTAAGAGCAAATATCCTGGGTAGAGTATGCAATTTTTCTACAAACTTTCCAATCAAAATTTGAAATCACAGTATAATCATACTAACCTAAAATAAATAAGCTGAATTTCAAGATAATCATATCGCTACAGAAATAAGAGTATAAAGAAACGTTAACACATCACTTTTTAGATCGTTTTACATTCTACTTAAGTATAAGGTCTCTCAGTGTATGTATGCTGTATGTATGTGTATGTTTGTGTGCATATGTATATCTCAATTTAAAGAATAAGAATCAGATTAGAGAAATAAATCACACAACAGAAACAAGAAATTAAGGAAAGCTAAGCCTGTACTTGCCCTGTACTTGAAGGACGGTACAACTATGCTTAGTCAAGAGTACAGGAATCAAAATGAAAATTCTACACATGGCGTGATTCACTTAAGAAATTAACTGTATTATAGATGCTCAGTACTCTATAGAGATCAGAAAAAGGCTCTTTTAAAGGATGTCCTTCATCTCCATGAGTATGTATATAGATACTTACTGCTACTGCTACTGCTGCTGCTAAGTCGCTTCAATCGTGTCCGACTCTGTGACCCTATAGACAGCAGCCACCAGGCTCCCCCGTCCCTGGGATTCTCCAGGCAAGAACACTGGAGTGCGTTGCCATTTCCTTCTCCAATGCATGAAAGTGAAAAGTGAAAGGTGAAGTCGCTCAGTCGTGTCTGACTCTTAGCGACCCCATAGACTGCAGCCTACCATCCTCCTCCATCCATGGGATTTTCCAAGCAAAGTACTGGAGTGGGTGCCACTGCCTTCTCTGATATATATACTTAAGATAGGAATAATAATTTATTCATATCTAGGTATTTCTGACTTCCTTTGAATCTCCTGGGGTCAACTGTTTCACTAAATTCCTACTGATTCCAACTGGTCTCTAAACTCTAATGTTCATTTAAATATGGTCTTCCTTCGAGAAGAAAGTAGAACTCTTCAAGAGAAAAAGACAAAAGCTTAACATATTTACATCAAATTTTCTAAAAGTTAAATATACTTTATTTTTAAATATACATAGAAATTCTATCTAAATTAATCATACTTCCATGATGAAGCATTCTAAATAAATGCCAAAATCCAGAAATTGTAAATCAGATTTTTTAATTAAAAAATAACTAAATGTAAAATCTAATCACTTTGAAATAATCAATTATAAAATGCAACAGAAAAAATGTACTGAACTTGAATTTTTTTAAGTGATAAAATGAGCTATCAAACTAAAAAGCACTTGCACAGTGAAGGAAACTATCAACAAAATGAAAAGGCCAAAGGCCACATACTGAATGAGAGGAGACATTTGGAAATTGATGAGGGATTAATATCCAACATATACAAAGAATTTATACTACTCAACATAAATGAACAAATAACCCAATTAAAAATAAGTAGAGAAAAATAATAGATATTTTTCCAAGGAAGACATACAGATAGGCAACAGACACATGAAAAGATGCTCAACATCACTGATCATCAGGGAAATGCAAAACCAGTCTACAATGGGCTATCACCCCACACATGTCAGAATGCTGCTGCTGCTAAGTCACTTCAATCGTGTCCAACTCTGTGCGACCCCATGGACGGAAGCCCACCAGGCTCCCCTATCCCCGGGATTCTCCAGGCAAGAACACTAGAGTGGGCTGCCATTTCCTTCTCCAATGCATGAAAGTGAAAAGTGAAAGGGAAGTTGCTCAGTCGTGTCTGACTCTCTGCGACCCCATGGACTGCAGCCTACCAGGCTCCTCCATCCATGGGATCTTCCAGGCGAGAGTACTGGAGTGGGGTGCCATTGCCTTCTCCAGTGTGTCAGAATGGCTATTATCAAAAAGACAACAAATAACAAGGGGACGTGGAGAAAACTGAACCTTTGTGCACTGCTGGTGGGAATGTAAATTGGCACAGACACTATGGAAAACAGTATAGTTTCCTTTAAAATATAAAAACAGAATTTCCATATGATCTAGCAATTCTACTTCTGGATATTTTTCCAAAGAAAACAAAAAGACTAATTCAAAATGATACATGCACCCTCATGTTCATAGCAGTGTTATTTACAATAGCCAAGACACAGAAGCAACCTCAGTGCTCCCTGACAGATGAAGAAGACATATCTATATCTATATAAATGCAGGAATTGTAAATCAGACTTTCCTAACTAAAAAATAACAAAATGTAAAGTCTATATCAAAAGGAATATTACTCAGCCATAAAAAGGAATGAAACCTTGCCATCTGCAACAACGTGCATCTAGAAGGTACTATTTTAAGTGAAATAAGTCAGAGAAGGAAAAACACCATATGACTTTACACGTGGAACCTAAAAACAAATGAACAAAGCTAACAAAACAGACACAGTTATAGACAAAACAAACAGATGGTGCCCTAAAAGGTAAAAACTTCCAGTTATAACTAAATGTGTTACAGAGATGAAATGTACAACATAGGGAATACAGTCAATGATACTGTAATGTCTTCATATGGTGACAGATGGAAACCAGACTTATCATGGTGATCACTTTGTAATGTAGTGAGAAGGGAGGGGGATTTGGATGAAAGTGATCAAAAGGTACAAATTTCCAGTTATAAGATAAATATTAGGTGTGCAATATAAATGATTAACACTGCTGCATGTTATATATGAACGTTGTTAAGAGAATACATCTTAAGAGTTCTCATTACAAGAAAATATTGTGTATCTATGTGAAATGTTTAGTGAACAACCACAGTGTTCACTTACCATCATAGTAATGTCATAATGTATATAAGTCAAAGTATTAAACTTATACTGTGCTGCATGTCAATTATACCTCAATAAAACAGAAAGGAAAAAAAGTAAAAGAGAAATCATAAACTAGTTCATTTTAAAGATATGATACAAAAATCATGAAATTAAGAATTGCTTTTAAATATCAAATAAAATATTTTTAAAATATATTATGTTCAAAATTATGCTGAATTTGAAAATAACCAGAAAATTATTTTGGTGTAACCATGGATATCAACCAATATTGATTTAAAAGAGGTAAGAAATCTGACTGAATCAATCACTACAGGACAGATTCGGTAAGGTGCTGGAGGGGGAAAAAACAATTATTTCAAAAAGATAGATAGAAACACAAGTTTCTCCACATTTATGGAATAGATAATATATTTTATAATAACTTTTAAAAGAAAAGATTATTCTGATGCTCTAGAGCACAGAAAACCATGGAAAACTTACTAATTTACCAATGAAAAGAAACATACTATAAAGCAAAGCATCAGTATGTCAAAAAGAAAAATCGCAATATGCCCCAAAACATTTGATAAAATTCAAAGTCTATTCTTGACAATAATTCTTGGTGAAAAAATGATGTTTCCTTAAGCTGAAAGAAAAATATTAATCCAAGCCAACAGAAACTGCCTACAAGAACACACTGAATAAAGTAGCACAATAACCATGACATTTTTAAAGATTTGAGCTATATTAAGATGCTAAAATGCATTAATTAAAACATGAGACTAACGAATGGTGGTAAGCTTCAACCAACAGTTGTAAACAAACTTTTTAAGAAAAACTGGAAATCTAGATTTAAATGCAATCTTTCATGTTACTCTGTGGGCTCAAGTTTTTGAAAGCATTGTATATTTCCAAAGAAAGCATTGCTGTGGGCTAAATCAGCCACAGTGGACCTCAGCCCTACACACACCCAACACTTCCTGCCTCACCCTGAGCTCAAGCTGCTTCCTGTGTGTGGACAGCCCTTTCCTCTCCCTCCACCCATTCAATGCAACCCACCCATCAAGGTGGGGCTCATAAGCCATCCCTCTACAGAGTTTCTTAGAACCTCTACAAGAACTACCATTACTTTCCCTCTACTACTGGTCTTAGCACAGCTTTAACATTATAGGCTATTCAATCTACTTTCTCTCTCTTCCTCTAAACTGGAGAGTAGAACAATATCCAATAATAGTATCTACTACTGGCCATATCCCTGCCATGCACTGTGATGAAGCATTGCACACAGCTTCTGTAAATCCTCTCAACAAACACAGAATAAATACCATTTCCATTTTACAGATAAGTGGGTTTAAATAACTAAACAGGCCCTGGAAGAAACAGGGTTCTAACTCCCTTTTTTTTTTTTTTTTGCCAGATTTCACTAATGACATCACAGATGGTCTGAATTCAATTGACTTGAGCGTCTGCCTGGAATGCAGGAGACCCGGGTTTGATCCCTGGGTTGGGAAGATCTCCTGGAGAAGGAAATGGCAACCCACTCCAGTATTCTTGCCTGGAGAATCCCATGGAGGGAGGAGCCTGGTAGGCTACAGTCCATGGGGTCGCAAAGAGTCACACACGACTGAGTGACTGAACTGAACTGATATTCTCCACTGAAAGAAGGTAGAGATGAGAGATGGGGCTAAAAGAAGTCTGAGGTTAAGGTTCGGTGGTGTTGGTTGGTGAGAAGGGTTCATATTCTAGAAATAGGATATAAGCACCACATGCAGCACAAGAGACTACTACATATTCTAATTCTGTACTTGAGATTGATCTCTATAATACAATTTGAATCTAAAATTACCTTTTGCCTCCGAAAATTTCACTGATTCACTTGAATTCTATGTACTCAGTGAGGGGAGAAAAGAACAAATGGAAACTGCCCTGTACTTTGGAAGGAAGTTTGAGCGGCAACACAGCTTCTAAAATATCCTTAATATGCTTTTCATTTTAACCTCAGTATAATGTTTTTCTAACACCTAATTTGCAACAGTACTGTTGGAACTAAAAATAAAGTCATCTTTGAGGTAAGCTATACACGCTTACCTTGAACGAATTTAAAATAACCCTAACATAATTTGCTGACAGATTCTAAAGCTCCAAGCTCTTTGTTTGGGATGTTTCGGAAGCTGTGAGTGAAAAAAAGAGAAGACCATTTAATAAGTTCGCTCACAAGATGATCTGAAATGTTCGTTCAGTCATTCATGCTAAAGAACACAATCCTGTTAGGCACCTTTAAAAGTACAGCATCTCACACAGAAAAGTATCTGTACTGAGGAAAAAGAGATGACCTTTTAAAAGTGCTCTCAGTTACTAGACAGAAATGTAGTCTTTCAAAGTGGTATAAATCAGAGAAATCATCAAGATGGCAGATTTCCTCTTTTGAGGGGGTCTTTGATATATATATATACAAGTTCAATTTATTTCTTTAAAAAAGGCAAGAATATTGAACAAAGCAAGCATTTATCTGGTCATTTCTATACTTGTTCAATCTTTGTTTGAGGTTAGAAAGCTATAAAGTCCAATACTCATCCTCTGGCTCAGATTTTAAGCTGTTCATATTCAGTGTCTATTCTTTAGAGCAGAAATACTTGATTCCCCTTTCAAAAGAAAAAGGACCCCTAATTTAAGACATTAACACATCACAGAACAAGAGTTAGCAGATCGAACAGAGCCTATGACCTGTTCTTGTAAGGCTTGTTCTCTTAAAAGTTTTACATTTTTAAAGGGTTATTTCACATCTATACACAAACACACACATACATATATGTATTTAAAAGTTGTAAATATATATGTGTGTGAATTTAGAAATATAAATATATACACACTTACACACACCCCCAGACACTTTTTGTGACATGCCATCAAAGTCTAAAACATTTACTTTCTGGCCCCTGGTGCAAAAGTTTGCAGACCCCCAATCACAGAACCTACAGAGATTGTAACTCACAACATGTTAAGTACTAACTTCATACTCCTCTCTGAACTGCCAAAGGTACTGAGCCAGAAGACTAAATGATGAAGCATGGCTGGAGGATGACTTTTTTAGATATCTTTTACATGTATCACAGGGACAAACTACTAGAGCCTGGCGGCTTCAAGCTGACGTCACTTCAAGAAATAGCTCTGCACCCAATACTTGAACAGACTGAGCCCTCAGATGGGTGCTCATCTCCCAGACAGGAGATAAAAGAGCAGGACCAGCTGTTTCCCATGTTTCTCTCCGATCCCGTTCTTCCAGGCACACTTTTACTACTCCTCATTCAAGCTGAGATCAAAAGTTTCAACCTCGATGAATCCTGCAAACTCTCCAAATTTACAACATTAACTATACACTTCAGTGTTCCCAATATGCTCTGTACAAATTTACTGTAACTAATTGCAAGATTTTATTACAATATTTACTGTAATGTAAAATTTCTTGTAATATTTTACTATGTTTTGGTTTACATTTCAAAAAATTCTAATTTCCTAGTGACAAGGTTATTTGTCTTGCTCAATTTTGCACTCCTACCATTTAGCAGAATTTCTTCCCCATGCCTGGACCATAAAGAAGGCAGAGCACCAAAGAATTGATGCTTTCGAATTTTGGTGTTGGAGATGGCCCTTGAGAGTCCCTTGCACAGCAAGGAGATCAAATCAGTTAATCTTAAAGGAAATCAACCCTGAAGCTCCAATACTTTGGCCACCTGATGTGTGAGGTGACTCATTGGAAAACACCTTGATGCTGGGAAAACTGAAGGCAGGAGGAGAAGAGGGTGAGAGGATGAGATGGCTGGATAGCATCACCGATTCAACGGACATGAACTTGAGCAAACCCCAGGAGGTAGTGAAGGACAGGGAAGCCTGGCGTGCTGCAGTCCATGGGGTCACAAAGAGTCAGACATAGCTTGGGGACTGAACAACAACTTCCCCATGGCAAGGAGTTGGGGTGGAGGATTAGTATCCTGAGGCTATCCTAACAGAAATTCCTCTCTCACAGTCTGGAGGCCAGAAGCCCAAAATCAAGGTGGTAACAGGGCCACACTACTCAGAAGCCTCTAGAAGAGAATCCATTCCTTGCCTCCTCCAGCTCTGTTGGCTGCTGGCATCAAATGGTGGCCGTGGCTTATGGCTACACCTCTCCAATTCCTGTCTCTGCCTTATATCACCTATTCTCCTTTGACTCTTATAAGGACATGTATGGGACTCAGGGCTCACCCAGTGAACCCAGAATGACCTCATGTCAAGGACCTTAAGTTGCATCTGCACAGTCTTTTCCAAATTAGGTGACACTCACATCACATTTGCATGGCAAACGCAGAAATGGAAAAACCTTTCTAAAAGCCACTATTCAACCCACAGCAGTGGGCATTCAGTAAATATTTAATTTTTTGCCTTAGATCCAAATGAAATATATGCCTTCTAGATAAACCCCAAAAACAGGAAAAATGGGGGAAAAAAAGCCTTTATTCCATACGCTTTTTTGCTAATGTCCTGCTTGAAAAGCAACACAGCAGTAGAGCCAGAAGCCTAAGCAGCATTTTTTTGCTCACCCCTAAGAATTACTCTGTCCATAGTTCATCAGGCACTCTATCTGATCTAGTCGCTTAAATCTATTTCTCACTTCCACTGTATAATTGTAAGGGATGTGATTTAGGTCATACCTGAATGGTCTAGTGGTTTTCCCTACTTTTTTCAATTTAATTCTGAATATGGCAATAAGGAGTTCATGATGGACAGAGGTTCGTGACATTGTATAGGAGACAGGGATCAAGCATTCCCATGGAAAACAAATGCAAAAAAGCAAAATGGCTGTCTGGAGAGGCCTTACAAATAGCTGTGAAAAGAAGAAGAAGTGAAAAGCAAAGGAGCAAAGGAAAGACGTAAGTATATGAATGCAGAGTTCCAAAAAATAGGAAGGAGAGATAAGAAAGCCTTCCTCAGCGATCAGTGCAAAGAAATAGAGGAAAACATTAGAATGGGAAAGACTAGAGATCTCTTCAAGAAAATCAGAGATACCAAGAGAACATTTCATGCAAAGATGGGCTCGATAAAGGACAGAAATGATATGGACCTAAAAGAAGCAGAAGATATTAAGAAGAGGTGGCAAGAATACACAGAAGAACTGTACAAAAAAGATCTTCATGACCTGGATAATCACAATGGTGTGATGACTCACCTAGAGCCAGACATCCTGGAACGTGAAGTCAAGTGGGCCGTAGAAAGCGTCACTATGAATAAAGCTAGTGGAAGTCATAGAATTCCAGCTGAGCTATTTCAAATTCTGAAAGATGATGCTGTGAAAGTGCTGCACTCAATATGCCACCAAACTTGGAAAACTCAGCAGCAGCCACAGGACTGGAAAAGGTCAGTGTTCACTCCAATTCCAAAGAAAGGCCATGCCAGAGAATGCTCAAATTACTGCACAATCGCACTCATCTCACATGCTAGTAAAGTAATGCTCAAAATTCTCCAAGCCAGGCTTCAGCAATATGTGAACCGTGAACTCCCTGATGTTCAAGCTGGTTTTAGAAAAGGCAGAGGAATCAGACATCAAATTGCCAACATCTGCTGGATCACGGAAAAAGCAAGAGAGTTCCAGAAAAACATCTATTTCTGCTTTATTGACTATGCCAAAGCCTTTGACTGTGTGGATCACAAGAAACTGTGGAAAATTCTGAAAGAAATGGGAATATCAGACCATCTGACCTGCCTCTTGAGAAACCTGTATGCAGGTCAGGAAGCAACAGTTGGAACTGGACATGGAACCACAGACTGGTTCCAAATAAGAAAAGGAGTACATCAAGGCTGTATATTGTCACCCTGCTTATTTAACTTATATGCAGAGTGCATCATGAGAAACGCTGGGCTGGAAGAAGCACAAGCTGGAATCAAGATTGCTGGGAGAAATATCAGTAACTTCAAATATGCAGATGACACCACCCTTATGGCAGAAAGTGAAGAGGAACTAAAAAGCCTCCTGATGAAAGTGAAAGAGGAGAGTGAAAAAGTTGGCTTAAAGCTCAACATTCAGAAAATGAAGATCATGGCATCTGGTCCCATCACTTCATGGGAAATAGATGGCAAAACAGTGGAAACAGTGTCAGACTTTTTTTGGGGGGGGCTCCAAAATCACTGCAGATGGTGATTGCAGCCATGAAATTAAGAGACGCTCACTCCTTGGAAGGAAAGTTATAACCAACCTAGATAGCATATTCAAAAGCAGAGACATTACTTTGCCTTAAACTAAGGTCCGTCTAGTCAATGCTATGCTTTTTCCAGTGGTCATGTATGGATATCAGAGTTGGACTGTGAAGAAAGCTGAGCGCTGAAGAACTGATGCTTTTGATCTGTGGTGTTGGACAAGACTCTTGAGAGTCCCTTGGACTGCAAGGAGATCCAACCAGTCCATTCTAAAGAAGATCAGTTCTTGGTGTTAGGAAACAGTGTCAGACTTTTTTTGGGGGGGGCTCCAAAATCACTGCAGATGGTGATTGCAGCCATGAAATTAAGAGACGCTCACTCCTTGGAAGGAAAGTTATAACCAACCTAGATAGCATATTCAAAAGCAGAGACATTACTTTGCCTTAAACTAAGGTCCGTCTAGTCAATGCTATGCTTTTTCCAGTGGTCATGTATGGATATCAGAGTTGGACTGTGAAGAAAGCTGAGCGCTGAAGAACTGATGCTTTTGATCTGTGGTGTTGGACAAGACTCTTGAGAGTCCCTTGGACTGCAAGGAGATCCAACCAGTCCATTCTAAAGAAGATCAGTTCTTGGTGTTCATTGGAAGGACTGATGCTGAAGCTGAAACTCCAATACTTTGGCCACCTCATGCGAAGAGTTGACTCATTGGAAAAGACTGGTGCTGGGAGGGACTGGGGGCAAGAGGAGAAGAGGACGACAGAGGATGAGATGGCTGATGGCTTTACCAACTCGATGGACATGAGTATGGGTAAACCCTGAGAGTTGGTGATGGACAGGGAGGCCTGCGTGCTGTGATTCATGGGGTTGCAAAGAGTCGGACAAGACTCAGCAACTGAATTGAACTGAAGAATTACTCTACATAGTTTCAATATCGTTTTATCTTGGAAGGCCATATCTTTATTCTAAGGTGTGAAAAAAGTCCAGTTATATATTCTTGTTCTCACAAACCAACACACACATTTACATGGTAATTTTATAAAGACCTTCACTGGGTGATATAATAATCTCTTTAAATTATACATGGACATGAATGTTTAACAACTTGAGTACTTGAAAGTCAAACTATTAAGAACTCACTCTGATAAGAATCATAAACCAAGAGTTGAAACCTTCTATTTCCAGAATTTAGGCTTTGGATCTATTATGGACAGAATGTGTGTGTCTGCCCAAAATGTCTATGCTGAAGGCCTAACCCCCCGTGTTACTGTATTCAGAGATAAGGTCCATGTGGAGGTGGTAAGATTAAATGAGGTCATCAGGGAGGGCTCTAATCAAAACAGGCTGGTGTCCTTATACTAAGAGACCCCAGAGTACTCTATCAGGTAAGGACCCAGAGAAACGATGGCCATCTGCAAACCAGGAAGAAAATCCTCACTACAGAGCAACCCTGGTCTGAGACATATAGTACCCACTACCATGAGAAAATAAATTTGTGCTGCTTAAGCTACTGAGTCTGTAGCATTTTTCTAAGGCAAGATCTCAATGCAATCTCACGTGCATCATAAATATGAATTCAGAATTAGTTGATTTTCATGACTGTGACTGTTTCCACCACACAGTTTATGATTTTCACAGCAAGACTTTTCAGAAGATACTTTAACCATTTGGAGATCAAAGATTCTCATGATTTTCAAGATAAGGATAGAAACTAGAATAACAATCCCAAAACTTTTTTAAACTGAATACACCTAAAGCAATTTTTCTATCCAGTGTTTGAAGAGATGAATGAACTACTCTAAAACAGAAATCTCTAGCAAATTACAGTAGAGTACTAGCCATACAATGTGTCCATAGACTCATATCTTTAAATAAAAGGCCCGGGGCTCCAAAATCACTGCAGATGATGACTGCAGCCATGAAATTAAAAGACACTTGTTCCTTGGAAGAAAATCTATGACACACCTAGACAGCACATTAAAAAGCAGAGACATTACTTTGCCAACAAATGTCCATCTAGTCAAAGCTATGGTTTTTCCAGTAGTCATGTATGGATGTGAGAGTTGGACTGTGAAGAAAGCTGAGCACTGAAGAATTGATGCTTTTGAACTGTGGTGCTGGAGAAGACTCTTGGGAGCCCTTGGACTGCAAAGAAATCCAACCAGTCCATTCTAAATGAGATCAGTCCTAGGTGTTCATTGGAAGGACTGAGCTAAAGCTGAAACTCCAATACTTTGGCCACCTCATGCAAAGAACAGACTCACTGGAAAAGACTCTGATGCTAGGAAAGATTGAAGGCGGGAGGAGAAGGGCACAACCGAGGATGAGATGGTTAGATGGCATCACCAACTCAATGAACATGGGTTTCGGTGGACTCTGGGAGGTGGTGATGGACAGGGAGGCCTGGTGTGCTGCGGTTCATGGGGTCACAAAGAGTTGGACACAACTAAGCGACTGAACTGGTACTCCACTGTATCTGGGCATCAATAAAAGAAAACTTACAAAGGAGAAAATGTGAGAAAAATAGTCACCTTACTGCAAGATGTAGTGGAAAGTCTATTTCCTGACTCTTTTCAAAGCCAGCAATTAGCTAACCAATGGCATCACGCATAATCCCACATAAGAGGGGGCCTTCGCACTGTAGACACTGACAGTGCATCCATCTGTTACTAAAATGTTCTAGCAATGGTACTGTATCACAAAAAAAAAAAAATTTTGCAGAACAGAGTTGTCTTAAAGATACAGTACATTTTCTTTGTCACACATCAGCACTATTTGAGCTATAAACATGAAGCTGGGGCTGAAATACTTACTGTTACAAACAGCACAGTACAGCATATCTTCCAAATTGATGGGAGTCACATAGGAAATTTAAAAGTATAAATATCATTTGATCAAATTCATAAAAGTACGATCAAATGACTAAAAACATCATTATCAAGGAAAACATAGGGACGGTTATTACTACATTAATGTGACCATTAAAAAGAAGAGGTAATAAAATGGGTTCGAAGAGAACGAAAATGATTAAAAGAACTACTTACTATATGTTATAAAGCAAACAAATTAACAGGAAAAAGTTAATGACAGACTAAGTCAACTCGTACAGTAAAATCAGAAACATTCAAAATCTCAAAAAGAAAAAACAGGAATGGCAGTATTAATAGCAGTCTAGGATTAATTTCATTTTAAAGGCATTCAATACCAAAAAAAGGAAGAATTTTAAGAAAAGTCATAGAGTTGTATATACCTAACAATACACACGGAGAAGGCGATGGCAACCCACTCCAGTACTCTTGCCTGGGAAATCCCATGGACGGAGGAGCCTGGTAGGCTGACGTCCATGGGGTCGGGAAGAGTTGGACAGGACTGAGCAATTTCACGTTCACTTTTCATTTTCATGCACTGGAGAAGGAAATGGCAACCCACTCCAGTATGCTTGCCTGGAGAATCCCAGGGACAGGAGCCTGGTGGGCCACCATCTATGGGGTCGCACAGAGTCGGACACAACTGACGTGACTTAGCTACAGCAACAATACACAGGTAAATATACAAGCCAAGCTACCAAAATTTAATGAAGACATAAAATTATAAAAACTTTTCAAATAGAACACAGGAGAAAAGCTTCATGATAATGGATTTGCCAGTGATTTCTTGGATATGACACCAAATGCACAGGTGACAAAAAAGAAAAGATAAACTGCACTAAAAAGGAAAACTGAGGGCTTTTGTGCATCAAATGATACTATCAACAGTGTGAAAAGGGACCTCATGGAGTAGGAGAAAAATATTTGCAAATCATGTATCTGATAAGAGGATAGTATCCAGAATATACAAGGAACTCCTGTAATTCAAAAACAGCAATAAAAAAAAAAAATTAAAAATGGGCAAAGGACTTAAACAGACATTCCTCCAAGAAGATTGACAAGTGGCCAGAAAGCACGTGAAAAGATGCTCAAAATCACTTATCTCTACAGAAATGTAAATGAAAACCACAAGATGCTACTTTAAACCCACCGCAAAGATATGTTTAAAAGCCCAGAAAACAGTTAAGTATTAGCCAAGATGTAGAGAAACTGGACCCCTTGGAGCCAATGAAAATGCAAAGTGGTACAGCTCCTGTGGTAAGTGGTATAGCAAGTTCTCAAAAAATTAAAGAATTACAACAGTATACAGAAATATACCCTAGAGAATTTAAAGCAAGACTCAAAAGACTTTCATGCATCCCTGTTCACGCAGTATACATACAATGCAATGTTATTCAATCTCAAACATCGAAAGAAAACTTAACACATGATACAGTAAACTTGATCTTTGAGGACAACGTGCTAACTGAAATAAGCCAGAGACACAATGACAAATAGTATATGACTGTAGCTATACGTGGTATGTAAAACAGTCAAACTCAGAAAGCCAGGAAGTAGGATGGTGCCTGCCAAGGGCTATAGGGAAGGGCAGTGAAGTTTTATGTCACTTTTATTTTACAGTAATTTAAAATAACAAAAAATCCATTTTAGAAGTTTAACTAAGATTTTAAAATACTAGAATGTAAAACTCAATACACCATTTTCTGAATTAATCAAATTGAACAGGACAAATATAAGACAGAAAATTAAAGGAATTTAAAACAAATCAATAAACTCAATTTAGCTGAAAAAAATATAGAACACCACATTCCTCAAGAGAAGATATCTTTATTCAAATCTCTAGAGAATACTTATAAAAGTAAACCATATACTTAGACATTAAAAAAATCAGTGATTTAAAAATGAGAATATTTTAAAAATTACAATTTCTGAATGTAAATAAAAATTTAGATGCAAACCCAAAATTGAAGACCTAAAAATGATAATCAAAAATTTAAAAACATATTCCTAGAAATTCTTGACTTAAAGAAGAAATAGAATTACAATCCAGAAATATTGAGAGTATTTCTCATAAAAAAACACACAGAATATATAGTAAAGGATATACTCAGAATACTAACTTCAATGTCTTTGTAACTATGTGCTTAAAAAAAAGCAAATGAAGCAAAAAACAAAAGTAGAGGAGAAATGAAAAAAATATAAGCAAAAAGTCACTAAAAGAAAACAAGAAAAAAAACAGTAGAAATGATTAAAAATCCAAAAGAATTATGAAAGAAAAATAATAAACA
The DNA here is from genome assembly GCA_006408695.1 of Aepyceros melampus. Classification (NCBI taxonomy): domain Eukaryota; kingdom Metazoa; phylum Chordata; class Mammalia; order Artiodactyla; family Bovidae; genus Aepyceros; species Aepyceros melampus. Next base: position 140,948 of record SJXQ01011941.1, on the reverse strand, counting down.
GCAAAGCATCTTATGGACTATTTAACGAAAGAATGTAAACAGGAAAAAAAAACATTGGGAATACAAAAAAAGTTACATATGTGATACTACAGAAATGTAATTATGTAGTATTAGGGAATATTACATTTTATCCCAAAGTAACAAATTTAAAAGCTCCCAAAGGAAATGGGTACATAATCAAGATCCAAAGGTTACAGATACAGAGAACAGACTGGTGGTTACTAGAGGCTGAGTGTGGGAGTGGGCAAATGGGGAAAAGTAGTCAGAAAGTACAAACATCCAGTTAGAGAATATATAAGTCCTGAGGATGAAATGTTCCAAAGAATAGCAGAGAGAGATAAGAAACCCTTCTTCACTGATCAGTGCAAAGAAACAGAGGAAAACAATAGAATGGGAAAGACTAGAGGTATCTTCAAGAAAATTAGAAATACCAAGGGAATATTTCATGCAAAGATGGACTCAATAAAGGACAGATATGGTATGGACCTAAAAGAAGCAGAAGATATTACGAAGAGGTGGCAAGAATGCACAGAACTGTCCAAAAAAGATCTTCACAACCCAGATGATCACGATGGTGTGATCACTCACCTAGAATCAGACTCCTGGAATGTGAGGTTACATGGGCCTTAGGAAGCATATCACTACAAACAAAGCTTGTGGAGGTGATGGAATTCCAGCTATTTCAAATCTTAAAAGATGATGCTGTGAAAGTGCTACACTCAATATGCCAGCAAATTTGGAAAACTCAGCAGTGGCCACAGGACTGGAAAAGGTCAGTTTTCATTCCAATCCCAAAGAAAGGCATGCCAAAGAATGCTCAATCTACCACACAATTGCACTCATCTCACATGCTAGTAGTTACAGTAATGCTCAAAATTCTCCAAGCCAGACTTCAGCAATACATGAACTGTGAACTTCCAGATGTTCAAGTTGGTTTTAGAAAAGGCAAAGGAACCAGAGATCAAATTGCCAACATCCGCTGGATCACTGAAAAAGCAAGAGAGTTCCAGAAAAACACCTATTTCTGCTTTATTGACTATGCCAAAGCCTTTGACTGTGTGGATCACAATAAACTGTGGAAAATTCTGAAAGAGATGGGAATACCAGACCATCTGACCTGCCTCTTGAGAAACCTGTATGCAGGTCAGGAAGCAACAGTTAGAACTGGACATGGAACAACAGACTTGTTCCAAATTGGGAAAGGAGTATGTCAAGGCTGTATATTGTCACCCTGCTTATTTAACTTATATGCAGAGTACATCATGAGAAACGCTGGGCTGAAGCACAGGCTGGAATCAAGATTGCCGGGAGAAATACCAATAACCTCAGATATGCAGATGACACTATCCTTATGGCAGAAAGTGAAGAAGAACTAAAGAGCCTCTTGATAAAAGTGAAAGAGGAGAGTGAAAAAGTTGGCTTAAAACTTAACATTCAGAAAACTAAGATCATGGGCATCTAATCCCATCACTTCATGGCAAATAAATGGGTAAACAAAGGAAACAGCAACAGACTACTGTTTGGGGCTCCAAAATCACTGCAGATGGTGAATGCAGCCATGAAATTAAAAGACGCTTGCTCCTTGGTAGAAAAGCTATGACCAACCTAGACAGCACATTAAAAAGCAGGGACTCTGCTAACAAAGGTCCATCTAGTCAAAGCTATGGTTTTTCCAGTAGTCATGTATGGATGTGAGAGCTGGACTATAAACAGAGCTGAGTGCCAAAGAAGTGATGCTTTTAAATTGTGGTGTTGGAGAAAACTCTTGAGAGTCCCTTGGAGAGCAAGGAGATCAATCCAGTCCACCCTAAAGGAAATCAGTCCTAAAATTCATTGGAAGGACTGATGCTGAAGCTCAAACTCCCATACTTTGGCCATCTGATGTGAAGAAATGACTCATTGGTAAAAACGCTGATGCTGGGAAAGACTGAAAGCAGGAGGAAAAGGGGCCTACAAAGGATGAGATGGTTGGATGGCATTACCAACTGAATGGAGGTGAGTTTGCGTAAACTCCAGGAGCTGGTGATGGACAGGAAGGTCTGGTGTGCTGCAGTCCCTAGGGTCAGAAAGAGTTGGACATGACTGAGTGACTGTACTGAAGAGAGTAAATCTTAAAGGTTCCCTTCACAAGAAAAAAATGATTGTAACCATGTACGGTGACAAACGTAAACTGAGCTTATTGTGATAATCACTTACGTACATACAGGCACACACACATACATCAAATCATTTGAAACTAATATAGTGTAATATATGTCAGTTGCATTTCAATATTAAGTAGCTTTAAAGAGCAAATGGAAATTTTCGTCGCCAAAACCTTAATACTAAAAGAAGCTGAAAACTTATTAATGGACAAATAAACAGAAGAAACTGGGAAAAAAGATCACATATCTACCACTGAGGGGTAGGGAAAGACTATGGTTCACACTGGAGTATCACCCTTTAAAAGTGTTCCAATTACAGTTCATGGAAAAACATGAATATTTTCTATGCTAATTTTGGTGGATAAATTATTGTGCAAAAATCTGATTGAGAACCAAGAAAAATACTATAGATGTATACCATAGTGTGAATATAGTTGTAACTATTCTAAGTATCTTTCCTAGATATCAAATAGAATCAAGTTGCACAAAAGTGAAAAATTATTATTTAAAAGCATTTGCTCCCTAATGCAAGAACAGGTCAATATTAGTAAATCCTAAATCCTCCAATGCATTGTAACAGTCAACTAAAGAAGAAAAAATTTTCTACTACTATATTTTATACATACACACACAGTTTAATGGGTATTACCCCAAAGTAAAAGAAAACAAAGAATGACATCAAAGCAAACTGAAGTTATACAGGAAAGAAAGAAAATGCTTATGTGAAATGAATACTCTCCAAATTCATGATTTGGGGACCAAAAATTTAAGTCAAAAGACAACTAGGTGAATTGGGCTCAGTTCATAGGACTGTCCCTTCATAGAGAAACAGGAGGAATTGCCTTCGGCCATAATGGAAAAAGAGTGAACAGTCATAAAAGCTGATAAGAAACACAAATCAGAAGGATGGTTACCAGGGTCCTATAAGAAAGGATAATAGAGAGTTTCTGTTAGAATCGCACAGAGCTTCAGTTTTGCAAGATGAAAATGTTTGAGATATGCCACATAACTGGAGAAGGAAATGGCAACTCACTCCAGTATTCTTGCCTGGAAAATCCCCTGGACAGAGGAGCCTGGCAGGCTACAGGCCATGGGATCGCGAGAGACAGACACCACTGAGCGACTAAGCATGCAGCGTAACAATGTGAATACAGTTGACATTACTGAATGTGCGTTTAAAAATAGTTAAAATGATAAATCTTGTTATTTTTCTTCACTTCAATTGCAAATTTTCTTTTAATTTTAAGCAGTAGGAAACCACCAGAAACATAATAAATGTTTAAAAGCTGAATGTGGGCTAACAAAGTCACTTAGTATCAGGAAGACCCAGATCCAAGGACACTCCACAACCACTCACCTACTCTTCTGCAGAATCCTCTTCCAGGTGCTAAGACAAAAGGCTAGAAAAAGAACAGGAGACCTAAGAAAGTCACCCTTGGAAGTGATGACATACAGGTAGGGACCAGCTAATACCACTGGGGCACAATCATGAAAACTGGCCTCATTCCAGTCTCGGATATCAAATTAAGCAAAAGCCATCTGCCACAGAAATGAAGACAGTAAATATTCCTGCTCCCTCCATGAAAAGGTGGACTGCAGCTAGAGGAGGAGAAGTTATCTGCCACTGGGACAGAGAGACAGAGAGACGTCTGCCTATTCCTTTTTCTAGGTTCAAAGGATAGCAGCTGTTGAGTGAGAGACAGAAGTCATGAACACAACTGCTCTCACTGAATACTAGGTTAAAACTCAACTGGTCCTGGAATAAAGGAAGAAACCCACTCAAGCCCAGAATTCTACAGTGATGTCAATAACTTATCAGCCATAACTGATATAGAACTCACAGGCACAAAAACCTACCACAAAGAGAAAAGGACAGACATGCAAACAAAATCTCAGCTCAGATTCAGTCATCCAGGCCAAACCAAAACTGTAGCTGGTGTGGGGAAACTGAGACCCCCACATACTTATCCATTCACAACTTCACCCAGTCTGCTGCCAAAGTGAAAGTGAAAATCACTCAATTGTGTCCAACTCTGTGACCCATGCAACTGTAGTCCATGGAATTCTCCAGGCCAGAATACTGGAGTGGGTAGCATTTCCCTTCTCCAGGGGATCTTCCCTACCCAGGGATCGAACCTATGTCTACCACATTGCAGGTGGATTCTTTACCAGCTGAGCCACAAGGGAAGCCCAAGAATACTGGAGTGGGTAGCCTATCCCTTCTCCAGGAGATCTTCCCGACCCAGGAATCGAACCAGGGTCTCCTACATTGCAGGTGGATTCTTTACCAACTGAGCTATGAGGGATGCCCTAGACTACTGCCAAGATAGAGGCAAAAAGCCCAGAAAAGGATCCTTTGTGTCACAGGAGTTGAGCACTGGTGGAAAGTCGAGGGTATACCAGGAACACTGAGAAGAAAAACTCACTCCATGTCTCATAGAAGTCACCAGGTAAAGCAATGCATTCAAGCAGGACCTTGAAGTCTCTGGTGATATGACTGTTCCCTAGCAACAACAAAGCAGTAACTCAACACATTAACTGAACAAACAGACTCACTCCCCCATCAATAGACAGTAATACCTTGCAGAACAAGAGGCATATCCGTGTCTTAGCATATTTACCTCACTCTGTACTATTCCTTGGGAGAAGCCAATGGCACCCCACTCTAGTACTCTTGCCTAGAAAATCCCATGGACGGAGGAGCCTGGTGGGCTGCAGTCCATGGGGTCGCTAAGAGTCAGACACGATGAGCGACCTCACTTTTACTTCTCACTTTCATGCATTGGAGAAGGAAATGGCAACCCACTCCATTGTTCTTGCCTGGAGAATCCCAGGGACGGGGGAGCCTGGTGGGCTACCGTCTATGGGGTCGCACAGAGTTGGACATGACTGAAGTGACTTAGCAGCAGCAGCAGTACTATTCCTTTACATAATGTCATGCAACCAATCAAAAATTACTAGACACCGAAACAAAGCAAGGAAAGATAATGTCAAGGGATAAAGCTATCAACATAATCAGACCCTGAGATGGCAGAGATGTTGAAACTATCAAAAAGGTTTTATAATTAAAATATTTTTTAAAAAAAGAGAAAAAGACAAACAATGTGAATAAGCAAAACTTCAGCAAAGAGGTGGGAACATTTTTTAAGTTCTATGAAAATACCAGATGAATTATATCAAATGAAGAATGCTTTCACTGAGCTTACAAAGACTAGATACAACAGAAAGAATTAGTAAATCTGAGGATAAATCAATAGAAATTATTCTGAAGGGGAGAAAGCAGAGAGACTAAGACCTATGAAATAATATCAATTAATGTACTTGTCAAAATAGAACACAAGGAGAGGCAGAAAAGGGGCAGAAGAAATACTCAAAAATACAATAGATGAAAACATTAAAAATTAGGAAGGATAATAAATTACAGATCAAAGAAGCTTAGAGAACCGCAAGTAGGACAGCTGCAAGTGATAGCACACTTGTGTGTTTAACTTCACAGCCACAGTTAAAAAAAAAAAACTACTTGACTCTTTAAAGCAAAATTAGTAACTAAGAAATTATAGTTTATAACATGAATAAGTAAAAATGTTAAGAAAATAAACAATGAGAGAGGAAAAAATGGTAGTATAACACCGAGATTCTGACATCATACAAGAAATGTGAAAACTTAATGATGCATATTGTAAACTCTAAAGTACCCACATATAACAAATATAAAACAAAGAGCTGCAACTAATAAGCCAACAAAAGAGACAAAATAGAATATTAAAAAATAATCAAGTCTAAAGAAGGCAAAACAGGGATAAGAGCAAAGAACAGGAGGGACAAGTAGAAAACAAATAGCAAGGTAGTAGAGAACCTTAATCACATTAAAATGTTTAATGCAAATGACCAAATTAATCCAAATAAAAGTTGAAAGCAGTAACACTTAATCAGATGTTCTCTACAAAAGAAAAGCGGGGATATTACATGACAATGCAGGGGTCAATTCACAGAGAAAATGTAACAATCCTAAACGTGTTTGCACCTAAAAACAGAGCTTCAAAATACATAAACAAAAGCTTAGTGATAGTTAAGTCACTCAGCCGTGTCCGACTCTTTGCAACCCCATGGACTGCAGCCTACCAGGCTTCTCCATCCATGGGATTCTCCAGGCAAGAGTACTGGAGTGGGGTGCCATTGCCTTCTCCAGGGGATCTTCCCGACCCAGGGATCAAACCCAGGTCTCCTGCACTGGAGGCAGACGTTGTAACCTCTGAGCCACCAGGGAAGCCCAAACAAAAGCTTACAGAACTGAAAAGAGTTAGAATACAATTGAATTTAAATACTTAAACTCTTCAGAACAAGGAGATAAAAAGATCAGTTAACAATATAGAAAACTGGAAGAACAGTCACCAGCTTTCCAAACTGACACAGACCTGATAGACATTTATAGACTGCACAAGCCGACAGTGCAGGATCAACTATTTTCTACACGTCACCTTCACCAATACAGACCACACTCCGAGCCATAAAACAAACCTCAACAGATTTCTAAAGACTCAAAATCATACATACTCTGAAAAACGTGGAATTAAACTAGAAACCAGTATCAGAAAAGTATCTCTTAAAAAAAAAACAAAACCCTGTGGAATTTATGTTGACTGAGAAAAGAGATATATTACCTTAAATATAGTTCTGATACAATGGACTGAATCTGCATCTGAAAGTAATTAAAAGTGGACCCATATCATCCCCTTTTATACCATACACACAGCCAAACCTTCCCAATGGACTAAAGATGAAAGGCGAATGAAAATTAAATCTAAGTATAGATTATATGTCTACTTTATCAGTGGATAAAGTCTTTTAAAAACATGAGACAAAAACAGGAAACCAGAGAAACACAGAAAAAGATATTAAAAATTAAAATGTTATATACCTAAAGCTACTTCTTAAACAGACAAGAGACAAAAGATGAGTTTTTGGAAAAGTATTATCTGCAATGCAGGTATCAGACAAAAGGTTAACCAGTGGAAAATATAAATAACTCCCACAGAAGGACAATAACCAAATAGAAAAATGAACAAGGAATAAAGGGCAACTCTTAGAATATGAATTCCAATTTACCTACAAACATAGGAAAAATTGTTCCAGATTACTAGATACCAGGAAATAATAAATGAAGAAAAATGTCAACTTTGGCTGATGGAGTTTTAGGAAATGGGTATTTCCCTGCTTTGCTGATAAAAAAAACCTTTCCTCAAAGCAATGTGGCAACATTTTGAATCAATAATCCCACACTAATAATCAATACCATAGGTAATACATTTATTACAATATTGATTTTAATGGCAAAAACTGGAAACAAAGTATTGCCCATTAGTAAATTATTAAACAGACTATACAACCATCCCTTAGAATATATGCAACAGTTTTGTTTTGCTTTTAACGGATTAGAGTTGTTGCAGCTAAGTGGGAGGATTTCCCTCAGGCAGTACTAAATGAAAAAAAGGTCTCCAAAAAAGTCTTTTTTCAAACCATGTGTGCATATGCGTTTGTAACACTTATGGATATGGAGATAAATATGAAGACACATAATAGTTCTGATGACAAGAGTTGCGGGGGAATATAATCCTACTGTTGGCTACAGAAGAAAGGAAGCTAAGTAAAAAAGAAAGGAGTTCACTATAAAAATGAAATTTAGTGATCTCTTGGTTCTTTTGGTAGCATATTGTTTAGCCTCCGTGTGTTTGTGTTTTTTACTGCTTTTTTCAGTGGAAGCAACCTAAATGTCCATCAACAGATGAATGGATAATGAAGATGTGGTACATACAACAATGAAATGTTACTCAGTCATCAACAGAAACACAACTGGGCAATCGGTAGTGATGCAGATGGACCTAGAGTCTCTCATATACAGTGAAGTCAGAACAAGAAAAACAAATATTGTTTATTAATGTATATATAAGAAATCTAGAAAAATGGTACAGATGAATCTATTTGCAAGACAGGAATAGACACACAGACACAGACAGCAGAAGTGTGGACACAGTGGGGGAAGGAGAGGGTGGGACAAACTGGAAGAACAGGACTGACATATATACACCACCAGGTTTAAAGTAGATAGCTAGTGGGAAGCGACTGTAGAGCCCAGGGAGGCCAGCTAGATTCCCTGTGGCGACTCAGAAGGTGGAAAGGGGGCGGTAGGAGGGAGGCTCAAGAGGAAGGGGATGTATGTATACATATAGCGGGTTTACTCTGTTATACAGCAGAAACTAACACAACATTGTAAAGTAATTATACTCCCATAATAAAATGAAAACAAAAAAACTGGATGAAACAAAATGAACACCAATGCCTTAAAAGATAAGGAGGGAGGGACAGGTTTAAAACAAAATAAATTTGTCCCTATTGAGTAGTTGGTACACAATAGTAATAAAAATTTTAGTCAATTGCAATGAATGAAATGTGATTGAATACTGGATAAAAAAATAACTGTAAAACACATTTTTGGACAATTGGAGAAGTTGAATATATTGGGCAATGAATATATATTGTCCGTTTTCTGAGATGTAATAATAGTACCACAATTTGATAAAAGAATGTCCTCATTCCTAATAGAGCGTGCTGATGGTATAACAGCAGGAAAAAATGAACAAGTGGGCATTTACCATATTTCATTTTATCCACTGATTATAAGATATACCATTATTGTGTAATAACTAAGATAAAAATTCTGTTAATAAAAATACTACATGCTTTCAAAATAAACAAAATAAAATGAAGTTTAAAGTCTCCACACTCATGTACCTACTTTTAACAAAGAGATATATTTGTAAATACTGCTCAACAAGTGGTTTCTACAAAGCTTATTTCCTATAGAGCTGAAGTGGTAATCCTTCAGAAAACGAAGTCAAAAAGAAAGAATTCACATTTAAATACCATAAATATCTAGCTTTGAGTTGTAAACATTAAAGAATATCTTTAAAATGTATATACACATTTTATTTATAATAAATGTGCAATGTACAGTTTTTTAAAAAAGAAAAAAGTTAGAAAATCACATGTTTAAATGGAAAAGGTTTTCTGCTAAAAGTACTTAAGAGAGACTAAAGCATAAATCTAAGTTTCTCCAGGGTATTACTTTTAGGCACATAAAAGATCTACATGAAGAAAATAAACTGAAGCAGAATACACTAGTATGGCCCTTCCTTTGGATTCAACGGTGCTATTTTCCCCAATCCACCTATATATGAGGACAAAGCCCGTGTTTTATTTATCTAAGTATTCTCAGCACCTAGTATCACCCCTGATACGAACCACCTCCCTAACTTTCTTCAGAATATGGATGCTTCCTAGTCTTGTCTAAGATTAACTAGGCTGATCTATCCAAGCTGTTATATATGGAGTTTGATATACAAAAATGCTTCGGAAGGAGATAAAAATTCAACCAGTAATACTCAGTGAATAAACCATCTAAGCTAAACATTAGCAGCAGCACCTCTGTATACAATGTAGACTACCCAAATGTCGGCTTGTTAAGACTAAAATCAAGTAGGAAGACAGCAATGCAATGAAATGGAAACAAATTATCTTACTGGTATTGGAAATCAAGGTTCTAGTTTTCACTTGGCTGTCTTCAAGCTATTTTACATTCACAATCTTATTTTACAGAATTGTAAGGATGAAACTAAAACCGCTTTATGAACCCCAAAGCACTAAGCAAAATTTTTGCTGCCCCCTACTTCTCAGGGATTCTACTAAACTGTCTTAATTACAAAGCTACTTATACATATAACACAACTGCTTCTGTCTAGAGCCTTAGTATAGTCCCAATATACGCAATAGACGGCTCCGTGTACAATAAAAATTCCATCATGCTCTTTATAGACTCATTAAGAGTTCATTTGTTTCTTATTATATGATCTCTCAAAATGAAGTATTTCATGTGTTTGCTTAAGTGTCCTGTATTTATACCTACAGCAGAAAAGCTAATGCATGTTCCACAGAATAGTGCTCTTCAGATATTCAACCACTCTAACATGAAGTTCCTTTCTAAATATCCCTTCAACTGACTCTGACCTTCTGTAAAACTGATCAGTTTTCAAGTTTTCCCTGTCATTCATCTTTAGGTAGAAAAAAAGATTTTATTCTTATATGTTAAGGTTTTTGGTCAAGGCTAAAATTCCCATCATTTATAAATAAAATATATATCAAACCTCTTCAGCAATATGAAAAAAAAGTCATTAGACAGCTTCATATAAACTGTATTTTTTTAACTTTATTAATCAACCATCATTATTATTATTTTTATTATCCAAGTAAACCTTCTCTAAATTCATTGTAACATGGGTGGGGAGGGAGGTAGAAGGGGGGTTCAGGATGGCGGGGACACATGTACACCCATGGCTGATTCATGTCGATGTATGACAAAAACCACGACAATATTAGTCACTGATTAAAATAAATAAATTTTTTAATTTCAAGAAATAATAATAATAAATAATTAATTAAAAAATTCATTGTCAACACTGTGTGCATACTAGCCAAGCATATCCCAGGATCTATTTTTTGGAAAAGAAAATTTTCTGATGATACAGCAGATAGAGGTTCACCAAAACACCAAAAGCCATTAGCTCTAAAAGATAACAGAAAAGGAGGTGTGAAATCACCGTAGATGCCAAAACAGCTGTTTTTAATTTGCTCTCCTCTGGCAGGTTTGCTTTTTCTTTTCTATAAAGTAAAACATTTTCCATGAAGGACTTTTGCCACATAACCCACTAAAAACTTGATCACCTTTGATTTCCCAAATAGGAGCAATTTTTCTCCCCTACATTGTGTTGAAATATCTTAGAGCACTTGATCCATGTATCACAAATTACTCTGAATTATAATTATCTCATAAGTCTTACCTCCCTCACTTGATTTTCAAGCAATTGATGATGTCCTACCCACTTTCATACATAATTCCAGACACATGGTAGGAGCTAAATAAGCATAAGTCAAATGAGTAAGTAAGGCATTTTTAACATAGATAATACATTTTTATTACTTTTATTACGCCTCTGACTTTAATAGCTTTCAGTGCAGTTCAGTCGCTCAGTCATGTCTGACTCCTTGCAACCCCATGAACCGCAGCACACCAAGCCTCCTTGTCCATTACCAACTCCCAGAGTCCACCCAAACTCATGTCCATTGAGTCAGTGATGCCATCCAACCATCTCAACCTCTGTCATCCCCTTCTCCTCCCACCTTCAGCTTTTATCAAATACAAAATGCATACTAGCCAGAATTTCTTGGTCTACTATTAACATTATGGAACATTCTATAGAGTTGCCTTCTAAAATAATTTCTTTGGATTGTCTCAATTTATTTTAGTACATACATCAGCAAACACAGAATTAGCTTCTACACTGAAGTAAATATTCTCATAAATGTATTCCAGTAAAAGTATATCAATTTAGTCTACAAGTAAAATAAAACGGCCTCTAAAGACAACATCTATTTGTCTAAGACTCCCATTTTTGTGCTCTAATTCTCTACAGTAAGACTAACTGGAATAGCATATTTAATGCTGAAGGGACATAGGGGTGACACAGAAGATAGTTCAAAGGTTTTTCAGTCTTCAAATCTCAGCTTAAAGCTAACTGGCTATTGCCAATGAAGACATGACTCAGAAAATCAGTTTCCACATCTATAAAACAGAAACCATAATATCATGCATACATACTCAATGAATATTTAATAAATAAAGGAAGGAATCTCATGTTTCTAATATAAATGCACTCCTACAAACTTCTACAAAACTCAAATATGTACAAGTTAAGGATTTAGACTGACAGTTTAAAGGACACCACTTCCCAAAGGAACAGTACAAAATCTGTAACTATACACAATCCTTTAAATAGTGTTATTAAAAACAATAGCATTTTGTATGTTTTTTTTTTTTTTTTTTTTACAATTTATTAGCTTACCTCCATTAAACATTTTCAATAAAGGTTCACCAATTTTCAGCACACCTAATGATTTCTTTGTCTCAGCTGGGCTTCTCTTCATAAAGAGAAAAAAAATAATTCAGGAAAATATAGTGAATTGTGAAATGGTTAAGAGAAGTGAATATATTTACTAGAGATGAAAAGGCACAAGTAAGAAATGGTCATGACATCTGACACTTAGCTACTGAAAGGACAGTCACAGCGACTGAACGCTTGCTTCGGTCTTCTTACAACCAGAAGCAGGAAATTTCATTTTCGCTTTTTTCTACACAGTTTGTTAATGAAAAGCAAAGAGCAGCAATGTTCTCAAATAGTTTTTGTAATTATTATCACAAACAGCAAAATCATGGCTGGCAGGAGGGGGCAGACTACTACTTGGCAGACAGCCCCGTCTTACAAGAGCTAAAAGATGCCTCCATGAACTGATGTTCCTAAGTCAAAATCCATTGTCAAAAGGTACTTTAGGGGCCTCCACATACAGTATTTAAAGTGGCAATTACTTGAAAGTCAACTATACCTGCCTGGCTACTAAAAAGTACATATTAAGTAACCTAAGACTGGAAAAACACAGTGCCTAATTTCTGTATTATAGCAGTTGCACAATACAGAGTAGTTATTTTGTCAACAGCTGCCTTTAAGAGAGGAATCAATATACTGGAAGAGATTCAAGTTTTTTTCTTCCAGTTTTATTGAGATATAATTGATATATAACACTGTAGAAGTTTAAAGTGTAACATATCATAAAATGATTACCACAGTAAATTTAGTAAACATCCCACATTTCGTATAAATATAAAACTATAAGAAAAGTGTGATGTGGTAAGAACTCAGGATTTACTCTTAACAACTTTTGTATATAAGATACATCAGTGTTGATTATATTTAATATGTTGCATGTTACATCCCTAGAACTATTTATCTTATAACTGGAAGTTGGTACCTTTTGAGCGACTAATATTTGGCACTAAATATGCCAAAGAACTGATGATTTTGAACTGCAGTGCTCGAGAAGCCTCCTGACATACTTGGACAGCAAGGAGATCAAACCAGTCAATCCTCAAAGAAATCAACACTGAATATTCACTGGAAGGACTGATGCTGAAGATTCTACACTTTGGCAACCTGATGAGAAGAGCCGACTCATTGGGAAAAAAAAAGATCCTGATGGCAGGAGGAGAAGGGGAGATAGAGGATGAGATGGTTGGATATCATCACTGACTCACTGGACATGAGTCTGAGTAAACTCCAGGAGATAGTGAAGGACAGGGAAGTCTGGCATGCTGTAGTCCACAGGGTTGCAAAGAGCCAAACATGACTTAGCGACTGAACTACAACAAAATACATACAAGGTTCTACATATTGGAGGCTTTGCAGGCATTACCACAATTTTGACCCTCAAAATCATTCCGCAATGTTGACATTACATATTCTTGTTTTTGTTTCTCTTTATCAATGAGTGAACTAAGACTTGGAGAACCAACCTGCTGACCTAGATGGCTAAAAACTGGGGTGCTTAAGGTTTTAAATCCAGCATTCGTTAACTCCACTACAAGAAGGAAAAAAGTTCAGGAAAATGCAGTGAACTGTGGAATGGCTAACACAGGTGAATATATTCACCAGAAACGAAAAGGTATAGATAGGAAATGACCACGCTATTTGGCACTTAGTTACTAAAAGGACAGCCATACGAACAGTTCTCAATTAGTTCCTTTAGTAAGTACTTTAGCACTCTATGATCAGTCACTATGTTAGAAGCCAGGAAAGGAACTATGAAGAAGATTCATTTCCTGCTCTCAAGGGGTTTATTACTGGGAAGGGACAAGACAAATCAACGAGCAATTATATCAGAAGGAATATCGTATGCTATGGAGCCAGAGATTACAGCCTGGAACCCAGTGTATTCTACAAGCAAGGGATGATAAATGAGAGTCCCACAGAAAGTGATGTTTACAGTGATAGTTGTAACATGAAAGGAGGTGGGCAAGGTATATGTGTGACACGGCAAGAGTTATACTGATGAGCTACTTTTGAGTCTAAGAGCAAAGGGTGTGAAAAAAACTTGTTAATTAGAGAAAATGTAGCAGGTTTAAAACTGTATAAATTATCATTGCTCTTAATTTTCCCCCAAATGTGTTTTTAAAAAAAAAATACACATGACAGAAAAATGTGCGCATATAAAAAAAATGTGTGGCAGTATATTTTCAAATACCCATTTAAGATTCCCATCACCACCTTTCTTTATTGTTACATGCTGTATTGCAACAATGTTTGAGTCTAACCAAGAGACTCAACCATAAATCAGACATAGCTTAATCAACAGAATCCTGGCTTAAGTGGGGATCTGCAGTTCAATAGATGGTTCTAAATTATAGTATACAACAGCACAAATTTAATGATTCCATTAAAAAAAAAAAAAAAAACTAAGGGCATTTCTAATGACCAGTTGATAGAGGTTTCAGTTCACTCACTGAAGAAGTAGCCCGGAGGTTTATAATCTCTAAATAATCCTTGTTGGTCTTTATTTTCTACTTTTTATAAATGATCACAGAAACTATTGTCATGTATCTTCCTTTGAAAAAGCTCAGATGCTCCACCTGCATTATATAAATATGAACAGTCAGTAACTTATATCAGCTACATAGAAACTTTCTAAGAGTGACTTTTTCAAGGTCATAGAGCAAATCTCTGGTGAGACAGGAATGGAATTCATGACCTTTGACTGCCAGAAGTTTTCTACCCACACTCGGAAATTCCTTCTCCATAAGTGTAATTTATAAGCTCACTTTGAGGGACTGGAAAGTTCGTCCCTTTTAGGGCAGGGGATGGGGGCTGGGGAGGGAGAGGTGTTTCTGTCAAATCGCTTGTCACACAGTTCCTGACGTTTATAAAGTGATTTTTACCTACACTATTTCATCTTACCCTCACCACACCCTGTAAACTCGCATGCTGTTTTTCCCATTTTACAGGCTCGAAAGAGTTAAAAAATTTAATCAGGTCATCCAGAGTTAGTAACTGAGAGAGCAACACTCAAGCTGCAGTACCTCTGTCACTTAAATCAGTCGATTCCAGGATGTATAATCTGAGCAGACACCCAATTCTGAAATGAATGAAGGTTTCCTTTACAGTTATTTATCTGATGTTTTATAATCATTTACCTTTCTTGTCATTTAGGTCAGTTGCTTTGTCTTCTTTGGGGCAGAGTTGTTTTCATATTTTGTTATAAGTTGGCTTGTTAAACTTAAGCGAAAGTAGTATCCCCCAACATAGAATTTGAAAATAAAAACTTTGCCTGTTTTTCTTTTTTTTCATATATATACAAGTGGGAAGGGGCCTTTTTACCATATTTCGTGGTCATAATATATACAGTTTATGTATGGGTTATATACCAATGTAACTAGAGAATATAAAAACTCACATTCATAAATAGTATGTATATACATATATATACATATGTACGTACCTAAAATAGACTATAGTTATATATAGTACATACATACACATCATTCCAGCAATTATTGTGAAAAGCCATATATATACTGATAAGCATGGTGAATGGAGCACATCAAATACAATTCCTGGATGTGAAGGGCAGCGACCTGTAATAGTGGCAGCTTCTATGGCCTCTGATGCGGGTGGGAAAAAGTCTCTCAAAGCTCTATAATTTTTTCATCTTCTACACAGCCATAAAGCAGCAAGGGCTTTCTACTGCTCCATGTACCTAAACAGCAATGCTGTTTGGACCAGCCCCAAAACTGCTTTTAATAAATATTCAAAAATATACACCATCAAATGAGCCACAGAAGAAAAGTATGACTCTCAGTTAAAAAGAAAAAAAAGACAGGAAGAAAGACCATCTCTGAGAATTCTGAGTATCCTGTAATCTACTGACAGACCAAAACAAATTTTTATGGGGCAACAGGACTACTCAAGTAGCCACTTTTATGACAATAAACACCCTAAACCGAAAAATCCTTTTGTAACATAATTACTGAGAATATATAGAGAAAGTAACCATTAATCCACAGCATGTGTTCCCTACCGCAAAAACTCAAAAGCTGACATCAGATGGGGTGTGGCCAGTCTAGGCCCTGACAATGAATTCTGGCCCGCTGAAGTCAGACAGTTCTCTGGAAGGGCTTGGGACCTAGAAACCAAGCAGGTCTCGCAGAGCCTAAGGCTATTGCCCTTCTGGGCACAGGGGAAGGCCCATCTGTTTACTTGCGTTTTGATTTTGAGAGCCTTGGTTATGGTAGATGAGTTAAGGCTGTGGTTATAGGGTGCTGCCAGTGATTTAATCTTAATATTTTTACTCTTACATTTTGTCCATACTTAAGATGGAAAGGCGCACGTAATTTGTCGCCTGAAAAAATAAACATAAATTTTAAAATGGAAAATAAATGAACACTGGGCAAAAATACAGATATTTCCACTATAGTACCCTATGGGATTTTCAAAATGTAGATGATAAAGGTAAGTCACAGCAACCTATTTTAGGAATTATTTACAAAAATGAAAGTTGTGTTCTTAAAAAAAAAAAGATAACCATGGTGTCAATTCTGAACAAAACTCTTCTGGAATATTTAGCTCGTGTTCATTAATCAACATGGAAGCACAAGTAAGAAAACTTACTTATTCAAAGAAAGAATAACTTTTCAAATAAGTTTGTGCCATTTCTAGTGGATTACAAACTATTTTGCATTAATACACGATTAAATCATCTACCGCTAGATTTATGAAGTTGACACTAAGATAACTGTTACTCTCACGATGTAAAGAAACCATTTGACACCCCCAAATTTAATGTGATTAATCTCATGTTAATTTGCATAAACATAAAATTCCACACATTCCATGTTGTACCACCATGAAAATGTCCAAGACGTTTCCACTCTCATCTAGCTAGCAGTATCACTTCACTGTTCAAGATACTCAGTACTCCAGATTAACCAACACGAGCCTGAGTTCAAAATGCTCCCATACAGGCCCAGAGGCCTAACCCCTTATGTCATCTTAGAAAACACACCTGCATTTAAGACTAATTATTTCATTACGTTGATAGCAGTCTGCTTCAGGATATGACGTCTAAGACCCACTCTGAGTCTGCCGAAGAGCATGTTTACCTTTCCCAGGAGGCTGGGAAGTAATTCCCCAGGAACATATATATTTTTTAAATGACCAGAACACTAACACTATTACATGCCTGATGGGTGCTCTTTGGAAAGACTGTCAAGCATCCTGATTTGTTTTTCCCTCGGCCTGGGGAAAGAGCGCTTCAGTGTTTGCAGTCCCTCCCTTTCTGTACACACATAGGCTGCAGCTGTAGTAAACAAGCGCCAGCCAAGAGTTGCTAAGGTCAAGGTCTCAAATGCTATACCAGACCAATTCTCTCCCAAAGGACATTCAGCTGTGGCAAATGAATTTTCAGGAGAAAAATATATATATTAAAGGGTCCATTAGCACAACCATTTTCATTCAGCAAATGTCATTCAAAGCATTCCAAAATAAAGTTTTAACTGACAGAAGTTTCTTTTAAATATGCACTACTTTCAGTTAGTAGTGAAATTACTGAATAACTGAAATATTTCAAAAATACACAGAAACCCCTCAAGGATGTTTATCTCCCACAGCGATAATACAGTTTTAGGGCATAAATTATTACAATGTTCTGTGAAACCATCCCAACTTTTACTAGCTTCAGTATACTGCATAGTAATTATGAATTAGAAGGTAAAATAAAAAACCCCTTTCCTAATTCCATTACAGATTCCTGTCAGTTCTGGTATGCTCAAAACCCTCTCCCCCCAACTCAAAGGAGTTTAACCTACTCCAATTGACCAGGCTGCAGCCATAAAGATACAACTTATGCAACCGAACGTTTGTCCTTCAACATCTCATTTCTAAGCTGCTAAAGTTCAACATTTTCTAGCCTAAAAGTATACCCCTTTATCATAACCCATTTCTATGTGGTTTTTAAAAATGTAAACAACATCTGAATGAGGTTTACAAATAGCACTGCCAGCCTATTTTATTTTTTAGGTGAGGGGTCACTGTTTTTGCTGATGCCAATTTCAAAAAGCCTTTCTTAGAAGAAGGAATACACCCAGCCTTCGAAGCGACCACTCCTATTCCCCCATCACAAGCTGCTGCCCGTTAAAAACCACCAAATTCATTTCAAGGCATTTACTTAGCTGAACAACTCTATCCTCCAGTAGGAAGAGGGCATGGAGGCGTCTAGGTGGATTTGCAGAATGACGTCCGTTGATTGGCAGATGTCTGCCGAAGCCACTAGATGCACGGGCACCAAATGTAAATAGAGCTGCTCCTCTCCCTGGTGCTTCAGGGAAACTGGGAGAATATTAAAGCTGATGTAAAACAAACCATCCGAGGGCTCGGCTGAGGATTCTATTAGCCAGTGGAAATGCCTAAAACAATCCATACAGCGCGACACTTAAACCATCTGTACAGTTAAATTAGAGAGCTGACAATATTAACCACGCAAACTGTTTATCCAGATTACACATTCCGTTGTACTAATACTCTCTAACTCAACACAGTCAGCTTTTACCAGCTGAATTAAGGCTATTACTATTAAAGTATGCAAAACTCGAAGCGCAGGGTGAAGGGGGCTGGGAAGCTGCAGGGCATGTAACAAAGGAATTGGTACTTTTTCCAAGCTTTTGCCCCAAATGCACTTCGAAACTGAACTGTTGAGTGCACCCCACCCTTTTCCCCAAAGATAAAAGTTTTCAAAGTTCTAATAGGCAGTTCTCTGCCCGAGAAAAGCAGGGCTGACTCTCCCCGTAGGGGAGCATCTAACGCGAACACCAACTAATGTCGCGGAGGTCAAGTCCGAGTCCTCCTCTAAAGGCAAGAAGTGGCTCCCAGGCCGGCTCCGCGGGCTTCCCGCCCGGGTGGCCCTGCAAAGTTGCCCCTTGTCAACTCCGGCCAGGTCCCCCGTAATTGAAAATAACAGCCTCGGGTCAGCCCCCCGGCTACTTCCACGGACCAGGCACTGTAGCAAGTGACAGTTACGCATCATTACGACCAGAGACAATAATGAATGTGGCACCGGGACCACTATCATGCCAGCAGTGTCATCTCCGCTTTAACCCCTTCCCCTCCGCTCTCTCCAATGCACACCCACAGCCCACACGGCCCGGTGGGGCAGCTCGTCACCCAACTCGCTCTATTCCTGGGGGCAAACTACTTCCACAAGCTCCCCCCCCCCACACCCCCAATTCAGCCCTGGTGTTTTATTTCCCATCCTTGGCAACTGTCAGGCAAACACTGCAAACAACAATTCCACTAGGGATAGAAAAATATTGCTTAATTCACGCTACTTGGTAAGTTCTTTAAAAAAAAAAAAAATGAGGTGGGGGGGAGAAACCTCCTTTCTTCTCCACGAATCCAGCCGACGCTACTTGCTTTGCAAAAGCGTCGCCCTCCCTCTCGCCCCCACGCCGCCCCGCTTCCCAACACTTTCCCCCTTTAAGAACACAGACCAACCAAAATGATTTAACTTGAGCAGATGACAGAAGAAAAATAAAACACGTTAAGAGACTACGGTCTGATCTGGGATGGCACCAGGAAAAAAAAAAAAGAGGAGGGGGTTGTTTATTTTGATAAGAAACAGAATCGGCACAGACCTGAACAGAAGCTGCAGAGCAGGAGAAATTGTTTTCTTTCCCTCACCCAGAGTCCCCCTCTCTCTCCCTTTCTCTCGCTCTCACACGCGCGCGCGCACACACTCACGCTCACACACACAGACACACACACGGCGTCACCCGCGCACACTCACACGCACACTCGCACACGCACGGGCAGAGCCTCTCAGCTGCTCTCTGCAGTTCTCAGGAAATGAATGGGGGGCAACCCAGGGAACTGTTGTACTTGCAAATGACTTACCCGGATCACATGATGCGCTAAATGTAGGGTGGGCCGGTGGGTGGAGGCTGCCGAGACGCGAGCCCGGGTCTAGCGTGGGGAGCCTCGCCAGGCCCGCATCGAATTACCCCGGGGCCCAGCCGAGGGGGTTGCAAGACGCCGCTTCTCCTCCCTTGCAGCCCGCAGCTCAGGAAACCGGAGAGGCGCGGGGGGGTGGGGNTATAACCAATCTGATTTTGGTGTTGACCATCTGGTGATGTCCATGTGTAGAATCTTCACTTGTGTTGTTGGAAGAGGGTGTTTGCTATGACCAGTGCGTTCTCTTGGCAAAACTCTATGAGCCTTTGCCCTTGTTGTAAATCTTAGTAGTTTTCGAGGAAGTTGGCTGGGTTGACTAATGGAATCTATCTCAAATATCAGATCATTCCCTCAGAAAACACATAAATCTCCCATTAACTGGTATTATGGTGGAAACCAGGGTAAGAGTTTTGGGAAACATTTTACTCAGAGGAAGTTAAAAGTAATGATCAAGAAGATAACTCAGTCCACAGAAAGTTGGGAGTGAGCTGTTAAAGGCAAAACTTACCTCTGATTATATGGATAAGAGGAATAAAATGCAGTCTATGTTTATTTTCATCCCTGGAGAGACAAATAAGACAGAAAGAAAATGACTTTTGGACTAAAACAGAATCTTAATAAAAGCCACAATGACAATAAATTGGAAGCAGAGTTTAATTATTGTTTTTCTCTGCATGAGTCGTTCTTGGCCTTCTTTGTAAACTTCCTGCACTTAGTTTAGATTCTTCTTTTATCCCTCATCTGCTGATGTTATTTACAATCAGAATTGTGATGTGTGTTATCCTATTATTAAAATAGAACTGGATTTAATTAAATATCAATTCAGGATCACAGCTTCAAGCTACTTGCCAACACTGATGGTGATCAATAGATGTTGAACAAAGAAGATAAATGGGTTCTCTGAATAGCCCAATATTTTTCATTCCTCTCTCTTCCTTCTCCAGTTTTCTGCTTTCCTATTTCCCTCTAGACTTTTTCACTCATCCCCCTTCTCTCTGCCTCCACCTGCTTAATTTTTCATACACGGCATATATTTAATTTCCTGTGTGCTTTCACACATTCTGTTGCGTGCATTCAAACATGGGGAACTGGAGATGCTGACTGCCAGATAATCACGTTTGCTAATTCACAAATCTACTTCCAGTTGCCAGTTCCCTTGGATTAAGCATCTTTGAAATGTTTCTATTATGTGCTTGTTTCAGAATTATAAAATGTTATTTGCTTGATTGTGTATTTATTTTACAACAATTAATTCACCCTGAGCATTTATTTGGAAAAACCGTTGCTTGCAAGAAGTAAACACTTCTAAGTATTCCTGAATATTATACCTAATTATCCTTTTATTTTTGTAACTCTACATCATTCCCTTCCAAGTTTGGCATTTTGGTCAATTTAACTCTTGCAGAAATTAAAGCTCTTTGTGAGAAACGTTGCTTAGAAATTTCAGGACTGTGGATTTGAAAAAACTGTGCTGAATTGGATATATGCTTTGTGGAATGAAATCTTTGTACATTATAATAACAATGTCATGATGGATTTGTTCACATGTACTCGTTTGCTTCTTTCTTGTACTTATGCATTCATGTGTTTTTGCAAGACTAACTGAATATAAAAATAATTTAAAAGCAGTTCGATATTACCTGTGGTAGTAATTCACCATCCCATCAAGCCATGAATATAAGTTTACTTATGGCCTGAATGTGTACAGTCCACAAAATGTATTGAGATAGAACCCAGATTGTGTACGTAAAGGTTGAGAAAGCTCTATTGTCTTATCCCTGACATACACACACACACATGTATATTTGCGTATGTGGTAACTATACCAAAAAGGAATTCAAGATTTTAAATTTTCCTCTCCTGATTAAGAATATGAGTTCTTTAAATTTTCTCGTATTTATCCACTTTTGCCTCATTCTGGGGGGCTTCCTTGGTGGCTCAGACATAAAGAATCTGCCTAAATGTAGGAGACCAGGGTTTGATCCCTGGGTCATGATGATCCCTGGAGAAAGGAATGGCAACCCCCTCCAGTATTCTTGCCTGGAGAATTCCATGGACAGAGGAGCCTGGCAGGTTACAGTCCATGGAGTCACAAAGAGTCAGACATGACTGAGCAACTAACACTTTCACTTTTCACCTCTTTCTGAGAGAACTTTCTTCTTTCTTCTCTTCTTTCTTCTTTGCTTGCTTAGGAAGATTTCTATTTACCTTTGCCTCTATGCAAGCAATTCCCGGAGTGAACTGCTGAATAACTCTGTGTACTTCTGCTTAGGTTTGTTCTCTTGACTTTTGTGCATAAGTACTATTTCTTTAAGAAGCTCACCATTTTACACACCCCTTTACACACCCCCGTGTTTAGCCGAACACAGGGCTCCTAACAACCGTGCTCATGATTTCTCCCCTTCGCTAGCCTGTATCTGACGCTGTTGTTTTGCTTCACTACTACTCTGACATATAGTGCCTGATTCTCTTCTCTCTTTCATTTTTTTCCTTTTCTCTTGGGAAGAGTATTTGGAAACCCATCATAATAACATTTTCGGGAGGCTGGCCTACACTGCTGCGGTGGTGCTGTGTGGACTCTGGCTGATGTGCATGGATGGAAGTTATTCACAAAATTTCTTGATAAGTAGACCTGTGACTCGCTTCCCCACTGGCCAATGTGGCTGCAGTATATTAACTCTGTGTACTTCTGCTTAGGTTTGTTCTCTTGACTTTTGTGCATAAGTACTATTTCTTTAAGAAGCTCACCATTTTACACACCCCTTTACACACCCCCGTGTTTAGCCGAACACAGGGCTCCTAACAACCGTGCTCATGATTTCTCCCCTTCGCTAGCCTGTATCTGACGCTGTTGTTTTGCTTCACTACTACTCTGACATATAGTGCCTGATTCTCTTCTCTCTTTCATCTTTTTCCTTTTCTCTTGGGAAGAGTATTTGGAAACCCATCATAATAACATTTTCGGGAGGCTGGCCTACACTGCTGCGGTGGTGCTGTGTGGACTCTGGCTGATGTGCATGGATGGAAGTTATTCACAAAATTTCTTGATAAGTAGACCTGTGACTCGCTTCCCCACTGGCCAATGTGGCTGCAGTATATTTTAATGGTTTGTGAGATGAATGAAAGTGTGGATGAAATATTTATGTGCAACTCTGAAAGATTCAGTTGAGATAGAAAGCAAGTGATTTCCTAGTAGTCCAATGCCTCTCCTTCTCTCTCTCTCTCTCTCTCTCTATATATATATATATATATATATATGTAACAAGGAAAAATGGTGGGATAAAAAGTACAAACTGAGGAGTCAGATGAACAGAAGAAAAAACATCTTATTGAGAAAAGCAAAACCTGAGAGAATAGAAGACTAGGAAAGAAAGACATGAAGATTGAATGAGGTGTGCTTTGGGCACTTCCCTGGGGGTCCAGTGGTTAAGAATCCACCTTGCCATGCAGGGAACATGGGTTTGGTCCCGGTCAGGGGATTAAGCTTCCACATGCCACAGAGAAACTGAGCCCTTGGGCCACAACTACTGAGTGTGTGTACTCCAGAGCCTTCAGGCTACAACTGGAGAGTCTGTGCACCACAGTGAAAGATCCCACATGATGTAACAAAGATCCTGCATGCCACAACTAAGACCCAATGCAGCCAGGCAAAAATACATATTTTAAAAAAATGAATTTTGAAAATAAGCCATAGAAGATAATGTTGGAAGTCCTAGAGATAATTTTTTTCTGCTACCATAACCTTTGAAATGGTAACTAAATTACATATGATATTTAAAAATCAATCAGTGATATTAACCAGACTGCAGGATTGAATGGAAGAGAAAAGTCTGGAGGGGAAGTAGAATAGAGCCTTGAGACATAATGAATGAAACAAATGCTCCTCTGTCTATGGAATTTTCCAGGTGAGAAGAGTAGGTTACCATTTCTTACAACAGGGGATTTTCCCAAGCCAGGGATGGAGCCTGCGTCTCTTGCGTTGGCAGGCTGATTCTCTACCACTAGCACAACCAGGGAAGCCCATTAATGAAACAGATGACCAAACGCAATAGTCAAGTTGCTACTTGGAGAGTGTTGAGGGTTGAAGTTACATTAACAAATGTAACTTGTTCTTTACCAACTTTGCTGTCTAGAGAGTCTGACCTTCTGAAATCTGAAACTTCCTCTGTCCAGCTATCTTGTTTTGTTGTCAAATAGGATCCCAGCTGTCTGTCTCCCCCACAGAATTCTGAGCATGCCCATGCTCATGATTTCTCCTCTTCACTAGCCTGTATCTGATGCTGTTGTTTTGCTTTGAAATGGTAACTAAATTACATGTGATATTTAAAAATCAATCAGTGGTATCAACCAGACTGCAGGATTGAATGGAAGAGAGAACTCTGCAAGGGAACTAGAATAAAGTCTCGAGACACAATGAATGAAACAAATGCTCCTCTGTCCATGGAATTTTCCAGGCGAGAAGAGTGGGTTACCGTTTCTTACAGCAGGGGATTTTCCCAAGCCAGGGATGGAGCCTGTGTTTCTTACATGAGGAAAGAGACATAAGGATGTCACATTATCCTAGAGAAATATTCTTCAGCTCTTGCCAAGGCAGGATTCTACTGAACTTGATTGAACTTTAATCAAATAACAAATTAGCTCCTTTTGGGGGGGGGTAGGAAATAAGAGGTATCAATGAGAATGATAAAATGCCCCTGAGGTCCTCAGAAGAGGTGCTTTGCACTCAGTTACTCACATTAAGATTTTTGCACACTCCAGGCTCATTTTTTGCAGTTCGATGAACAATGATGCTCCTTTTAGAGTAGAGTATTTCATAAAAATATACAACTTGTTTGAACATTACTGACATATTGGCATATTTCTTTTCAAAAATAGAAATGTGCTGTTGGTGAGAATGAATCACCTTATAAAATGAGTCACCAAATAGCAGGTTAATAGAGCCATTTAGAGAAGAGCAGAAGTAGCTTTAAATATGTATAATCCCTCCACACACCTTTATCTCACAATTATGACACACACATCCACACTTTTGGGTATATAAATAGTCAGGTAGATTTCTTCTAAACACAGAAAAGATAAACTTTCTAGGTAATGATGACTTTAATTGGTTGACATTTAAGAGGCTTATATTAGGTAAGGAAGCATTTTGTCGGGTGGCTGATTGAGCCATTTAACTTGGCTGCTTAGAAAATTAATTTTGCTCTCTTTTTTTCTAACAGAAATAACTGTTTCCTACCTGAGACTCTTTCCCTCCCACCTCTTCTCTGTAATTCCTAGACTGAAGTGAAATTAATTACTGGGCAGATCATGAATCATTATCTACAGACAGTAGGAAACAGGTAAATCATGAAATGATGAAACTCTAAGAGTCATCCATTAACTCCAGTAAGTGGATGGCCAGCCCGTCTCAAATGATTATTTATTAAAATATTTATGGAGCATAGATATTTATTCTACATGTTTTAAGTTTTTTTTTCTTTTTCCAGACTGTATAGAGTGGAGGAGAAAGGATAGGGAGAAAATGAACAGCTAAATTGAGCTCATCGGGGAGAGCTGGTGTGCTGCAGTCTGTGGGTCCCAAAGAGTCAGACATGAGCTGGCAACTGAACAACAACAAAAGAAAAATACAACTATTTCCACTTTTTCACACTTGAAACATTCTATCTGCAAGTGAAGTAACTATTTTACTTTATTCAAACCAAAATGAAGCAAAAGGTTGGTACATTAATATTCTAGATCTAAATTCTGGATAGACTGGCATGTCAATTTTTTTCAAGATTAGAGTTGTCCTCTTTACCAGTGAAATAATACAAAGTAAAATATATCATTTGGTATTTCAGAGAAAATTGTATTATAAGCAACTCAGGGTCATTTAGATTGAGGATATTTGTCTTTAAATAAACATGCTTATGCCTCACATTCCAGATGAAATCACACACTTGTGGGTTAGTTTGCCTTATTCAGGGGATATCCCTACCTAAAACATAGTCCTTTCAAGTCTGACTTGCTAATTGGAATGCTTATTTTCAGAGTCATTTGGTTTTTTAGTTAAAACTGCAGGAAGCCCTTATTTAAATCCAAATATGTGACCCCAAAGAACTGATTCATCAATCCCTGTATTTTCATAAAGAACATAACACCAAACAACAAAAATGTCACACAATTGCCAGGGGAAAGAATTTTGTCAGGCAGGTGGGTGGTTAACATTCAATTTCATTCATTCCTCAACATAACTCTGAAACTGGCTGGAACCTGGGATCTGGGACCCTTTGCTGCAGTGCTTACACCTGGACAAATGTCTCCTGGAGCAATAAAATACAAAGAAACTATAAGGGACTAAAAAGAACTGCATGCGTGTGCAGTCGGGACAAATTATGGACCACAATGTACAAAGACACCAGAAACTCAGCTGCCACTAAGACCGAGGGGCAAAAGCAGGGTACCGCACATGGTCCCTGCATGCAAAACCATCAAAGGTATGACCCAACCATCTGAGCCACCTCTCAGCCCAACCTCTGGATGCGCCCCAACCCTCACCCCATAAAAAGGACCAGCTCTCCCTCCATGGCTGGGTGAGCAAGCCAGAGAGCAAAGGAAAGCCTTTTTTTTTTTTTTTTTAACCTATTCTTGCTTCCCACTGCTGCAGTAAGGGCCCCAGTGAAGCTTTGCCTGAATTTCTTGTCTGGCCTCTGATCAATTTCTGTTGATTAAGGAGGCCAAGTACCCTGGTTAGTAACAACTCCCTGAACTATCCTATTCCCATTTTATGGATGAAGGACATGTGCGATTAAATAATTTGCCTCAAATCACACAGTCAGTAAATCTGTTTTTTTTTTCTTTTCAGATCTCCATGTGATGAATGCATTTTTTTTAATAGATATGGACACAGTGAGAAGGAAAGCTTTTTCTCTTAAAATATTATTACCATACTAGCACAGTACCCTATGGAGAGAACTCCCGTGGGTGGGAATGTCACACGGGAGCCGCACTCTCGTCACGGCTGCCGAGGAACCTGCTCCTCCGAACACTTTCTCGTTTTAGAAGGTGAGGGGGTGGAGGCAAAGAGTGAAAGGTGACTGAGAGGTAAGAGTCACACAAGTTTATCTGAGAACAGCAAAGCGTCAGTGGGAGGTTAAAGAGAACCCAAGTTCACCAGTGAACTTATGTTGAATGAAGAATAAATCCAGAAAGCAGGGGCCCAACTCCATGGAAGCCTTGTTTTCCTGGCGAAAGAGTATTTACAGAAACAAATGGGGTTTACAGAGCAAATCTTAGCAATAACAATTTTCATGTCCAAGTCTGTGGCAATTTTTTGATAATCTGTGTTAAAAAAGAAATTTGAGTTTCTCAACAGAGAAGGCTGAGGGGATGACTTAATTACTGTCTTCAGTGTATGAGGGATTGTTACAGTATTTGGAAGATGACAGCCAGCTGTTCTCTGTCTCCAAAGAGAAAAACAAGAGAAAATGAATTTGCAAAGTGGCACAGACTTAGACTGGAGACAAGAGAGAACATGATTATTCTCTATTTTCTTCACCACTGGGGCTATTTTATTACCAAGCTGGGTAACGAATGTCTGTGTGGGGCGGGGATGCTGCGGACCTTTCTAAACTGAGTTTTGGGGTAAATGTCTTGTCCACTTCTCTCCATCTGGGCTAAAGGTCTACAGTACCAAGGAAATAGTTACCAGGAACACATTTGGGATAGTTTTGGCATTGTATGAGTTTTATAGTCCCCTTCAGATCCTCTTTAATACATAGAAGTTTATTTTTATTTTTTAAACTTCTTACTTTATGTTGGAGTATAGCCAATTAATGGGCTTCCTTGGTGACTTAGACAGTAAAGAATTCATCTGCAATGCGGGATACCTGGGTTTACTCCCTGGGTTGGGATGATCCCCTAGAGAAGGGAATGGCTACCCACTCCAGTGTTCTTGCCTGGAGAACTCCACGGACAGAAGAACCTGGATGGTTACAGTCGTGGGGTCACAAAGAGGAGGACACAACTGAGCAAATAACACTTTCCTAGGCGATTAACAATGTTGTGATAATTTCGGGTGGATAACAAAGTGACTCAGTCATACATGTCCCTGGACCCATTCTTCCTCAAACTCCCCTCCCATCCAGGCTGCCGCATAACACTGAGAAGAGCTCCGGTGTCTGTGGAGGTCCTTGTCGGCTCTCCGTTTAAGATAGAGCAGTGTGTACATGTCCATCCCAAGCTCTCTCACTTTCCCTTCCTCTCATCCTTTCCTCAGGGCAACCATAAGTTCCTTCTCTAAGTCTGTGAGTCTGTTCCTGTTTTGTAAATAAGTCTTAGAAGTTTATTTTTAAAAAATGCTGCTGTTGTTGCTTAGTCACTAAGTTGTGTCTGACCGTTTTGTGACCCCAAGGACTGTAGCAAGCCAGGCTCCTCTGTCCATGAGATTTCCAGGGCAAGAAAACTGGAATGAGTTGCCATTTCCTCCTCCAGGGGATCTTCCTGACCCAGGGATTGAACCCACATATCCTGCATTGCAGGTGGATCCTTTACCATCTGAACCACACAGAAGCCCATTAAATAGTAATAATTCCAGGTAAAATTCAGATTTTCCAAACATGATTATTACATCGATAAAAGACTTTACCCCGCTCTTCACTAAGACTCAATTTTGAACATTTGAGATTACAGAAAATTACCTTAAGAATTTTCAATCACTAGTAAACTTCCAATATGTCTATCCTGCCTCTTTATAATCAATGATATGGGGTTGATACATAGATAAAGTTCTTATAATAACAAACATATTTTTTATTTTATTAATGATTATTTTTGGATAAGATCTCTTTGCAGATTGAAACTCACAGCTGTAACTCTTCCAACCTAGATAGGAAAAGATTTTGGAAGGTCTTTGTTGATTTTGTTAGGTGTGTGTGTTTTTAAGCTCTGAGAAACCACAAAGTGATGCAAAATCCCCTAGGTGATTCCATATAGGGAAACAGTAACTTTGGCACTCTAGTCAAAATAATCAAAAGCTCTTTCCTGATCATTTTTGGTCAAAAGACAAATTTCCAATAGTTTACTTAAGTTTTTGAAACCATAAATAATGGTAAAGATTTAATCCTTACCTAATGAGATTTGTGGCTTAGTTAGCAGCTTTATTTGCATGCACTTAAAAGAAAAGTGTGATATTTCACCACCTTGATCTATTCCTATATTTCTACGTATGTGGAATAGAGGGGCAATACTTTTTAATAAATGCATAATTATCTATTTTTTCTTAAGAAAACCTTCATTTCACTTGATACTCTAAAATGGCCCTCTGAGCACTTTGTGATGTCAATATGAGTTGTTTACCTGTTTGCTAATAGCAATTAGATTTCTTGTTAATGGCCAACTTGTAATTGAATGCTGCTAGCTAGTCATTAAAACCGAAGAGATCAGAGGAAACAATTTCTCAGGCTTGTGGCACCTTGCACTGGAGGTTTTAAAAACAGCTCTCTGTCTGTCTGTCTGTCTGTCTCTCTCTCTCTCTCTCTCTCTCTATATATATATATATATATATATACACACACATATACCTTTTAACATTTGCTTCTAGAGTAGAAGGTTACTCAGCACTGCTGACTTGTTCACTTTACATATTACATTAAAATCAGCTCTTTCCTTGCTGAATTTAAGACAGCTGCCAGAGATAGCAGTCCCATGGTATTTACAGAAACAAGAAGACCCCCACAAAGTTCTAAGGTTCAGTCTCCATACCTCTGCTGGA
This sequence comes from Aepyceros melampus, assembly GCA_006408695.1. Classification (NCBI taxonomy): domain Eukaryota; kingdom Metazoa; phylum Chordata; class Mammalia; order Artiodactyla; family Bovidae; genus Aepyceros; species Aepyceros melampus. The sequence continues at coordinate 111,117 of SJXQ01011941.1, read as the reverse complement.
GTGCTCTGAAGTCTGTCTTAAAGTGGGAACCCAATAAGTGGAGAGACTTGACATTGCCAGTATTCCCTACCACCTTTTCTTAGCAAACTTGGCTTTTTTTTAATGCTCTAATGTGGCATTTTCAAATTTTTTCTTTTCTCCTCAGTTTCTAACAGTTTCCTCTGGCTCGCAACACACTCAAAGAGGAAGCTGAGACAATAGAAGGAGAGAAACCTCATCTTTCCATCTCTAAGTCCAGTGGTAGAAAAGAAGGTGGACTGAGGAAAAGCAGGCATTCCTTCCCTAAAGAACACTGGGTGACCCCCAAGCACGGACCCCTCATACGTTTGCAGAGTTGTCACAGCTCTGCTGATTCCATCCCTTTGGTCAATGTAGAGAGTATTCAATACTCCTGTATGAGCAACTGGCACATCTCGAGAACTCGTTTTAGGAACTGTGCCCTGGCTCCCAACACCTAAATTTAAATCACTATTACACAAAGTCCACATTTGGGGTATACACGAGAACACTCACCATTATATTTCAAAAATACCCCTAAATACATACATGCATGCTTGCTAAGTCACTTTAGTCTTGTCTGACTCTTTGCAACCTATGGACTGTAGCCCACCAGGCTCCTCTGTCCATGAAATTCTCCAGGCAAAAATTCTGGAGTGGGTCACTATGCCCTCCTCCAAGGGATCTTCCTGACCCGGGGATTGAACCTAAGTCTCTGATGTCTCCTGCATTGGCAGGCGGGTAATTTTTTTTTTTTTTTTGTTACCACCTGTGCCACCAGGGAAACCCCAAATATGCACACATGTGTGTATTAATCCCTCAGTCATGTCTGACTCTTGTGACACCATAGACTGTAGCCTGCCAGGCTCCTCTGTCCATGGGATTCTCCAGGCAGGAATACTGGAGTGGGTTGCCATGCCCTTCTCCAAAATACACACATACTGCTGCAGCTGCTGCTGCTGAGTCGCTTCAGTCGTGTCCTACTCTGTGAGACCCCATAGATGCACCCCACCAGGCTCCTCTGTCCCTGGGATTCTCCAGGCAAGAACACTGGAGTGGGTTGCCTTTTCCTTCTCCAATGCATGAAAGTGAAAAGTGAAAGGGAAGTCGCTCAGTTGTGTCCGACTCTTAGCGACCTCATGGACTGCAGCCCACCAGGCTCCTCCGTCCATGGGATTTTCCTGGTAGGTACAATCAAATGCAAACATGTAGACATATTCTATATGGACATCCTTCATAGAGATTTAGAATATCTAAGGGCTTTGGGTTATGTTTCCAGAACCTGATAAGAAAATTTCTCATTCTGATCCAGTCAATAAAGCAGGAAGTTTTTCCAAGGCTTCTCGAGGGCTGATTGCCAGGCAGAATACATTTTTAAAACTTTTTTGCCCTTTAACTTTATTAAATGCCTGACATTTACCAACATTAGCTGATGGCAGAAGATGAGTCTTGCTTCATGTGCTGTACCCTGCAACAGATGCAAGACATAAAAAGAAATCTGGATGGAAATGTTGCCATTAGTTTGGAGGTTGCTGTTTAATCTGAGTTATTTTGGGGCAGAAAATGACTCACAGAAGCTAAGTGTTCATACAGATTGTGATATTGTAGGAGGCTGGCATGGCTCTTCATTAATCTTATTTCAATTAGAACTCTTCACAGCCTGCAATTAGAATGTTGCTGCTGTGATGAATCCATACTGTACATGTATCAGCGATGGTTTTCTAATGAAGAAAAACAAGACTTGGCATTTTAAAGACAAATTTTCATTTCGGGTAATTCAGTAAAGGCTTATGCTTTGTCTACTCTCTCTGCACCTTTGGAATTGTCCCTCAAAGCTAGTGGAACCTTTTCGATTAATTCTAATCATGTCAAATATACTTCTTGCACATTTTCCAGCATGTGTCTTCACTGTGATGGAACCACCCCATAATAATTTGATACTAATCTGTAGTTTAGACTAGGGACCTTTTTCTTAAAGGGCCAGACAGTAAATGTTTAGGCTTGCGGGTCACAGGGCCTGTGTTCCAGCTACCACTCGCTTCTGCTACTCAGAAGCAGCCATAGGCAACTGGATATATTTGTGTTTCAATAAATCTTAATTTATTAATTTGTAAAAATAGGTAGCTGTCCTCTGAGACCTAGCTTTTTGACTTCCCATCACCCTTTATCTATTTTTCCAGTGCCTGCGGATCTCAGAAAAATATTATTTTCAAAAGTCCTACTGAAATTGCATAGGTTCCTTAGTCAAATGTATCCCTGTAACTTTCTAAAAAATACTTTCAGTACTACTGTTTTCTGTTTTCTGAGCTGACTGTGGAGAACTACATTCTGCATGAATTTTATCTCAATACATGTATTCTTTTACCTCTGCTCCCCAGTGACGCAAGAAACCAAACTGGCCAAATTGTCCTCCTCATTTGCCTTCTATAATTTCCACCACTACGGAATGACTTTTCTGAGGCATTAAAAATGTCAAGAGGTAACAGCATGAACATTACTCCTTCAAGCATTCAAATGACTGGCAAATATTTAACTGGGCCAGGCACCATGGTAGACATCATAAAAGAAAATGCTCTGTGTTGGAGTTCTTAAATAGAAACAGAGAAATAGACTCTCAAAGGAAGTGGGGGCCAGAGAGCATGGATTCCAGGCTCTCCTTTCAGATTTACAGCCATTTCAAGGAGACTATCTTTTCAGACTTGCAGCCATTTCAAGGAGGCTAGATGTGCAGTTATTAAACAGGAAACATACAAAACTGTTGTATATAAGTATTATGTATTGAAGTACAGGTATTAAGGACTATAGAAGTTCTGAAAATATGGAGATACCAAATCGAGAAGGGCAGAAGCCCAGCTCTATCACTAATGAGGTTCAGAAAAGTCCCACCAGATTCCAATGAGGCTGCCCTTAAAATGCTGACTTCCCGCTACTGAGAAGATCCCTTTACATTATTTTATGCATTCCATATGCTTTTATTGAATTAAAGGTGCTGTGCTAGGTGCTGTGGTTCATCAGTGGAGTTGATGGATCCCAAACTCAAAGAGGTTATGGATAAGGAGGAAAGTGCATGTGTGCTCAGCCGGGTCCAACTCTGCAGCCCCGTTGACTATAGCCCACCAGGCTGCTCTGTCCATGAAAGTTTCCAGGCAAGACTACCTGAGTGAGTTGCCAGGTTGTACTGCAAGGGATCTTCCTGGATCAGGGAACAAATTTGTATCTTTTGCCTTGGCAGGAGGATTCTTTACCATTGAGCCACCTGGGAAGCCCAAGGAGGAAAGGTAGTATAAACAAATAAGACAAGGCAGAAGGTGGATGTAGTAAGAAAGGAACAAAATGTCATTGAGACTCAGAGGATGAGGGCCTAACGATATTGATTTGTCCTTTTGAAATGTCTGCAGGGTTCAACTATAGTGTGATACATCCACCGTAATTCCTTCTTGCCTCCCTCCCACCCTCCCTCCCTCCTTCCTTCCTTCCACAGTTCACACAAGAACTTCTCCCTGATCATTAATCATCTTTGCCACACCAGTCATGGGACCCTGTGCTAGAATAAAAGAAGATGTTGGTAGCATCTCATAGGGGCAGGCTTGTATCTGAGGCAAGAAGGGCAAAAAAAGAGCAAGCTTAATACAGTCTGAAGAGCTCAAGAAAGATTGTTATTTCACTTCAGGCTCACTGATGTGCAGAGAGAGGACATTAAGAGATGGACCTTCTGGAAAAGACAAGAATAGCAGCTGCAAGTTAATTCTATCCTCACCCAAATTTAATAACATGAATATTTTCCAACATGAGGTAGTAAAATAAACAGTGGGCTACGACTTGTAAAGCTTTATGGACATCCAAAGTTTATGGCAGCTCTGATAAACTTAAGTAGAGGGTATAGGGAGTATTGGAGAACATTAACTTCAGAATGAGATAGATCCAGAGACATAGCCTGATTTTACCACTTACTGTGTCACCTCAGGCAGGTTATCAAACATTTTCATTTGTAAAGGAGTAACTACTAATAACTCTGTCATTTAGGCTGTTTTTATGTGCAGATAACTACTCAGTGGCTTCAAGACAGCATGGTGGTTTCAGTGATTCTAGGCGTTGCATTCAGGTATGACAATGCCAAGAGGAAGAAGGATGGTGATTTCATGTGGCTTGCTCTATTTCCCTGGTGGCTCATTTCAGGTAAAGAATTTGCCTGGAATGCAGAGACCAGGGTTCGATCCCTGGGTTGGGAAGATCCCTTGGAGAAGGGAATGGCTATATATTCCAGTACTCTTGCCTGGCAAATTCCGTGGACAGAGGAGCCTGGTGGGCTACATTGGTGGCAAAGAGCTGGACATGACAGAGCAATTAACATTTCCATTTTCACGGTAAAAGCACTTTTCCAAAGGTTTCTCTGTAGATTTCCCTCTGTATTCATTCAGAACTGGTCACTCACCCATTCTTGAAACAACAGTTGTCAAGGAGAATCAGATAAACCTTGGCTCACCCAGTGGAGATGAAAGAAGTAAGATTCCCTGAAGCACAGGCTGTGTGGGAAACTGCTGCAGCCTTGCCCCAAATCAGAAGCCTGGTAGGAAAAAATGGGGTAGAGGACCAATAATGTTGTCATTATTAGGGTTAAAAGGGATTATGTTGAGAAAAAGCATAGAACAGCACTTGGTACGTTCAGTTCAGTTCAGTCGTTCAGTCGTGTCTGACTCTTTGCGACCCCATGAATCACAGCACACAGGCCTCCCTGTCCATCACCAACTCCCGGAGTTCACTCAGACTCATGTCCATTGAGTCCGTGATGCCATCCAGCCGTCTCATCCTTGATCGTCCCCTTCTCCTCCTGCCCCCAATCCCTCCCAGCATCAGGGTCTTTTCCAATGAGTCAACTCTTCGCATGAGGTGGCCAAAGTACTGGAGCTTCAGTTTTAGCATCACTCCTTCCAAAGAAATCCCAGGGTTGATCTCCTTCAGAATGGACTGGTTGGATCTCCTTGCAGTCCAAGGGACTCTCAAGAGTCTTCTCCAACACCACAGTTCAAAAGCATCAATTCTTCGGCGCTCAGCCTTCTTCACAGTCCAACTCTCACATCCATACATGACCACAGGAAAAACCATAGCCTTGACTAGACGGACCTTAGTCGGCAAAGTAATGTCTCTGCTTTTGAATATACTATCTAGGTTGGTCATAACTTTTCTTCCAAGGAGTAAGCGCCTTTTAATTTCATGGCTGCAGTCACCATCTGCAGTGATTTTGGAGCCCAAAAAAACAAAGTCTGACACTGTTTCTACTGTTTCCCCATCTATTTCCCATGAAGTGATGGGGCCAGATGCCATGATCTTCGTTTTCTGAATGTTGAGCTTTAAGCCAACTTTTTCACTCTCCTCTTTCACTTTCAACAAGAGGCTTTTTAGCTCCTCTTCACTTTCTGCCATAAGGGTGGTGTCATCTGCATATCTGAGGTTATTGATATTTCTCCCAGCAATCTTGATTCCAGCTTGTGTTTCTTCCAGTCCAGCGTTTCTCATGATGTACTCTGCATATAAGTTAAATAAGCAGGGTGACAATATACAGCCTTGACGTACTCCTTTTCCTATTTGGAACCAGTCTGTTGTTCCATGTCCAGTTCTAACTGTTGCTTCCTGACCTGCATACAGATTTCTCAAGAGGCAGGTCAGGTGGTCTGGTATTCCCATCTCTTTCAGAATTTTCCACAGTTTATTGTGATCCACACAGTCAAAGGCTTTGGCATAGTCAATAAAGCAGAAATAGATGTTTTTCTGGAACTCTCTTGCTTTTTCCATGATCCAGCGGATGTTGGCAATTTGATCTCTGGTTCCTCTGCCTTTTCTAAAACCAGCTTGAACATCAGGGAGTTCACGGTTCACATATTGCTGAAGTCTGGCTTGGAGAATTTTGAGCATTACTTTACTAGCATGTGAGATGAGTGCAATTGTGCGGTAGTTTGAGCATTCTTTGGCATTGCCTTTCTTTGGAATTGGAATGAAAACTGACCTTTTCCAGTCCTGTGGCCACTGCTGAGTTTTCCAGATTTGCTGGCAAATTGAGTGCAGCACTTTCACAGCATCATCTTTCAGGATTTGAAACAGCTCAACTGGAATTCCATCACCTCCACTAGCTTTGTTCGTAGTGATGCTTTCTAAGGCCCACTTGACTTCACATTCCAAGATGTCTGGCTCTAGATTAGTCATCACATCATCATGATTATCTGGGTCATGAAGATCTTTTTTGTACAGTTCTTCCGTGTATTCTTGCCACCTCTTCTTAATATCTTCTGCTTCTGTTAGGTCCAGACCATTTCTGTCCTTTATCGAGCCCATCTTTGCATGAAATGTTCCCTTGGTATCTCTAATTTTCTTGAAGAGATCTCTAGTCTTTCCCATTCTGTTCTTTTCCTCTATTTCTTTGCATTGATTGCTGAAGAAGGCTTTCTTATCTCTTCTTGCTATTCTTTGGAACTCTGCATTCAGATGCTTATATCTTTCCTTTTCTCCTTTGCTTTTTGCTTCTCTTCTTTTCACAGCTATTTGTAAGGCCTCCCCAGACAGCCATTTTGCTTTTTTGCATTTCTTTGCCATGGGGATGGTCTTGATCCCTGTCTCCTGTACAATGTCATGAACCTCATTCCATAGTTCATCAGGCACTCTATTTCTCAGATCTAGAGAAGGCACTTAATAAATGCTCACTAAAACCATGGTTAATTTTATCACTTCAATTCTTGTAAATTCAAGTATCTTAACTGCAAAACATTCTGTAAATTTTCTTCTAGCAGGAATATTACATGCCAATTTTACTTCATATCTTTTTTTACATGTATTCTTTTTCTTAAACTCAGTTTTATTGAGGTATAATTCAAATACAGTAAATCTGTTCAGATCTTACGTACAATGTTCAATGTGTTTAGACAAATTAATACATTCTTACAACTATCACCCTAGTAGAACATTTCTGCCACCCTAAAGAGATCCCTTATGTCTTGTTCCAGCCCACCCTTGAGCCTCATAAATAAAATTATTCAGATGCTGCGTGCTCTGTCTGGCTCTTTTCATTCAATATAATGGTTTGAATTTTATCCATGCTGCTTATGAAATGGGAATCGGAGTTCTTGTTTGTGGAGCTCAAGAATGGAATCCAAGAACACGCACACACTCATGGGTTTATTACAGAGGAGGAAAGTACAAAGTTTTCAGAATAAACACTGAGCGGGGGTAAAGAGTCCCCAAAAGGCAGAGATTACAGTGAAGGAGGAAACAGGCAGAACAGGCTCCGTCTTGAAAGCAGGAATCCATTAGGCGGACTGTGAACGTTGGGGTACGTGCATGGTTCCCCTCTCAATGGACTCTGAACTCTGCACCCAGTGTCTATGGAAACGGCATACCAACAGAAAACCAGACCCGCCCCCCACCCCCGCCACCATGGGATGGAAGAGCCTCGGGACTCATACCTAGACTCTCTGTCACTTAAAAGAATACACTAATTATCTCTGCAACAGAACAGAGTCCTAAATTCTATTATGCTTATCAGGGTACGACCACAGGCCTATTAAAAATTGTCCACTGTTTTAACTACCAAGGTTTAAGGCACAGGAACCTCCAGTTAGCTTTGATCCTATCTCTCTTTTACTTTGTCCAGACTAGTTTCAAGGAATTTGGAGAGATGGGTTTGAGTACATACCCTTAGGGTGTATAACATTTTCACAAAAACTGGTCGGGGTCCTTGGCGAAGAAGAGACTCTGCCTTGGGCCCGCTGGTGTAATAAACTGCACTCCACTACCTGCATTGTCCTTTTGAGTGAGTTTGTTTCCCAGAACTACAACAGCAGCACTTTTATATCTTTGCCGGTATCCATCTGGATGCTTTTGGTTGGCTCCGACCTTTAAATCACGTTATTGCTAACCAATCAGTTCAAAAGTCAAAATGTTTAACTTAATCTATTTATGGCTTCTCCTGATCCTCAGATTAAGTCACCACCTTTTTCATGGCCCCTGGCCATTTTACAGTGGACCAGATATATGGGGTTAAGATTAATGATCACCAGTTGTTTTCCCTCAGGCATATGGAACAGAAGTGAATTACTGCCCTTCCCTGGATCTGAATTCTGATAATTTATTAGAACAAGGAACTCTAGAAATTCAGGACAAAGGACTGGAAAATGTCAGCTTCATTCCAATCCCAAAGAAAGGCAATGCCAAAGAATGTTCAAACTACCGCACAATTGCTCTCATCTCACATGCTAACAAAGTAATGCTCAAAATTCTCCAAGCCAGGCTTCAACAGTACGTGAACTGGGAACTTCCAGATGTTCAAGCTGGATTTAAAAAAGGCAGAGGAACCAGAGATCAAATTGCCAACATCCACTGGATCATAAAAAAAAGCAAAAGAGTTCCAGAAAGACATCTACTTCTGCTTTATTGACTACGCCAAAGCCTTTGACTGTGTAGACACTACAAACTGGAAAATTCTTAAAGAGATGGGGATACCAGACCACTTGACCTGCCTCCTGAGAAATTTGTATGCACGTCAAGAAGCAACAGTTAGAACTGGACATGGGACAACAGACTGGTTCCAAATAGGAAAAGGAGTACGTCAAGGCTGTATATTGTCACCCTGCTTATTAAATGCAGAGTACATCATGAGAAATGCTGGATAGGATGAAGCACAAGCTGGAATCAAGATTGCCGGGAGAAATATCAATAACCTCAGATATGCAGATGACACCACCCTTATGGCAGAAAGCAAAGAAGAACTAAAAAGCCTCTTGTTGAAAGTGAGAGGAGAGTGAAAAAGTTGGCTTAAAGCTCAACATTCAGAAAACTAAGATCATGGCATCCAGTCCCATCACTTCATGGCAAACAGATGGGGAAACAATGGAAAGAGTGACCGACTTTATTTTTGGGAGCTCCAGAATCCCTGCAGATGGTGACTGCAGCCATGAAAGTAAAAGACGCTTGCTCCTTGGAAAAAAAGCTATGACCAACCTAGACAGCATATTAAAAAGCAGAGCCATTACTTTGCCAACAAAGATCCGCCTAGTCAAAGCTATGGTTTTTCCAGTAGTCATGTTGGATGTGTGAGCTGGGTCATAAAGAAAGCTGAGCACTGAAGAATTGATGCTTTTGAACTGTGGTGTTGGAGAAACTGCAAGAGATCCAACCGGTCCATCCTAAAGGAGTTCAGTCCCGGGTGTTCATTGGAAGGAATGATGCTGAAGCTGAAACTTCCATACTTTGGCCACCTCATGCGAAGAGCTGACTCATTGGAAAAGACCCTGATGCTGGGAGGAATTGGGGGCAGGAGAATAAGGGGACAACAGAGGATGAGATGGCTGGATGGCATCACCGACTCAATGGACATGAGCTTGAGTAAACCCTGGGAGTTGGTGATCAACAGGGAGGCCTGGTGTGCTGTGATTCATGGGGTCAGAACTGAACTGAACTGAACTGGGACAAAGATATAGTTTTAGGTTAATGGAGTGAGATGCTTACTGAAAACAAGACCAAAGTCTCAGAGTTCTACACTGACTGCCTAGCAATTTCTGCCTTACTTATATTAATAACTACCTTTTTATTATTGAGTAATATTTCATTATATAGATATGTTACTGCTGCTTTATTCATCTATGAGTTAATGGACATTTAGGCTCTTTCTGTTTTTGTCTATTGTGAATAAAATGGTTCTCTATATTCGTGTTCATCCACTATTGTAGAAATATTCTTTTGTCTCTCATGTATTTTCACCTAAAAGTAAGTTATAGGCTCATAAGTGAGGCTTTGTATGAAACTGCCAAACTATTTTGCAAAGTGATTGCATCATTTTAACAGGATGAGTAAGACTGACAATCACACTTCATCACCAGACGTTAGTATTATCAGTCTTTTGGTTATTCCAGTGGGTGTGAAGTGAAATCTCACTGTGGCTTTAATTTGCATTTCTCTGATGACTAATTATGCCCATCAACATTTGCTTGTTGGAGATACATTTATTATCTTTTAAGAAGTATCTTTTCAAGTCTTTGCTCATTTATTTACATATTTATTATCATTGATTTGATGGTGTCCTTTACATATTCTGGGTACAAGTGTTTTTCAAATATTCATATTTATACCCTGACTGTAACTACTTTTTTCATTTTCATAGCAGTGGCTTTTAATGAAATTTTTAATTTGAAAAATCCTAATTTATAACTGCCTTCTGTTTAGTCAGGATTTGTTGTCTACACAAGAAAGCTATGCTAATATCTGTTTTCTATAATTTAATTATTTTAGCTTTTTATGTTTTGGGGTCTTCTAAGTAATTCTTATAAAACAACTTTCACCTTATTTCTTATTTATTAACATATTCATATTTTATATTTCTTGAGACAATATAAAAAATCAATGACTTTTCATAAAATATCCTTTGAGGATTCTATGCATTAATTTACACTTATAAAAAATATAATTTGTATGAATAAATAAGTGTAATTATATACATGCATTTTTCAAACATGCATTTATTTTTTTCTTTCCTTTTTCTCTTTTCCTAGAGCAATGTTCCTACCTAAATATGCCCTTATATTAATAACCTAGTAGCTATCTGTCTAGCTATTTATCTGTCTATCCATCTATCTCTTCATCTACTTACCTATCTATCATCTAATCTATTTACCTGTTATCTAAGCTTGATGGAAGAACCTCCACTTAGTCTTATCTTCTTAATCTGTGCATGTTATTCTACTTTTTTCTAGGTTCCAGTACTGTAGGGGAGCAATCTGACATCATTTTGGTATTCTTTTGTCATTTCTTTAGTTTAAAATTTTTTTCTTTTATTTTTCTCTGAACATAGTTTGTCTTTTCATCTCTAGTGATTTGAAAGGCATGCACCCCCTTTTTATTCTATTTATTATTACCTTTAAAATGAAAAACACTTTTGAATTGTGTTTCTCTAATCATAACTGGTAAAATTATTTTATCTTTTTAATTAAACATTTTTTATTGGAATATGATTGATTTACAATACTGTGTTAGTTTCATATAGTGAATCATATATATATGCATATATATATAGTTATACATTTTTTTTTTTTTGGATTTCCTTCCTATTTAGGTCACCATGGAGCACTGAGTAGGTTCTCTGTGCCACACAGTAGGTTCTTTTTAGTTAGCTATTTTATACATGCTGCTGCTACTGCTAAGTCGCTTCAGTCGTGTCTGACTCCGTGTGACCCCATAGACGGCAGCCCATCAGGCTCCCCCGTCCCTGGGATTCTCCAGGCAAGAACACTGGAGTGGGTTGCCATTTCCTTCTCCAATGCATGAAAGTGAAAAGTGAAAAGTGAAAGTGAAGTCGCTCAGTCGTGTCCGACTCTTCGAGACCCCATGGACTGCAGCCTTCCAGGCTCCTCCGTCCATGGGATTTTCCAGGCAAGAGTACTGGAGTGGGGTGCCATTGCCTTCTCCATAGTAGTGTATATATGTCAGTCCCAATCTCCCATTTCACTTTCACATTTCCCCCTTTGATAAACATAGTTTTGTTCTCTACATTTGTGTCTCTATTTCTGCTTTGCAAGTACCTTTATCTGTACCATTTTTTTGGATTCCACATTTATTTGTTAATATACAATATTTGTTTTTCTCTTTATATACCCACTGTAAGATGAATTCTTATACTTTCTCCCTTTCCCTTTATATTTATGGTCTGTCACTTAATTTTTTGCAGGTAAGTTGGTTTAGTTTTTCCTATTTTTATGGCTTTTTATTTTTTTGGATTTGTATTGGCTTTCTATTATTTAAACTTTAAAAGTTTTTCTGAGATAGACCTAGAAATGGGTATTCTATCTTAAATCTTAAGAAAAGTCCTCTTAAATTTTCAAATTCAATTCATTTTTACTGGCAGATATTTTTGTATTATTTTATGTTCATTTCTTCATACTTTTCTTTTGAAATTTGTTTCAAATTTGCACTAGATCTCCCAGAATGGTCCTCTAAGCCTTGAATCATTTCTCATATCATTTTTTTTTCTGTTTTTACTTTTAAAAAATTATTTATTTTTAATTGAAGGATAATTGTTTTACCGTATTGCATTGGTTTCTACCAAACATCAACATGAATCAGTCTTTGGTTTACCTATGCCCTCTCCCACTTGAACACCATGAAGCACAAGCTGAAACCAAGATTTCTGGGAGAAATATCAATAACCTCAGATATGCAGATGAAACCACCCTAATGGCAGAAAGCAAAGAGCAGCTGAAGTGCCTCTTGATGAAAGTGAAACAGGAAAGTGGAAAGCTGGCTTAGAACTCAACATTCAAAGAACTAAGATCATGGCATCTGGTCCCATCACTTCAGGGGAGAAAATGGAAACGGTGACAGATTTTATTTTCTTGGGCTCCAAAATCATGGTGGATGGTGTCTGCAGCCACAAAACTAAAAGACACTTGCTCCTGGGAAGAAAAGCTATGGAAAAACTAGACAGTGTATTGAAAAGCAGAGATGTCACTTTACCAACAATACATAGTCAAAACTATATTTTTCCAGTAGTGAGAGTTGGACCATAAAGAAGGTTGAGCACTGAAGAATTGCTGCTTTTGAACTGCAGCATTGGAGAAGACTCTGGAGAGTGCTCTGGACAGCAAGAAATTCAAACCAGTCAATCCTAATGTAAATCAACCCTGAATATTCATTGGAAGGAATGAGGCTGAAGCTGATGTGCCAATACTTTGGCCACCTGATGCAGAGAGCTGACTCATTAGAAAAGACTCAGATGCTCGAAAAGATTGAAGGCAGGAGAAGAAGGGGATGATAGAGGATGAGATGGTTGGGTGGTATCATTGACTCAATGAACATGTGTTTGAGTAAACTCCAGGAGTTGGTGATGGACAGGGTAGCCTGGCTTGCTGCAGTCCATGGGACTGCAAAGAGTCAGACACAACTGGGCAACTGAACAATGATAGGTATCTACAGATAGAGATTGATAGAAAGAGACAGAGATCGATAGATGAACAGATATGTATAATAGAGATAGAGATATTCTGTTGGTTCTGTTTCTGTAGAGAATTCTGACAAATATAGGAGAGTAAACAGGGTGAATTCAACTTCAGACATGTTGAATTTGTAGCTTCTCTGAGATATTTTATATACTTAAAATATGTCTCAAACTATTAAGTGCACTTTTGAGCCAAAAAATTGTCATACATGAAGGCCAAAATTCCAAAACATTGTTCTACCAAAAAAAAGTTTATTTTTTCTAAACTTGGGATGGGCATAATGTTATAAAACCATAGTATTTACTTTAGTTGAAGGTCAAGGGATGAGAGTCACAGACTCTTTTGAATATCTCATGGAAGCCATAACCTCCATCAAGAAAGAAACAAATAGACAACCAACTTTCAGAAAACACAGCACTGAAGCCCACAGGTTCTAGTCTGGCAAGAAGATCACTGTAGTCCAAAAAACATAATGTGGAAATAATAAAAAGCTACCTAAAACTCAAGGTCATTTGAAAGCTTTCAAAGAAGCAGCACTTACATTTTAACACATTTAATAGAACATTTGGATCACATAGAAATATCTAATAATGTTAACATAAATATAATTTCAACTTGAATAAAATATAGCTGCTGCTGCTACTGCTGCTAAATACAGCTATGTGCTAGGTAACTACTGCATGACATTGCTAGGCCTAACATACATGACTTTAGACCAGAGTTTTCAAACTCCAACCATATGAGGGAAGTGATACATTTGGACTAGTCTCCAGTCAGAGTAACTAATGGGAAAAGACGTCAAATCAGTAGCAAGAAGCAGCTCACCTCAATGACAATGAGGCTTTGAGACTCCAACAGTGCATGTGACCTAAAAAACAGAGCAGATTGCTATTCTTACCATTAAGACAATTTGCCCACATTTAGTTCCTATGCAGAAAGCAAAATAAATGTGAAGATGACAAGAGAGAACTGATATTAACATTCTTTCTATCTTTGATTCTGTTCAAGTCAGTTTCCCCTTGCCAACAGGTGACCTCTGGCTGTGGAAGACAAAATAACAGGATGGTCTGTCTGTTGTTTACACCAGGTGAACCAGGTGAGTAGTAATTGCTTATTCTAGGATATAGACACTTTATTCTCCTCTGTCACAAAGAGGTAATATTTCAGAAAACTGTACTTCAGTGAAATACACAATATATTTTGACATTTGGAATCATGGCTTTTCTCTACAAGAATATAGATAATATCCTCTCAAGTGTTTTGGCAGTTGTGTAATCTTAGTATTTATTTCTAAAATATTTATCAAGAATGAAACATATTGTTACTCAGATGCTTTCACTAGTTGCTGTGGGTTTTTTTTTTAAAGAATAAGCTTGTGTACAACTTGTTTCTCACTTCTGATCTCTTCAGAAAAAAAAAAGTTACTTTTCTTCTTAAGAAACAGTTCAATATTCTTGACTGGTTGCAAGCTACTACTCCAAACTATATTTTACAATATACTAAATAGAATATGAGTCATATAGCAGTAGTGCTTATAGCTTATATTCCATTTTCTAGGTTTTATACCTAGAAGTCCATAAGGTTTTTCTCTTCTGCCTTGTCTAGCCTTCTTTTTACATCTGCCCACCACCAGATGTTATTATTTGACATGGCATTGTATATCATTGACATGTAGGTGACATAAAAATTTATGTCTTATTCAAGAAGGGTTGACAAATTCTACTTTCATTTCACAATGGATGAATGCAAATGACTTGGCCTTAATGTTTTAAAAGCAAAGTTGTTGCTGTTTGGTATTTTTTTTGGCTTGAAAAATGTTTGGCCTTTTGTGCACACACAGACACACACAGGTACACTGTATATATATATACATTTTTTTCTTTACTTTACTAGTTTGTTTGTTTTACTGCCTTTACAAAGCCTTGGGTTTCAATTCTCCTGTCTGAAGATCAGCATATTAGGCAAATAAGTGTGATTTTATTTTTCATTTGCATTGTTTATCTCCAGTGTGTGTGTTTTTTTTGTTTGTTTGTTTGTTTGTTTTTTGTCTCTACAGCACTAAGTTATCAGGTCTCTGATTGATGCACTTGCTGTCCCGCATACTGATCTGTAACAGAATATCTCATTTGTCTTCACAATTCCATCTTTCATAGATTGAGCCATTTCCAAATGCATCAGATGATATCATTGCAGAGATTAGATATTTACTTCTTTTACGCCTCAGGCTTCTCTTACATGTACTATTCTATTTAGTGTAATCTATTTACTTTCATGCATAAAATATATTTTAGACCTTACTTTAAATGTTTCATGGAATTGGTAATGTGCTCCTACACAGTGTTTTTATTTTAAAGTGTTAGTGGATGCTTTAACATCTAAGAAAAAAGGGCTGAGGCTATAACAGAACCCTCCCTTGTCCTAGCAACCTATTTTGAGCAAGTGCTTGAAATGATTTTTTAACTGATTCAGATAGAATGGCTTTTGTATGTTATGAAAAATAAGCATCTTCCCCAGATAGCAAGATTGACTTTGAAAGTATATGAACCTAGGGATTATATCTTTCAGATTTGACTTAATAATTTGTTTTTCCAGCTCTGAATTTCAGTTACAAATATAATAAACCAAGACAAACATTATTTTGGGCTTTCCTGGTGGCTCAAGTGGTAAAGAATCTGCCTACCAAGCAGGAGACCTGTGTTCAATCTCTGGATTGGGAAGGTTCCCTGGAGAAGGGAACAGCTACCCACTCCAGTATTCTGGCCTGGAGAATTGCATGGACAGAGACACGGCAGGCTGCATTCTATTGAGTAGCATTATTTTAAGCAGGTAGAGGGACTCAATCTTGATTTTTAAGATATTATAGCATTCTTGACTTCAGTTAAAATCACAGTACAGGTTCAATCTCTGGATTGGGAAGGTTCCCTGAAGAAGGGAACAGCTACCCACTCCAGTATTCTGGCCTGGAGAATTGCATGGACAGAGACACGGCAGGCTGCATTCTATCGAGTAGCATTATTTTAAGCAGGTAGAGGGACTCAATCTTGTTTTTTAAGATATTATAGCATTCTTGACTTCAGTTAAAATCACTGTACTGGTGCTAGCCAAAACAAACAACAAAAAAAAAAAAAAATTGGAGAATATTTAATTAGCCCAAACTGTTTCCATAGCCATCTCCTCCAAATTAAAGGATTAGTTAATGAAAAAGAAAAGACAGATTAAAAAGGAAATGAGTTTAGTTTGAGAAGTTGAGCTGGAGAACTCCATCTCAGATCAAGTCATCATGAGGTGAAACCACTGAGCTTTCCTTAATGCTGAGAATCTGAAGGTAGATCTGCACCTGCTTCCTGGTCAGTTCCAGGGATGCTGCAAGTTTCATGAGGAAGCTGCTCTACCTCTCACAGCATGGCAGGACTAGGTATCAATACGAGCATGACTGGTGGGTCTAGGAACTGGGGAGCAGGAGAAAACCTCCTGAGATTCCTGGCACCGGATTGGAATAGGAGAGCGTCTGAAAGTTTTATGTGACTCTCCTAAAAGGTATGAAATGTTGCCCCAAGTGTAACCCTCAGGTTCAAAAATGGTCTAATAGACAAATCACTGGTTGATCCAGTATGGATCTGCCTGTCAGAGGTCAGAAGAGGAGAGACTATATACAATGTATGCTCAGTTGCTCAGTCATGTCCAACTCTGCAGCTCCCGCCAGACTCCTTTGTCCATGGGATTCTCTAGGCAAGAATACTGGAGGGTTGTCATTTCCTGCTCCAGGGGATCTTCTTGACCCAAGGATTGATCCTCTCCTCCTGCATCTCCTGTATTGGTAGGCAGATTCTTTACCACTGAGCCACCTGGGAAACCTATTATATATAATGGCCTAATGGAAAAAGACTACACATAAGTAACTACATCTTGCCATAGGCTTTGATTAAGATCTAAAAAGATGCTTTTTCTTCTCAAAGGTGATGAATTTGTACATTCCCTCCTTTTCCACTTTAACTGTTTAAACTTAAATGACTGATGAAGTTATTCCACTAAGTTTACCTAAAAGTGACTAAATGAAATTTTCCTATTATACTTAAGAAACACACTGTCACACACTGTTGTTAAGAGCTCAGATCAGGAAACAAGGTCTGATAGGTTCAAATCCTAGCTTTGCCTGAGATTTGTGACATTAGACAAGTCATATTATCTCTCTGAGTCTCTGTTCGCTCATATACAAATTGGTGTGAAATAGTGATTTACTTATACTATTGTGAGAATTAAATGAGTCACACATATGCTTAGAAAAGTACCTATGACAAGTACTATATATATATATATATATATATATATAAAATCAATATCATCATTACTCATCAGATGGAATGGGTGCTAAAGCTAGTAATTACTGTTAAAAAGTGCACTTTTTGCAGACCAAGTTTGGGCTTGTAAATTAAACATGTAAATGCTGCTGCTGCTGCTGCTAAGTCACGTCAGTCGTGTCCGACTCTGTGTGACCCCATAGACAGCAGCCTACCAGGCTCCAGTCCCTGGGATTCTCCAGGCAAGCATACCGGAGTGGGTTGCCATTTCCTTCTCCAGTGCAGGAAAGTGAAAAGTGAAAGTGAATTCGCTCAGTCGTGTCCGACTCTTTGCGACCCCATGGACTGTAGCCCACCAGGCTCCTCCATCCATGGGATTTCACAGGCAAGAGTACTGGAGTGGGTTGCCATTGCCTTCTCCGATGTAAATGCTACATAGTGATATTAACATAGATTTTTAAAGAAATAGCATTAAAGATTATTTAGTTCAAGACTTATTTTTAAAGACAAGGTGAATGATATATAGAAAGGTTGGATAATGGCTATGGAGCTAATAAATCTCAGAACTGGAATTCAAACCCAGGTCATTCAACATGCCAGGTACTACACTGTATTTGAAAATGCAACAGTGTGTGAGGTCACATAGGTCTTACTTCACAGATTTTACAGCATACCAGGAAAGATAGCTGGAAAGGTGGTGGTATGTTACAATGGGAGAAATATGTGGTACACTATTCCTAGGAGCCAAGCAAGGCTTTCAAAGAAAGTGACTTGAAGCTGAAATCTACCTGAGAAGTGGGAGTTAGATGGACAAAGGGGTAGAATTAAAATGCTTAAGGTCAAAGGAGAGCTGTGAAAGTGGCTTCAAAGTTGAGAAAAAGCACAATTTGTTCTAAGAGTTTATGTAGATTTTGTATATTTTAGCAAAGAATGTAGGAAAGTGGGGTGAACAGAAGTAGTAATAGGGTGAGATTCTTTAGTGATATTGTAAACTATGGTTTACAGCACATTAAAAAGCAGAGACATTACTGTCAAGAAAGGTCCATCTAGTCAAGTTTTTCCAGTAGTCATGTATGGATGTGAGAGTTGGACTATAAAGAAAACTGAGCACAGAAGAATTAATGCTTTTGAACTGTGGTGTTGGAGAAGACTCTTGCAGACCTTGGACTGCAAGGAGATCCAACCAGTCCATCCTAAAGGAAATCAGTCCTGGGTGTTCATTTCAAGGACTGATTTTGAAGCTGAAACTCCAAAATTTTGGCCACCTAATGTGAAGAGCTGACTCATTTGAAAAGACCCTAATGTTGGGAAAGATTGAAGGCAGAAGGAGAAGGGGGACAACAGAGGATGAAATGGTTAGATGGCATCACCAACTCAATGGATATGAGTTTGGTTAAATTCCAGGAGTTGGTGATGGACAGGGAGGCCTGGCATGCTGCAGTTCATGGGTTCACAAAGAGTTGGACATGACTGAGCAACTGAACTGAACTGAACTAAAACTGTGGTAAGAAATTTGGGCTTAATCCTAAAGGCAAGGAAAAATATCAGAGCTTTGTAGCAGAGAGTCAAAATAGATTTTCACTGTAGGAGGCTTTTTCTAAAAACCACAGGCGAAGAGACTGGAAAGGAAAAGATGAATCAGGGAGACCATTTAAGGGAAAGTTGCACTTAAGAAAGAAAGCTAGATCTTCTGTCTTAAAATCCTTTGTTCTTTTGAAGGCTTTCACTGTAGAAAGCAAGAAAAAAAATTCGAATGAGGAAAATAAAGAGACTATAATACTATTTTTGCTCCCCTTAATAGATCTTCAACTCTTTTCATATAGATCACAGATTGTTAGAGTGAGAAATGACCTTGAGAAAACCAGCCTTTAAATTGTAGAGATAGGATACATGTCTTTCTCACATTCTATTAAATGGCAGAGTCAAAACTAAACCACAGATCTAACCTGCCAGCTCAATATATACTGAAATAAACTGAATATACTGAAATAAACTTCCTAGAAGGAAGACAGAACCACAGCAGTTATCCAGGGACAAAAAGACCCAGAATCCCGATCAGACTACCCTGAAAAGAGAAGTTTAACAAACCCTGGTGTCCCAACCATTTGCCAGAGCCTATGAAAAGTTGTTTCTCTGGAGACTTTTGCCCTGAGTTTTGTCATATGGTCCTCTCCCCTCACAAGAAAATCCTCAGCTAAAATTAGTTAAGATTAAATCTCAGTAAATAATGTAGTTAAAGTTCAGTATTAAATATAGTCTAATAATACATTTATTATAGACAACCATAATGAGTTACCAATCGCTCCCAATCTAATTGGTAAGTAGTTCCAATGGTTATGGAAAAAATTATATTAAGCTGAAGTCTTCCTGCTTATAATTTCTCCTAACTGGTCTGATATCTTCCAAGTGCCCTCAAATGCATCTTGTCAATAAGCAGGGAGGAATTAAGAAAATTCTACCTCTTACAGCCTGCAAAACCAAGCTTTGACTCATCTACCAGTTCAGCAGAAAACATTGGGGGTTGAGCCTGGATTTGGCAAATGAGCTCAGTTAATTCAGTTCACTTTAGGAGCAGATTTTTTATTTAAAATAATGCAGTTCTCTAAGTGTGCTTCCCTGGTGGCTCAGATGGTAAAGAATCTGCCTGCAATGCAGGAGACCTGGGTTCAATCCCTGGATCTGGAAGATCCCCTGGAAAAGGAAATGGGAACTCACTCCAGTATTCTTACCTAGAGAATTCCGTGTACAGAGGAGCCTAGCAGGCTACAGTCCATGTGGTCCTGAAGAGTCAGACACAACTGAGCAACTTTCATTTTCATTTTCTTTCAGTTCTATAATAGACTGTTTAAAATATGAACAACAAAGATATTAAATGCCCCAGAGTCACAGGAAACACATTCAGAGACAAGGCCTAGAAGCACATAGCAGTGACAACTAACCCAGCACCTGCTCCACTGCAACCCTGGTTCTCTGAAGCCTGTCTGGAAGTGGGCAGCACCTCAGGTAACCAAGGTGGTTGTGTGTGCTTCAGTCATGTCTGACTGTTTGACACTCTATGAACTATAGCCCTCCAGGTTCTTCTGTCCATGTGATTTTCCAGGCAAGAATACTGGAGTTAATTACCATGCCTTTCTCCAGGGGATCTTCCTGACCCAGGGATCAAATCCATGTCTACTGTATTAGCAGGGAGAATCTTTACCACTAGTGCCACCTGGAAAGGTCACTTGTACCATTAGCCTAATAAGACCAAGACAGAACCAGCATGATAGTGACACAGTGACAAAATTCCCATATATTCTAAAACTGCATTCAACTTGAGGCTTGGTTGGGATTTATAAACACCCACCTATTTTACTGAGTTCCCAAATCCTGCTCATCCCTGCAATAAATAAGCCTCCTTTAGGCCTGGATGTCAAGGGAAAAGATTCAAATCTAAGATCCTCCACAGATCATGCAAGTTTCGGTGTTCTCTTAGGAGAATGTCAAAATCTAAAATAAACTTGCCTTAAAACCCCAAACACTTTCCGTAAAACAGGAATTGTCTTTAGCCAAAGGACTATTTACCATAACAGAAATACTGTTATAAATTTTGGCAAATTTTAAACCCATAAAAACCCCAAATACTTTATTCACAGTTATTGCAGATTCAGTATTCAATCCTCAGCATAGAGCCAGGAAAAAGGATTTCAGAGACTAGTGTTCCAATGGGGCTTCCCTTGTAGCTCAGTTGGTAAAGAATCTGCCTGCAGTGCAGGAGACCCGGGTTTGATCCCTGGGTTGTGAAGATCCCCTGGAGAAGGAAATGGCAACCCACTCCAGTATCCTTGCCTGGAAAATCTCATGGACAGAGGGCCTGGAGGGCTGCAGTCCATGGGGTCACAAAGAGTCAGGCACGACTGAGCGACTAACACGGCTAACACTAGTGTTCCAATGGAGAATGACAAAGGCATCTATAATCCCTGACCTCCACAGCTCCAAGAGTTTACTTGATCAATTTTAGTTTTTATAGAAATAATATAGTGACACACAAAATGATTCCAGAATATTCATTTGCTAGTCTAAGCACTGACAGCAAGGAGATCAAACCAGTCATTCCTAAAGGAAACCAATCCTGAATATTCATTGGAAGGACTGAGGCTGAAGCTGAAGCTCCAATACTTTGGCCATCTGTCGTGAAGAGCCAGCTCATTTGAAAAGACCCTGATGTTGGGAAAGATTGAAAGCAGGAAGAAAAGGGGGTGACAGAGGTTGAGATATTTGGATGGCATCATCAATTCAATGGATATGAGTTTGAGCAAACTCTGGGAAATAGTGAAGGACAGAGAAACCTGTGTGCTGCAGACCATGAGATTGCAGAGTTGGACACAAATGAGCGAACAACAGCAAATGCTATCGTGTGTGTATGTGTGTGTGTGTGCACGTGCACAGACACGCAGGGACTAAGCACTAGGATTTGCCCCATTTCGGGGACAAAAGATATCAAGTTCTTTCCCAGTCCACCCTGGATAATACCCAGTTCAGTTCACAATGATTAGGTTCAGCTGATACCTCCTCAAGGATCATTAGCTCTTCTATCCAAAAGATAGTAGAGGGGGCTATTGTTTCCAATTCTTCATTCCATCTTAGCTAGAGAATAATACTCACTTTGCCATATGACTTTGCTGAACTCCCATAAGAGTAAGCCGATGTGACTTGGCCATGTGATTTGCTTCAGCCATTACATTAGCAAATGTAATCTGGCTTCTGGCATATGTACCATTGTGATGAGAAAAACATGCCCCTAGTAGTTACTTACCCAAGAATGAGTTATGTGGAGCAGAACCAAACCCACCGTATAATCTAGAGCCAAGACCAGCAGGAGCCTTCCCAACCCATATACTCATAAGGCACAAAAATAAATGTCTATTGTTGTAAACTGCTAAAGCTTGTAACTTTTATAAAGTTATTTGTTATATAGCCTTATTTCTGCAATAATATACAAGATGTTCCAGAATTAAATTAACAGTTCTGCTAAAACACACTCAAATTCAAAGGATATATAATTTCACACAAGCAAGTGAATGAGAAAAATTATCTTTATATTGTGTAAATAAGCTATATGAATTTAAACAGTCAATTAAATCATATGCATATTTTTATTTTATGTATACCTTTCAGTAAGAGAAACAGATTGAAATGTGAAAGAAAATCAAAAAAGGAATAAAAAAAACCATGTTGTCTAGTCAGGCCACTAATAAATGTTAGCTGAAAACACACACTAGACTCTATCCTGCCATAAAATTCTTACTAAAAAACCACCGTTTCTTTAAGATGAGTCAACCTTTCCTGATTTCTTCAGGGAAAACTTTGGTGGAAAATACTGCAATATACTACAGATAATGTGTGTTGCTTTTATAATAATTGTGATGGCAGATGTTTTAATGGAGGGAGATAGTCCTTATCTCTAATAAGCTACTGAGCACTTTTTAAACTCAAGAAAATAAGTTACTGAGCTGACACATAAAATGGCCAATTTAATCATTTTAGACAAAACAAGAATCAATGGGAAATTCTGTACAATAAATTCAGTGGTAGAAAACTGCATCAAATGTCAAGGGAAGTGAAGTGGCTGGATCATAGATTTATCACAAATTCTTGGGGCTAGGAAAACCAAAGGATAAAGTACTTCTCTATCTCCACCATGTACAAGCCTTTCAACTATAAGGATTCAAGAGCCATCTCCCATTTCCTGGGACCCTGGATAAAGGCTCTCCCAATAGTTTACCAGACAGAGGCAAGCCTTGTCTTGAGAGATTGACAGGGATTACTCAGTTTGTCACAAATCATGAATGCCCACCTACTCAGACCACTTTCCCAACATCAACTCTCAGAATCATGTGGAGTCTAACAAACTGTATTTGTCCTAACTCATCACTTCCTCTGACATCATTTTTTTATATAATTAGATGATTTTTAATAAAGCTAACAAGTTGTACAGCTATCACCCTAATTCAGATTTAGAACATTTCCATCATCCCAACAAGATTGTTCAGGCCCATCTAGAGTTCATTCCCCCATTTCCAAGCCTACCCCAGGCAACTACATTTGGGGTAGAGGTGGAAATCCACCCACTGTGGATTCACCCACTGTGGATATTTCATTTTTGTCTCAAGGAAATTTGTTCATTCTCCACAAAAACTCTTTCTCTAGCTTACCTTAAAAACCCACTGCCCTTTTAAATTTTTTTTATGACAGACTCTAATGGCTCAATAGATCCAGTGCAGACATTAAACCAAGAATAATCCTTCCAGTGTGGCAAAGAAAGGACAAGTACAAAATTTAAGGTCTATATTAAAATAGTCTAGCTCTCTAAATCATGTCAAAGATATCTTAGGCCACTTAAACCATGTAACAAAACTAAGTGATAGGTATTTTCCTACCTGTTTTTCCATCAAAGAAATGGAAATTCAAAGAGATTAAATAACTTGGGGCTTCTCTGATAGCTCAGTTGGTAAAGGATCCACCTGCAATGCAGGAGACCCTGGTTCAATTCCTGGGTTGGGAAGATCTGCAGGAGAAAGGACAGGCTACCCACCCAGTATTCTTGGGCTTCCCTTGTGGCTCAGCTGGTAAAGAATCCACCTGCAATGCAGGAGACCTGGGTTTGATCCCTGGGTCAGGAAAATCCCCTGGAGAACGGAAAGGCTACCCACTCCAGTATTCTGGCCTGAGAATCAGACACAACTGAGCAATTTTCACTTCAAATAACCTTATCCAAATTCACAAAACTAGTAAATGATGATACTAGAATTTGAATTAAGTATCTTTTAAAAATAAAGTTCATATAAATCAGTTCTTTATTTTATAGGTAAATCAGGAAAATGTAGCTGGAAGGAAAAAGTCAACAACTTATGTTTAATCTTTGCTCTTGCCTCAAGGAAACCTGAAGAGTTAATCCCTGATTGAAATCTTCTTGGGTAATGTGACCTCCAGAGTTGGGGCTTCCCTTAACTGAGTTCTGCACTCACACACTCTTGCTTTTTGTGATCACATTCCTTGAAGTGTGGAGTGCCCGGGACATTAGTAAGCTGTGTGTTGAAGATAAAAGACCTCCACTATGTTGTCACCATGGATGTTGCATCTGTATCTCTTCTTAAAGCTAAGCACATATGGTGATGGATAAAGTCCATGGATCTTGTGAGTTTGATCGTCAATATGAACCCAATGCCAAGCTGCTGGTTTAGTATGATGGATTTTGCAAAGGCCAGTTTTGTCCCATAGCAAGCCCAGTGCAGAATCTTGATAAATATGGCCTC
Source organism: Aepyceros melampus (assembly GCA_006408695.1). NCBI lineage: Eukaryota > Metazoa > Chordata > Mammalia > Artiodactyla > Bovidae > Aepyceros > Aepyceros melampus. Next base: position 86,556 of record SJXQ01011941.1, on the reverse strand, counting down.
ATGTCTCCTAAATCAATGGCCTCATGCTCTCTACTACATAACTATGACTCAAATGACTTCAACCTAGCAAAATCAATAATGGTTTTTCAAAATTAGGTGAGATTTTATATATATATATATATATATATATATATATATCCAATTCTACCTTCAAGACCTATGTAAAGTCATACAACTTTTCATAAAGTTTTCAGAAAACATTCAGCACTGGAAATAGTATTGCCTTTTTCCAGACCTTCCATATGATGTATTGTCTATATGGCACTTTTGGAAATTTAATTATCTTCTGCCTGATGTTGCTCTCTAACTATTCCATGTCATAATTCCTTCCCCACTCACTAGACAGTGAAGTATTCAAGGTCAAGAAATACAACTTACATTTCTCTAGTCACTTTTAATAGTGCCTACACAGTCTCAGTTCGGTTCAGTTCAGTTAGTCGCTCAAATATATATATATATCCAATTCTACCTTCAAGACCTATGTAAAGTCATACAACTTTTCATAAAGTTTTCAGAAAACATTCAGCACTGGAAATAGTATTGCCTTTTTCCAGACCTTCCATATGATGTATTGTCTATACGGCACTTTTGGAAATTTAATTATCTTCTGCCTGATGTTGCTCTCTAACTATTCCATATCACAATTCCTTCCCCACTCACTAGACAGTGAAGTATTCAAGGTCAAGAAATACAACTTACATTTCTCTAATCACTTTTAATAGTGCCTACATAGTCTCAGTTCAGTTCAGTTCAGTTCAGTCGCTCAATCATGTCCGACTCTATGCGACCCCATGAACCTCAGCACGCCAGGCCTCCCTGTCCATCACCAACTCCCAGAGTACACCCAAACCCACGTCCATCGAGTCAGTGATGCCATCCAACCATCTCATCCTCTGTGGTCCCCTTCTCTTCCTGCCCTCTATCCTTCCCAGCATCAGGGTCTTTTCAAATGAGTCAGCTCTTTGCATCAGGTGGCCAAAGTATTGGAGATTCAGTTTCAACATCAGTCCTTCCATTGAACATCCAGGACTGATCTCCTTTAGGATGNACAACTGAGCGACTGAAATGAACTGAACTGAACTCTGTGTATAAGTGAATCAGCTTGCTGTACAGTAGAAATTAATACAACATTGTAAAGCAACTATACTTCCATAAAATAAATAGAAAAAGTCCAATTACAAAAAATGCAGGAACATAGTATCTTCTTTAGCATAGGACCATGGCATGATGGTGCATGTGTCTGTACTCTTTGTATGTGGATTTTCATCTGAACATTGAAGGCAAAATTCTGTACTCATTTGGACGTCACCACTCAATGAAACTCAGTCTAAAATAGGTAGGTCTGCCCAGAAACCATAAAACCCTAGAGGAAAACAGGAAGACTCTCCAACATAGATCACAGTAAGATCCTCTATGACCCACCTCCCAGAATAATGGAAATAAAAACAAAAATAAACAAATGAGATCTAATTAAAGTTAAAAGCTTTTGCACAAGGAAAGAAACTATAAACGAGGTGAAAAGGCAGCCTTCAGAATGAGAGAAAATAATAGCAAATGAAACAACTGACAAAGAACTAATCTTCAAAATATACAAGCAGTTCAATCCAGAAAAATGAACAACCCAATCAAAAAGTGGGTAAAAGAACTAAACAGACCTTTCTCCAAAGAATACATACATATGGCTAGTAAACCCATGAAAGATACTCAACATCACTCATTATTAGAGGAATGCAAATCAAAACCATAATGAAGATTCATCTCACGCTGCTCAGAATGGCCACCATCAAAAAATCTACAAACAATAAATGCAAGAGAGGGTGTGGAGAAAGGGAACCCCTTATGCTGTTGGTGGAAATGCAAATTGGTATAACCACTATGGAGAACAGTGTGGAGATTCCTTAAAAAACTGAGACTAGAACTGCCATATGACCCAGCAATCCCACTGTTGGGCATATACACCATGAAAATCAGAATTGAAAGAGACACATGTACCCCAGTGTTCACTGCAGCACTGTTGACAATAGCTAGGACTTGAAAGCAACCGGGATGTCCATCCATCAGCAGACAAATGGATAAGGAAGTTGGGCTACATATACACAATGGAATATTACTCTGTTATGAAAAGGAAAACATTTGAATCAGATCTAATGAGGTGGATGAAACTGGAGCCTATTCTTTAGAGTGAAGTAAGTGAAACAAGTGAAGTAAGTGAAAGAGAAACATAAATACTGCATAGTAATGCATATATATGGAATTTAGAAAGATGGCAATGATAATCCTACATGGCTTCCCTGGTGGCTCAGAGGTTAAAGCATCTGCCTGCAATGTGAGAGACCTGGGTTCAATCCCTGGGTTGGGAAGATCCCCTGGAGAAGGAAATGGCAACCCATTCCAGTATTCTTGCCTAGAGAATCCCATGGACGGAGGAGCCTGGTGGGTTCCAGTCCACGGGTTCGCAAAGAGTCAAACACGACTGAGAGACAGCATAGTAATGCATATATATGGAATTTAGAAAGATGGCAATGATAATCCTACATGGCTTCCCTGGTGGCTCAGAGGTTAAAGCATCTGCCTGCAATGTGAGAGACCTGGGTTCAATCCCTGGGTTGGGAAGATCCCCTGGAGAAGGAAATGGCAACCCATTCCAGTATTCTTGCCTAGAGAATCCCATGGACGGAGGAGCCTGGTGGTTCCAGTCCACGGGTTCGCAAAGAGTCAAACACGACTGAGAGACTTCATTTCACTTCACTTCACTTCACATGCAGGACAGCAATAAAGACATAGATGTAAAGAACAGACTTTTGGATTCTGTGGGAGAAGGCAAGGGTGGGATGATTTGAGAGAATAGCATTGAAACATGTGTATTACCATATGTAAAACAGATCACCAGTGCAAGTTCGATGCATGAAGCAGGGCACCCAAAGCCAGTGCTCTGGAACAACCCAGAGGGATAGGATAGGGAGGGAAGTGGCGGAGGGGGGTTCAGGATAGGGGGACACATGCATACCCATGGTTGATTCACATCAATGTATGGCAAAAATCATCACAATAGTATAAAACAATTATCCTCCAATTAAAATAAATTAACCGAAAAAAAAAAAAGTAAAGTAGGTAAGTTTCCAGCTGTCTCTCATACCCATCTTATTTACACCATCTTATAACTAAATGCTCCCTAAATACAAAGAAGTTGGATGTATTCTTTTATTAAGTCTTAATTAATTAAAGTTTTGGCTGAGCTGCTTGCAAGGCTTTAGTTCCTCAACCAGGGATCAAACTCAGGCCCATCACTGAAAGTGCTGAGCCCTAAACACTGGACCACCAGGGAATTCTCAATGTGAAATATATTCTTGTAAATATTTTGTTGCAAATAGAAGAGAACTAGGGAATCTATTGATAGTGATTCTGTTTTCTGTTTTCTATGGAAGGTCTCAGCCTAAATCTGTGTACATACTCAGACCTTTCCAAAGGGCAGAGAGCATAGAACAAAAATGAAATGTCTTTATGTAAATGTCAAATGAACCTGAGGGAGATAAAAAATGATGAGGGGACACATAGGCCTTGTGTTCCTTCCCTGCAGCCCCACCTTGAGAAATCAGGTTACCAAGTTCCCTCCTTAGTCTTAGAAGCATATGAACTGGAAAGGGAAAAAGTGCAGGAAGGTCAGGATTGATGAGAGCGGGGGATGGAAAAGGACAGCGGGAGGAATCATTTGAGTACTTGACTCAAGAGAACTTCTGACCAAGAAAGTTTGAAGTTCAATCAGGTTTTGGTCTGCTCTAATTAACCAAAAGTGCTAGTACACAAAGTTCACTGCTCGTGGAAACTTTTAAAGCTCTGATAAGCATGAGGAAGAAGAGCTCCTTCATACCATTTTCACCAGGGCATCCATTAGAACAGAGCAGGGGAGCAGCTACAATGGAATCACAGCGGGTAGGATAAAGAGGAGGTCATGTCATTCATGTGGAAGATGTCTGTGTCATGGAACAAAGGTGTCAATCTGGGACATTCTGGGGTGTTTTGGAACCTTTCTGGTGAGGTGTCTTTAAACCGGACTAGCAGGATTTGGGGAAGGTGGTTGAATTGGAGCTATGGCAAATGCATTAGTCTGCACTGAGCCACACTTTAAAAATTGCTGTTAGAGCCTGTGGTGGGCTGTATAGTGTCCAACCCAATTCGTGTACCCTCAGAATCTCAGAATGTAGTCTTATTTGAAAATAGAGTATTTGAAGATGTAATTAGCTAAGGTTCTAAGACGAAATCATTCTGGATTTAGTTGTTGATTTTCAGTTGCTAAGTCATGTCCACCCCTTTGCAACCCCATGGACTGCAGCATGCCAGTCTTCCCTGTCCTTCACTATCTCCCAGAGTTTACACAAACTCATGTCCATTGAGTCGATGATGCCATCCAACCATCTCATCCTTTGCGGCCCGCTTCTCCTCCTGCCCTCAATCTTTCCCAGCATTAGAGTCTCTTCCAATAAATCAGTTCTCAGCACTAGGTGACCAAAGTATTGGAGCTTCAGCTTCAGCATCAGTCCTTCCAATAAATATTCAGTATTGATTTCTTTTAGAATTGACTGGCTTGATCTCCTTGGTGTCCAAGAGACTATCAGGAGTCTTCTCCAACACCACAGTTCAAAAGCATCAATTCTTCTGCACTCAGCCTTTTTTATGGGCCAACTCTCACATCTGTACATGACTACTGGAAAAACCATAGTTTTGAGTATATGAACTTTGTTGGCAAAGTGATGTCCCTGCTTTTTAATATGATGTCTAGGTTTGTCATAACTTTTCTTCCAAGGAGCAAGTGTCTTTTAATTTCATGGCTGCAGTCACCATCCACAGTGATTTTGGAGCCCAAGAAAATAAAACATGTCACTGTTTCCATTTACCCCCGTCTATTTGCTATAAAGTGATGGGACTGGATGCTATGATCTTAATTTTTTGAATGTTGAGTTTTAAGCCAACTTTTTCACTCTCCTCTTTTCTGGACATCAAGAGGCAACCAAAACATGGATTTAGACTGGACGGTAAATCCAATAATTGATGACTTTATAGGAGAAAGGGGAGGAAGACTTAGACACATACAGAGACACAGGGAGAAAAATTTATATGAAGATAGAGAAAGAGATTGGAGTAGTGAACTGAACTTCCTGTGCTTGATAGCGAGTTCCCATAGCTATTTTACACATGGGAATGTATTTATCATCAATCATAAATAATCTCCCAATTCATCCCACCCTCCCCTTCCCCAACTCTGCCATTCTCTACATCTGTGTCTCTGTTCCTATCTTGGAAATAGTCTCAGCTCGCTGCTCTGTGATGACCTAGACAAGTGGCGGGGGAGAGAGGGGGAAGCAGGTCCAAGAGGGAAAGGATATATGTATACTTATGGCTAGTTCACTTTATTGAACAGCACAAACTAACATCACATTGTAAAGCAACTATACTCCACTAAAAAAAGAAAGAGATTGGAGTAATGCAGCTACAAGCTACAAGTCAAGGGATGCCAAGTGTTGCCAGAGTCACTGGAAGCTGGTAAAGAGGTATAGAACAGACTTTCCCTCAGAAACTCCAGAAGGGACCACCATGCCAATGTCTGAATCTCAGACTTCTGGTGTCCATGCGTGCCTGCTAATTTGCTTCAGTCATGTACAACGCTTTGTGACTCTATAAGACCATAAGCCACCAGTCTCCTCCATCCCTGGGATTCTCTAGTCAAGAATACTGGAGTGGGTCACCAAGCCTTCCTCCGGGGATCTATCTGACCCAGGGATCAAGCCTGTGTCTCTTGCATTACAGGTGGATTCTTTATCGCTGAGCCACTGGGGAAGCTCCTCTGGCCTCCAGACTGGGAGAAAATAAACTTCTACTGTTCTAAGTCACCAAATTTCCAGCAATTTGTTATAGCCTTTCTAGGAAAGTACCATACAACCCATCTTGCTCAATTTTAGATCCTGGGAAGTGTGGCGCATGGAAATGTGCATGGCCTAGTTGTTTGCTTAGCAACTGAATAGAGATTAATTTCAATTCTCCTCACCTCTGCCTTCCTCATGCACTCCTTAGACATAAGCAAACAATGCACCCAAAAAGACTCACCGATAAAGACTCAAGGGTCAGAAGGAGTCATAAGAAATACTCAAAATACTCTTTTCATTCCCTGATTAAGTTAGAGGCAAGATTTTAAGTTATCCTGCTTCATTTGTTTTCCTTTTTGCTGCCCTGGGTTTTGGTTGCTGCATGCAGGATTTCTCTAGTTGTGGTACGCAGGCTTCTCATTGCGCTGGCTTTTCTTCTTGCAGAGCAAGGACTCTGGGATCCATAGGCTTCAGTAGTTGTAGTACACAGGCTCAGTTGCCCTGGAGCATGAGGAATCTTCCTGGACCAGGGATTGAACCCATGTCCCCTGCATTGGTAGGTGGATTCTTAATCACTGGACCACCAGGGAAGTCCCTAAATTATTCTACTTTAAATTAATATGTTTTTATTTCTATCATTTTGCCAACTTGTCTTTAAGAAAATATTTTTCCTATCCTGGAGAATTCTTTTTAATAAAGTATACAGATTCCATGGCGAAGTGAACATGGGGAAAATGGCAGCAGACAAGACTTCCATTTGCAAAAGAGAGTTTTCTGCTACAGAATCTTAAACCAGTAAAACTTGTCATCACAACACAGTTAGGACCACTGGACCTCTCTTGTAAAGGATATTATGTTATGTATTCAAGTCAGCTGTGAATCCCATAAAATAACATTGTCTTTCTCCTGCTCTCTGTCAATGTCCTCCTCCTCCTCAAACACAGTGGACAAATGACACCACCAAAGAACCCTCTAGTTTGGCAACACAGGTTGATCAACACTGAAGAGACCTTGACCAATGTCGCCTTTATCTTTAACCTTAACCCAGGCTCTCACAGTCCTAGCACTGACCTCTTCAGTTCTGGTTCATAAATAAAGCCAGGTGCTAGTTTGGGGGGTTCCTGAGTCTTCCTCCAGCAGTCCATCCTAACAATCTGAAAGCTTGCCTGTATGTGTGTGTGTGTGTGTGTGTGTGTGTATGAAATAATAATGGTTCTATGATAATAGGATATAAGGCTGTTTATTTGCTCTTCTCTTTCATTTTGCTTCCTCAGTGCTCTCTTGCTTCTCCGGATTCTGCTTGCTTCTCCTCACCTCCCTTGTCAGCATTTTCAGGCTTTATTTTCCACCCCTGGCAGAGGTCTGCAGGTCAACCATGGAATTACAGGTCAGCAGTGGCATTGCTTTGAGTGCCAGGCCAAGGTCCTTACGACTATTACTGCTCTGTTAACAGAGGAAAATGACAGATTATACTGAATAAAATAATAATTCTGAAGTTAGAGTATGTATTTTAAAAAGCATGTGTAAAAGATGGACTTGAAAATGAAAACAGACTGTACCAAAGACTATACAGGCAAAAATAAATAAAAAGAACCAAGGAAAATACATGAGCTGCTAAAGTCCTAGATGTTTATGTTCAGAAGAGAAAGTGGATGGATGAGTGGATGGGGACAGGGTACCGGATTTAGTGGAAGAATGGGAGAAAGATTGAAAAGAAGTATTAGATAAAATGAGAGAGGGTAATCAGGAGAAGATGGGAAGGGAGAGCTGAGGTCATCAGTATAGAGGAGACAAATAAAATAGAGGAAAATGAGAAAGAATAAAAGAAGAAACCCAAGCATGATGAGTAAGAAAATGGATAGAGATAATAATGGAGGAATTGAATATAACAAAAAGGTGTATTTCAGGAGTGGCCACATCTGGTCATTGCCTTCTAATGACAGATTTCAATAATTTATGACAGTGCTTCTGTGTCTCCTTTGGAAACCAAGATGATGGAGGAGGAAGTCTTCTGCCTGAAGGAAGGATTGTACTCTTGTTCTACTTGCTGCTGTCTAGCTAAACAATCACATCTTTTAACCATCCTAGTTTGTTCCCAAGGTAAAATAAAAGTATATATATGGGCTTCTTGCTCTCTTAAGACTTTATGTATTCTTGGGACTCCACTGGCCATCCAGTGGTTAACACTCTGAGCTTGCACTGCAAGGGGTCTGGGTTTGAATCCTGGTCAGGCAACCAAGATTCCACATGCCGCATAGCATGGCTAAATAAATAAATAAATAAAGACTTTGTGTATTCTTAAATAAATTTAAATTAAACTGATTAATCAGGAAGCAATATGGGAATGCTATTTTATTATCTACATTCATATATTGAATATTTATCCTTTTACTGTAATGTATTTATATTTTAATTTTCTTGTAATTTCTTTTAATATTCCAAGCAGAAGGTGATAACACATGAAAATAGGTAGAAGAACTTGTCATGCTTAAGTTCTCTGGATCTGTGACAATAAAAGAATATGCTAAATTACTTTTAAATATGTTAGTTTGAGATGACTCATTTAAATAGTTTCCTGAAGTACCAAACAAATGCATTCTTTTAAAGCCTACAAGACAGGATGAAGGTTATAAGTTGATTGTCCAAGTCCAGATATGATTGAATGACTAAATGCTTTCGGTTTAAATAACAGAAAATCCAGCGAAACAGTAGCTTACCCTTGTAGCATATCTGGTAACTGGCAGCCGCAGAAACAGCCTTAGCTATTAAATGGGCTCAACCAAAACTCTTGACCCTTTTCACCCTTCAACTTCACTATCCTTTTATGCTTGTTGCCTCATGGTTGCAACCCCATGGTCTGCAGCCTACCAGGCTCCTCTGTCCATGGGATTTTCCAGGAAAGATTACTGGAGTCGGGTGCCATTGCCTTCTCTGAAAAAGTGGCATAAGGAGGACTTAAGTATCTATCCATATCTCCAGGCATTATGTCTTTACTTCAGTATCACAAGCAGAAATGGATAAGTCCCTGTACACTACTTTTGAGTCTAGAAGGAAAATACCAGGTTTCCCTTGATGTATCATTAACCAGAACTGATTCACATGCTAATTTGGGACCAAATCCATTAATAGAAGGGAATGAGATTATTATAAATGACTTGGACCAGTCATGACTCATTCCTTGGAGCTAAGTCAGAATCCTATCTTGCTTGAAATCAGATCTTTGCCCACTGCAAAAGGGTGTTTCACTTAGCAGGTAGGAAAAACATAATGACAACAAACCGGGTGAGCCCTGAACAGACAGACTTGTGATATCTAAAAGACTTATACGGGCAAATTCTAGAGAATGTATTTAATTGGTGATTGGTAGTTCAGGATGTATCGATTCAAAAGGATTTTGAACTAGTGCATACATGCTTTCTTCTTAACAACTAAAATCTCATCCCTGTTAGAAAACAATATAGTACTTAAGTCCTCCTTATGCCACTTTTTCGGAGAAGGCAATGGCACCCCACTCCAGTAATCTTTCCTGGAAAATCCCATGGACAGAGGAGCCTGGTAGGCTGCAGACCATGGGGTCGCTAAGAGTCTGGCACGACTGAGCGACTTCACTTTCACTTTTCACTTTCATGCCTTGGAGAAGGAAATGGCAACCCACTCCAGTGTTCTTGCCTGGAGAATCCCAGGGATGAGGGAACCTGGTGGGCTGCCGTCTATGGGGTCACACAGAGTCTAATATGACTGAAGTGACTTAGCAGCAGCAGCAGCATGCCACTTTCTACGTATTTCTCCCTCTTGATATTGATTTCCGCTTTTTATTTTATCTTTAATTCTTTTCTGCACTGACTCCTACCCCCATTCTTTTTTGTCTACCTATTACCTTTTCACTTTGTTCTATTCTTTAGCCTCTGACTCACCATCTACTTTGTTCTAATGTTAAATACACAGCACTGCACATTTGATACAATAGTTCACTGGGATTCCTCCCACACTTAACCTTTTTCAGATGGGTGCTTCAACAATTGGCTTTTCTCCCACTGAAGCCAGGTTATCTAATTGATTTATATCATCCAGGTGCCCAACATACACTTTGATTCTCTCCATTCTTTCTCTGCATAGATATTTGCAGGTTATATATCGTGCCTTTGCCATTATGCAGAAGCAAACATAAGGCAAACAAAGCCATATTTTTTTTCTTTCACCAAACTAGAACTATGTACCTATCCTTCTCTCTGCTCACCTTGAATGCTTTCATTGTAATACATTCCAGTCTCTTTTTCCACATTCACACACTCTGATCCCATATCTTGTTAACTCTTTCCTTTTTATTCTCTGCCTTTACATCTTACCAGCTACTATATCAAGGTGCTCAAGCAAAGAATGCATTTGAGCATAACTGAGTTAGCTTCTTTGCCCACAGTATGTCCTGTAGGGAAAGGCAAGGATTGCAACATCTGGTATACCTCCCTCCTTTGCTCACTGAGGCCAGAAGGGAGAGGACAGAAGGTTAGAGGTTTAGTATTAGGAACACTGGAACCACTATAGGGAAAGTGGAAATAACTCCTTTTCCCAGAGGCTGTCTCTAATTGGAGTTAGGGAAATAAATATAGCAAACTGGAATCACAGAGGTTCTAAAAGTATTTCTTTATCTACTTTCACATTTCTTCATATCATAAAAAATGAGACTGGTAAGATTCCATGTGAAATGAAAAGTAAGCAAGAATCTGGTGAGTCAGGTATATGAAATATCAAGGAAGTCAACTTGGTAACAAGAATGAATTTCTCACTTCTATAAAAGGAACTAGTATTAACAGAGTAGCTAACATATGCCAGGTACTGTGATTTTATACTTTATCTATTATTTAATTTAATCCTCCATTGCACTTCATTGTTCCTGACATCTACATAATATAGTCATAACAGATTTTCTCTTTATTATCATCAAAACAGCAATCCTTTATTAGAAGGGAGCAAATGCAAGTTATGTATTAATTTACTTAATTTATACTTTTGTGAAAGTATTCACTAAAGAACGCAAGATACTCACAAAGGATGCTTTTAATGAATCATCTATACAGTTACCATGAGTATGTTTTGAAAATATGAAATTAAAGTGAAAGAATGGTTAGACAAACTGGATAAGCAACCTTAAATGAGTCAAAACCAGTAATTTTTAAAAGAAAACCTATCAGAATTAAAAAAATTTCCAAAAATGGTTAGAATGGTTATATCAAAAATGAAATGCATATTTCACTTTATATACAAATCAGTGACTTTATCATTGGCTGGTGGCTTAGATGGTAAAGAATCTGCCAGCAGTGTGAGACTTGGGTTCAATCCCTGCATTGAGAAGATCCCCTGGAGAAGGAAACAGCAAACCTCTCCAGTATTCTTGCCTAAAGAATCCCACGAACAGAGACTGGCAGGCTACAGTCCACAAGGTTGTAAAGAGTTGGACATGACTAAAGTGATTTGGCACGGCACAGCATGGAGCTGGCCTTAAGTCAATGAGTTTTAGGTGTATTTACCTGATAACATAGCAAGGATGTGAAATGGTAGTTCAAATTCTTTGCATCCTGACTCATCTCTGCTGTAAATGGCATTTGTGAGATACCTCTGGCCCCTAAGTGCTAGTCACTTTCCTTGCAGGTGGTCCGGTATGAACAACTTTAGCAAAGGGAGGGCAGTTTTAGATGCTATGCAGTCTGTTTTCTGCCCTCTGACCTCGGACTGGACTCTGGCTCTGTACCTTATTTTGCTCCCTGTATTACAACTTTCTTTTGGCCCTGATGTGTTTGGCTCTGAGTGTTTGCTTGTGTACACCTATCCCTGACTCTGAGCTTTAACTCCTGCCCAGTCCTCATGCCAACTTGGGTACAACTTGTGAAATAGTGCCACTGGTGATATTTGACACAGAGACCATGTGCCTCTCAGTGAAAAGATCAAAGTACTCTCCAAGTTTGACCCAGTGCTGGCTGAAAAGCTGGGCTATATCAGCAGAAACAGTGGCCACAGTGCACTTTCTCAAGGC
>SJXQ01011941.1:0-73986 GCA_006408695.1 Aepyceros melampus | reverse complement strand
AAAGACTCAGCACATTGGAGGCTGCTGCTGAAAAATATTTGTGCTTGTTTTCAGATAAATCACCCATAAACAATTTAGCAACCTGAAGAAGTTGGGCTGTTTGGGTAAATCTAATTTAGAAGACGGATAAACAATAATCTGAGGGCTCTGGAATGAATCAAATAAGAAAAGATTTCTGTGCACCAATTGTTGAGGTTCCTATAACATGAAAATATTAAGGATTAAAATTCATAGTCCTACAGCATGGCAGCTGCTTTGCATTTATTGAGTTCAGAGCAAAAACTAACACAGGCTTCAGACAGAAATTCTTCTTGTTGATTTAATCACCTGGTAGCTTAATGAGAAGAGTCCTAGAAGATTTTATGGTTTATTCTGAAGAAATAAGTTTATGTTTGGGGATTCTTTTTTTAAACTCTTTTTTATCCACAAATTCAAACTATAGATCAAAGTATTACTAAGAAAATTATATTACCTGAGGAAATATTCTAATAGAACATGACTGTGACTTTCAGGAATATTGAAATATTTTAATAGGTAATTTATAATTTTTTGTGGCTACAAGAGTTCTGCTCAGGAAATACAATAATAATAATCACCATTATTATGTACTTCCTCTATGTCTGACCCTCTATAGGTAAGGATGTTGATTCATAATATTAAATAGCTTGCCTGAGCTCCTATAGTTAATAAGGAGCAGAAACAATCTTCAAACTCATATATGTTTGACTCTATCTGAAAATTGGAGTAAATATTAACTAACCCACAAAGGAGTTGTGAGGATTAAATGAAGGTATTTATAAGGAAGTGTAATGAGCAGGACCCTATGGGGCCTTTTCTGGGACAGACACCCCCCCTCCCTCTTTGCTTTAACTCCTTTCTTAAAAAAATTTTTTTTTTACTCATTTAATTGGAGGATAATTACTTTACAATATTGTGATGGTTTTTGCCATACATCAACAAGAATCAGCCACGGGTGCACATGTGTTCCCCCTATCCTGAACCTTCCTCCCCACCCCATACCTCTGGGTTGTCCCAGAGACCGGCTTTGAGTGCCCTGCTTCGTGCATGGAACTTGCACCAGTCACCTGTTTTATATATGGTAATATACATGTTTCAATGTTATTCTCTCAAATCATCCCATCCTCACCTTCTCCGAGTCCAAAAGTCTATTCTTTACATCTGTCTCTTTTGCTATCTTGCATAAAAGATCATCATTACCGTCTTTCTAAATTCTCTATATATGTGATAATATACAGTATTTGTGTTTCTCTTTCTCACTTACTTCGCTCTGTGTAATAGGCTCCAGTTTTATCCACTTCGTTAGAACTGACTCAAATGTTTTCTTTTTTATAGCCGAGTAATATTCTATTGTGTATATGTACCATGACTTCCTTATCCTTTGTCTGCTGATGGACCTATAGGTTGCTTCCATGTCCTGGCTATTGTAAATAGTGCTGCAGTGAACACTGGGGTACATGTGTCTCTTTCAATTCTGGTTTCCTCAGTGTGTATGCCCAGCAGTGGGATTGCTGGATCGTATGGCAGTTCTAGTCTCAGTTTTTTAAGGAATCTCCACACTGTTCTGTATAGTGTCTGTACCAGTTTGCATTCCCACCAACAGTGTAAGAATGTTCCCTTTTCTCCACACCCTCTCCAGCATTTACAGTTTGTAGACTTTTTGATGGTGGCCATTCTGACCAGCATGAGATGAATCTTCATTGTGGTTTTGATTTGCATTCCCTTAATAATGAATGATGTTGAGCATCTTTTCATGTGTTTACTAGCCGTCTGTATGTCTTCTTTGGAGAAATGTCTGTTTAGTTCTTTTGCCCACTTTTTGATTGGGTTGTTCATTTTTCTGGTATTGAACTGCTTGTATATTTTGAAGATTAGTTCTTTGTCAGTTGTTTAATTTGTTATTATTTTCTCCCATTCTGAAGGCTGACTTTTCACCTTGCTTATAGTTTCCTTCCTTGTGCAAAAGCTTTTAAATCTAATCAGGTCCCATTTGTTTATTTTTGTTTTTATTTTCATTATTCTGGGAGGTGGGTTATAGAGGACTTGCTGTGATTTATGTCAGAAAGTGTTCTACTTATGTTTTCATCTATTCCTCTATGTTTTTCTCTAATTAGTTTCTGGTCTTACATTTAGATCTTTAATCCATTTTGAGTTTACGTTTCTGTATGGTGTTAGGAAGTTCTAGTTTCATTCTTTTACTTGTGGTTGATCAGTTTTCCCAGCACCACTTGTTAAAAAGTGATTTTCTCTATTGTATATTTTTGCTTCCTTTGTCAAAGATAAGTTGTCTGTAAGTGTGTGGATTTATCTCTGGGCTTTCTATTTTGTTCCATTTATCTATATTTCTGTCTTTGTGCCAGTACCATCCTGTCTTGATGACTGTAGCCTTGTAATATAGTCTTAGGAAGGTTGATTCCTCTCATTCCATTCTTCTTTCTGAAGATTGTTTTGGCTATCTGAGGTTTTTTTTTGTGTGTGTTTCCATACAAATTGTGAAATTATTCGTTCTAGTTCTGTGAAGAATACCATTGGAAGCTTGACAGGGATTGATTTGAACCTATAGTGCTTTAGGTAGTATACTCATTTTCACTATATTGATTCTTCCAATCCATGAACATGGTATATTTCTACATCTATTTGTGTCATCTTTGATTTCTTTCATCAGTGTTTTATAGTTTTATATATATATGTCTTTTGTTTCTTAAGGTAAATTTATTCATAAGTATATGGGCTTCCATCATAGTTCAGTTGGTAAAGAATCTGCCTGTAATGTAAGAGACCCCAGTTCAGTTCCTGGCTTGGGAAGGTCTTCTGGAGAAGGGATAGGCTACCCCACTCCAGTATTATTGGGTTTCCCTTGTGGCTCAGCAGATAAAGAATCTGCCTGCAATGTGGGAGACCTGGGTTTGATCCCTGGGTTGGGAAGATCCCCTGGAGAAGGGAAAGGCTACCCACTCCAGTGTTCTGGCCTGGAGAATTCCATGGACTGTATAGTCCATGGGGTCACAAAGAGTCAGACACAACAAAGGCCCATTTCATCAAAGCTATGGTTTTTCCAGTAGTCTGTATGGATGAGAGTTGGACTATAAAGAAAGCTGAGCACTGAAGAATTGATGCTTTTGAACTGTGGTGTTGAAGACTCTTGAGAGTCCCTTGGACTGCAAAGAGATCCACCCAGTCCATCCTAAAGGAAATTAGTCCTGAATTTTCATTGGAAGGACTGATACTGAAGCTGAAACTCCAATACTTTGGCCACCTGATGCAAACAACTGACTCATTTGAAAAGACCCTGATGCTGGGAAAGATTGAAGGCAGGAGGAGAAGGGGATGATAGAGGATGAGATGGTTGGATGGCATCACTGACTCAATAGACATGAGTTTAAATAAACTCTGGGAGTTGGTAATGGACAGGGAGGCCTGGCGTGCTGCAGTCCATTGGGTCACAAGAAGTTGGACACCACTGAGAGACTGAACTGAGCTGACTCATAAGTATTTCATTCTTTTCGTTGCAATCTTGAATGGGATTGTTTCCTTAATTTCTTTTTCTGTTTTTTCATTATTAGTGTATAGGAATACAAGGGATTTTTGTGTATTAATTTTGTATCCTACAAATTTATTATATTCATTGGTTAGCTATAGTAATTTTCTGGTGGTATCTTTAGGGTTTTCTGTGTAGAGGATCATATCACTTGCAAACAGTGAGAGTTTTACTTCTTTTTTTCAAATCTGGATTCCTCTTATTTCTTTTTCTTCTCTGATTGCTGTGGCTGGGACTTCCAAAACTATGTTGAATAGTAGTGGTGAGAGCAGGCACCCTTGCCTTGTTCCTGATTTTAGAGGAAATGTTTTTAATTTTTTACCATTGAGAATAATGTTTGCTGTGGGTTTGTCAAATATTGTTTTTATTATGCTGAGGTGTGTTCCTTCCATGCCTGCTTTCTGGAGTTTTTAATTATAAATGGCTGTTGAATTTGTCAAAGGCTTTCTCTGCATCTGTTGAGATAATCATATTGTTTTTATCTTCCAATTTGTTAATATGGTGTATCACATTGATTTATCTGTGAATATTGAAGAATCCTTGCATACTGGAATAAAGCCCATTTGGTCATGATGTATGATCTTTTTAATATGTTGTTGGATTCTGTTTCTAAAAATTTTTTGAGGACTTTGGCATCTATGTTCATCAGTGATATTAGCCTGTAGTTTTTTTTTTTTAATGCGGCATTTTTGTCTGGTTTTTGTATCAGGATTATGGTGACCTCATAGAATGAGTTTGGGAGTTTCCCTTCTTCTGCAACTTTCTAGAAGAGTTTGCATAGGATAGATATTAGCTCTTCTCTGAATTTTTGGTAAAATTCACCTGTGAAGTCATCTGGTCCTGGGCTTTTGTTTGTTGGAAGATTTGTGATTACAGTTTAGATTTCCATGCTTGTGACTGGTCTGTTCCAATTTTTATTTCTTCCTGGTTTAGTTTTGGAAGGTTGTATTTTTCTAAGAATTTGTCCAATTCTTCCTAGTTGTCCATTTTATTGGCATATAGTTGCTTATAGTAGTCTCATGATTTTTTGTATTTCTGTGTCATCTGTTGTGATTTCTCCATTTTCATTTCTAATTTAATTGTTTAATTCTCCATTTTTATTCCTGGTGAGTCTTGACTAACAGTTTGTCTATTTTGTTTATCTTCTCAAAGAACCAGCTTTTAGTTTTGTTGATCTTTGCTATAGTCACCTTTGTTTCTTTTTCATTTATTTCTGCTCTAATTTTTATGATTTCTTTCCTTATACTAACTTTGGGTATTTTTGTTGTTGTTGTTCTTTTTCTAGTTGCTTTAGGTGTAAAGTTAGGATGTTTATTTGATGTTTCTCTTGTTTCTTGAGGTAGGCTTGATTGGTATAAAACTCTTTTAGCACTGCTTTACTTAATCCCATAGGGTTTGGGTTGTCTTGTTTTCATTATCATTTTTCCTATGCATATTTTGATTTCCTTTTTTATTGCTTCTTCAGAAGCATGTTGTCTAGCCTCTGTATGCTTGTGTTTTTTATAGTTTATTTTTTCCTGTAATTGATATCTAATCTTACTGCATTGTGATCAGAAAAGATTTTTGAAATATTTCCATTTTTTTAAGTTTACCAAGGCTGGATTTGTGGCCCAGGATGTGATCTATCTTGGAGAATGTTCTGTGTGCCCTTGAGACAGAGGTGAAATCCATAGTTTTTGGATGAAATGCCCTGTAGATATGAATTAGGTCTAACAGGTCCATTGTAACAATTAAAGTTTGTCTTTCCTTGTTAATTTTCTGTTTGATTGATCTAACCATAGGTGTGAGTGGGGTATTAAAGTTCCCCATTATTATTGTGTTACTGTTGCTTTAACTCCTTTCTGAAGTAGATAAAAGGAACTAATATACATTTCCTGAGTTGTTTTACAGATGCTAAAACTACCCTCAAGAGGTGATCATGAGTACATAGCCTTGATCATGAGTACATAGCCCCCAAACCTACTGGTGCCTAAGGATTGATAATATTAACCATTGTGACACTATCCAACAAACACGGGGTGTTACCTCACCATCAACTGATCAGAGAATTGTGCACAAGCTGATCACATACCTTGGCACTCTCCTTTTTCACTTTGCCTTTAAAAATCTTTGCTGAAACCTTTCCCACAGTTCAAGGTTTTTGAGCATGAGCCACTCATTCTCTTTGTATTGGCACCTACACTAAATGCTGTACTTTCTCTCACCACAACCCAGTGTCAGTAGGCTGGTTTTACTGCACATCTGGGCAAGCAGACCCAGATTTGTTTCAGTGCCTTTTTTTTTTCCTGTAAGTGCAAGATTTTTTTTTTTTTAAAGAATGTATTGAGATAATACAGGTATTTCCACCTAATATAGGAGAGGAAAGTTCCCCCACCATTCTAGGTACTTGCCTGAAACCACCTTGTAATAAAAGAAAAATTAACAAAAGAAAAACAGAGTTTAATAACATGTGTACTTCTAGTATGGCCTTCCTTGGTGGTAGCTCAATGCTAAAGAATCTGCCTGCCAATGCAGGAGACATGGGTTTGATCCCTGGGTTGGGAAGATCCCCTGGAGGAGGAAATGGCAACCTACTCCAGTATTCTTGCCTAGAAATCCCATGGACAGAGGAGCCTGGCAGGCTAGAATCCATGGGGTTGCAAAAGAGTCAGATATGACATAGTGATTGAACAACAACAAATACCTCCAGTATACATGAGAGATACATTGGAAAACAATAACTCTCAAAAATGGCTTAAGACACCACCTTGAATACCATTTACAGCTTAAGGCAAAAGAGACATTGGGAATGGGAGACAAGTTAAATGAGAAAAGCAAGGTAATTGAGCTTGAGGTGATTATGCAGATGTAAATCTGGGGTTTGAAGAAGGAATTCAAGGGCCTGGACTCCATCTTAGGCCTGTTCATGCTGATCATGCTCAGCCACCTTCCCAATAGACTCTGAACTCTGTGTTTAGTGCCTATGAAAACAACAACAGAAAGATAAGACTCCCTCCAGACAGGGGAACCTTGAAGATCATATCTAGGTTACTCATCGCCTAAGAGAAAACATACACTTATCATCCCTTCCTCCAGACAGGCCATAAATTTTTCTGTATCTATCGGAGTGTAACCTCGGGTTTATTGATTATTGGCTAATTGTTTGACTGTTTGAGCACATGAGCACATAGCATGTGAATGATGGGGTTACTGGGATTGTATTTTCCTTGGTTTATGTAAGTCTCAAGGAATTTGGAGTAGTGGGTTCAGACACGTACATATGGAGTATAAAAGATTTTCACAAATGCTGGTCGGGGTCCTTGGCTAAGAGGAGACTCTGCCTTGGACCCGCCGGTGTAATAAACTGCACTCCACTATCTACATTGTCCTTCTGAGTGAGTTTGTTTCCCAGAATGCGTGGCTACAACAGGTTCTCTCCATTGATGATAGCTTCTTGTATTTAGAATCCTCCATCTCTTCCTGGTACTGAAAGGAGACATTTAAACTGATAAACTACTGTTGGGTATGGTTAATATTGTTGACAGTCTTTGACCTAGACCATACTCTTTGCCCTTGGATAACTTCTTCAAGTACTAAGATATGCTCCTTCTACACACTGCAACCTCAAACTGGTTCATGAGGTGTAAAAGGAATTATAAGCTGAAAAGAAGATGACCCTGGCCCACTGAGTTGTGATCAAGAAACTAGGAATGATGCTTTGAATGCTGTTGGGGAGGAAGAGACACAGGGATTGTGTAGGTAATCTGGGGACTGTGATAATCACTGGGGAGAAGGCTGTTTGCTTCAAGTTTAGTTCACTAATTAATTTTACAGAAAGGCAGCTGTGTTACACTGTGCAAGGGGTCAATGGCTGTACATTTCTCACTCCACCTTTACAAGAGTCAGATTGTTTAAAAGCAAACAAAGATTGGTGATTTTTTTTCCTAGAAAGCAAGTGTCAGACCCATTGTTGGGTCTTTCCATTCATCCCTATATGCTACATAGTTATCTCACATCCCTGTTTATAGCTATATGTACTGCAACTACTATCATTGATTTTTATAGTCATGAGCTCTCAAAGCGCTTCTAAAAGTGGTTCTGTGTCCCATGTGTTCTGCTTTAGAAGAGAGGAAGATAGGAATGTATAGATATGATATACAAATTCTTTCCACTGAAAAAAAGTAAGATGTTAAAACTCTGTTCTCTGCTTTCAACTTATATTAAATATGTTTAATCAATATTTATGTATTAATTAATGTTCAATAATAGGTTGCAATTTATAAAGGCCTTTATATATACTTAATTCACTTAACAATCCTGGCAACTAGGCATTGTTACCCTTATATGGTTTCAATTTCTTGGAGAATGCTGTGCCAGGAAAATACTATGTATCCTCAGAGGAACTGATGTTCACTTTCCTTAATGAAAACCAAATCTATGTAACCTCATTTTTCCCTTCATGCCCTGGCTTCTAGGAACCTCAGATTCTAATGTAATGTATATTTATGGCTATTATATCAACCTTTAGAGTTAGAAATGTTTTCTCCTTTTTCTTTGTTCTGCGTTTCTATTTCTGTTTCATCAGCCTCAGGTGATTATTATACATATAATTTTTCATAATCTGCTTCAAATGTTCTGAAAGAGGATCTATATGAGAAATAAAGAAAAAATGAAGGAATAATTTGGCTATTATGGTCTTAATCTCAGAGATAGGTAAAGCTACTTTAGCAACATTATAAAGCTTGTAAGTGGCAGAGCTGGAGCTTCATCTCCGGTCTGCTGATTCCAAATTTCACATGGTTTCTAGAATGACCCATCCCTTGAGATTAAAGTGAGCTAGGATTGTGCCAAATGCCCTGTCCTAAAGGATAAAACAGTTATATTTTCTATCCACAGTTGTGCAAATCCATATGATTGCTGATACCATCTTCTTAAAGATCCTTAAAGCCTGGACATGGAGACACAGTTTCATCCTTGGTTGGAGAAGATTCCACATGCTGTGAACACTTAAGCCTGGGCACCACAACTGCTGAGCCCATGCTAGAGAGCCAGGAAGCTGCAACTACTCAGTCCGTATGCTGCAACTACTGAAGACCCTGCTCCTGGAGTCCACCCTCCACAACAAGAGAAACCACTTCAACAAGAATCCCACATACCTCAGTAAAGAGTAGCCCTTACTTGCCACAACGAGGGAAAATCCTTTCGAAGCAATGAAGAACCAGTGCAAGCTAAAAAAATTAAAAATAAAAGACTAAAGATCCTTAATTCCTGAGAAAGAAGGATCAACAAAAAAACACTGCTCTTGTCATTCCCAGCTTTTTATATGTTCACTTAGGAGATTATCCATGTTAAAAATGGGGGTTAGCATGTGGTTGCAGAACATCGATATGGCTACTATCCACAGCCCCTCCCATCTCATTCCAAAGAAGAGGACAAACTGCTTCCTTCCAGTCTTCTGAGAAACTGCACCAGCTGCTACCCTTTTCTCCCTGCAGCTCGGCATGAATTTTTCTTTTTTGTTGGAAAGAAGATATAAAAAGTCAATGCATTATTTATAGTAGTTATTTTCATCATTATGTATTCACAATAATTGAAAGGTGGAAGTGGAGTATAATATAATGGAGTGGGAAGAAAGTGATTTGCAGGAACTTCAGAAACATTCATAAGAAATGCTCAGCTCTAAAAAAAAATCCCAACACAAACACTGGATCTTAAAATACCATTTAAGCCACCCACATCTGCAAAGCTTTATTTTTGCTATGTATTGGTCCAAAGCAATAGAGTTAGTGTAAAATAGAATCTGAAGGATAATTCTCAATTCCTTCCATGTTCCAAGACTTGTAAAGCAGTTCTTTTTACTCTCAGAGTAAGCATACCTTCTGATGTTTGGCCCAACATCCTAATGGCTCCAAGACAATGTGTTCTATGCTGACTTCAATCCATTTCATAACAAGGCACTATACCATTGACTCCACTCAACTGGATGTCAAATATATGTTCTCAGTTACAAAGAGAACTGGTTGATAAAATGTAGATAGACCCATCCCAATGTATCATCCTCATGAAACACACACACACACACACACACACATTCTTTACTGACATGTACTCCCAGGACTATATTTATCTACAAAGGACAGCATATACTTATCAGATATAGATGGTGTATTTTCCATGACAAGGAACTAAACCTTAGGTCTCCCCCTGTATTATAAGAGATGTCTGGACTGGATAACACAAAGAATCTTTATTGGCTGGGAGACTTTAAACTAAAAGTTACAGAAAAATCTGACTCAAATGTCTTAAACACTAATAAAAATGTATTGTTTTATGTAATAAGAAGGCTATAGCCTCTAGTGACTTAAAGATACTGGGGTTGCAATTGATGCTCCTTTCATCTTCCTGTTACTATGCTCCTGTGGCCTCAGCCTCATTCCAGCTCTCTTCATGGTCACACAGTGCTGGCATCGTTCCAGGTATTGTACAAGGTCAAATGGAAATGGAGATTCCTTTTCCCCCATAAGTCTCCTTTTATATGTAGTGAAAAATTTCTTTCTGAAGCCATCTAGCAGATTTCCTCTAATGTTTCATTGACTAGAATTGTATGATGTATCAGTCCCTGTACTGCAGGCACCTGGGATGAGATGACCATTGTTGACTCATTAAAGTCAAGAGCGAATGGGGTACCTGAAAAATATGTTAGTTCAGTTCAGTCGCTCAGTCGTGTCCGACTCTTTGCGACCCCATGAATTGCAGGACGCCAGGCCTCCCTGTCCATCATCAACTCCCGGAGGTCACTCAGACTCACGCCCATCGAGTCAGTGATGCCATCCAGCCATCTCATCCTCTGTCGTCCCCTTCTCCTCCTGCCCCCAATCCCTCCCAGCATCAGAGTCTTTTCCAATGAGTCAACTCTTTGAATGAGGTAGCCAAAGTACTGGAGTTTCAGCTTTAGCATCATTCCTTCCAGGGCTGATCTCCTTCCGAATGGACTGGTTGGATCTTCTTGCCGTCCCAGGGACTCTCAAGAGTCTTCTCCAACACCACAGTTCAAAAGCATCAATTCTTCGGCACTCAGCCTTAAATTCGGGAAACAGGAGAATCAATGGTGGGCTAGCAATTTTAAAATGCCTCCTCAGGTTTACCCCTTGCCCAACCATCAACTTGTCCCATTCACATTTGCTTAAAAATGCTCTGATCTACATAAAATATATCACCACCTTCTGAACAAAAGACAGTCTTAAATCTCATCAGTCAAAACACCCAATCTGGTGTATTATTGACTGCATCTGGAATCCCTGGACATTTATTCTTCTATCATAGTCTGTGCACATATGGCTAAAAAAAGATGTTCATCACTAGCATACTTAATATAAAATATAATTTATTCTCCCTCACCAAATCAATTCCAATTCTGAAAAGGAAATGTAGAAACACCTGACAATAGTCACTGGTCCATAGCACTTATATTCTGCTCGATGAGAGTGGCGGGGCTTCTTATCCAGGCAGTGGGGAGAAGTACTTGGTCATTTAATTGGACAGCCCCAGTACTACTCTCAGGATGGGTCTTTCTTTCCTCTGTTGTGGCAGAGATGGTTAATTGCTCTCCAACAACTATTCTTCTTACTGGACACACAACTAGGTCACCTTTTCCAGCCTTTCTTGCACTTAGTTGTAGACATGTAGACTGCATTCTAGCCCATAGAATACTAGTGGAAGTGCCCACATCACTTCCAGGCTGGGCCCATAAAATCACTAGGATGTGTGCTTCTGTGTCATTTTTCCCCTCCTTCCAACTTGCCATCAAGTATCTCAAGTGGAGACTGACAGTTAAAAGATGATGTTGAATATGGTAGAAACTCCTCTTTCAACCTGAATCCCCAAATTACTGTGTAGGTAAAAGCTGTACCAGTCACTTCTTCAGTTGCTCAGTCCTGTTATGTGGATAAGAAATAAAATTTCCAATGTGTTTGAAGCGTTTGAATAGTGGGTTTATTTGTTATAGCAGTCGCCCTACCCATACCAACATAATTCTTTATGGCAACAGTAGAGGTGAACATTGAGGGCATATGTTATTACTGGGGGCTAAACAGCTTTGGTGTTCTACATCCTGTTGGTGGGAGTTTAAGTGCTCAGGGACTTGCCATAGAGATCGAGTAGTCACCAGCCATTGTTTACTAACCTTGGACTTTCTTTGGTAATACAATTCCTGTAAGAACCCAGTAGGCTTCAGGTGCTTCCAGTCAACTCCATGGGCTAATAACACAGCCAGAGATCTTTTCTCGAAATAGACTGTGAGCCTGAGAATTCCTGACTCCATGCCAGGGACTTCTACATGATGCCGGTCCTCCTGGACCTCAGTTAATGACCTCTGCCCCGAGGCAATTTAAAACAATAACCTTGGGTAGAAACGCAATACTCATAATCTAATCTTGGCCATCTGGGTTTTTCTCTTCATCAGGCAGAAACAGCTTTCTAAAAATTGTTTAAGATGGATCTGGAAGCTTAAGGTTGTCTTTTGGCTGATATTTATCTGCTGTTGCTAAATCTCCTGCTTCCCTCTTTAAGATAGTCTATCGTTAGTTTTAACTTGTTTCTTTCCCATTGTAACTTCACTGAAAGGCATCCTTGGATCTTCCTACTATTTCCCCTAATACTAAAATCTTCCAGGCCCAGGATTTATGTTCAAGAGCAAGAGATAGTTTAAACTATTGCTTTCCAGACTCAGAAAAAGAACCACTAACTATCAGTCAGCTTCCTCACTACCATTTACTCAGTTCCTCATTTTAGTTTCCATTGCTTTCAGCCCTCCACTTCTGGAATAACATCTGTATCAACAGAATTAATAGTTGTCAGAAAAATGAATCATATCTAAGAATCCACTTGTTAATGCAGGAGACATGGGTCCAATCCCTGGTCTGGGATGATCCCACATGCTGCAACTATTGAGCCTGCACACCTGGAGACAGTGCCCTGCTACAAGAGAAGCCACCGCAATGAGAAGCCTGCACACCTCAACTAGAGAGTAGCCCCTGCTCACTGCAACTGGAGAAAGCCCACTTGCAGCAATGAAGACCCAGCGCAGACAAAAATAAATACATAAAAGAATAGTAAACCATATCTCTGATTTAAAGAGCAACTGAATTTACAGAAAGGTTACTGGATAAGAATCATGTGGCATGCTAGACCAGGAGTGGAGGAAGTGTCAGGAACAATGGCATGAAACACCTGCAGAACTGGCTGGTTGAGAATAACTTCCACTGCCATTGAGTCCAACAACCTGCAGCTCACACTGCTGCCACCACCACTGGGGTGCTGTCACTGCCACTGTTACTAACACTATTCTAGGGGACTAACTTTGCTGCCATGTCCTCTGCCGCAAGAAATGCTTCTTTGCTATTTTCCATTCCACATCCCAGGGTAAAGCCTGGGAAGCCACATCTCTTTGGCTGAGCCTAGGTTTCATACGCTGGCTTCCTCTGTGGCTCAGCAGTGAAGAATCTGCCTACAATGCAGGAACCACAGGCAATCCCTGGGTCAGGAAGATCCCCTGGAGGAGGGCATGGCAATGCACTCAGGTATTCTTGCCTAGAGAATCCTCTGGACAGAGGAGCCTGGAGGGCTACAGTCCGTAGGATTACAAAGAGTCTGAGGTGACTGAAGCAACTTAGCACACATGCAGGTCTCATATATGCTCTTGACTCGCAAGGGAGGCTGGATAAATGAGGAGCTGGCATTAGTTTCTCCCTCTGCCTCATAAAATGGGACTCCCCCAAGTAGAGAAGTGGCTCAGATACAAAGCAGCCAGAAAGATTGCCTACTGTCCTGTAAGCAATTTGAAAATGTGCAATCAAAGCTTCTATTTTCTAGGAGAGCATTAAAACTGACTGTTAAATTCATTTCTATTCATTTACCCAACAATTCTCGCTTGTCCTTCTCTTGTGTCAGCCACACGATTAGTTGATTTCCTGACCTTTTTATGTCTCTGAGACAGAGGATCTCCTTTTCTTGGATTTCACCTCTGCCAGGGGCATCCCTGAGAGAAGATCCAATCCAGGCCACAGCATATACCTTCAGAAACTTTAGTCATCCCTCTCATTGGAACGTTCCCACCAGGAGGTCAGTCTATGGACAGCATGTAATTTTAGTTCTAAACTATGTGAGTTAGAATTTCCTTAGAGACACCACCGTAACTTCTCAAGAAGGTTCACATATGAACCCAGAACACCAGAGATCATGGACAGCTTACCCTACCTATTCTAGGATGTACCTGAAGCTCAGCCTGAGCCAGCCCTCAAACCACCTGTCCCCTTCTTTCCTTAAAGTCTTGATGCTAGTTAATTCACTATGCCTCATCACCCATCAACCTCATTAAAAAAGGAGCCTCGTCGAGTCTCTTCATATTTTTTATACTGATGATTTTATGTGTTTCCTCCCCTCTGGCCAGCCCCCTACTATCTAACTGTCACAATATTTTACATTTTCAAGAAATCTCATTTCACGATGAAGAAAGATTCCATCATTTTAATCATCTTTAACAGAAGACTCATTAAACCTTCTTGATTTGATTTAAATCTAGTTTTCTCCTAAGAATACAATTTCCTTTAGCCCTCTTCACTAAAATCAATCTTTCCTCCTTTTCAGCGTTAGGGAGACCTAGGTTCGATCCCTGGGTTGGAAAGATCCCCTGGAGAAGGGAATGGCTATCCATTCCAGTATTCTGGCCTGGAGAATTTCACTGACTGTAAAGTCCATGGAGTCACAAAGAGTCGAATACAACCGAAAAAATTCACTTTCACTTTCAGCATTAGGGTTTTGTATGTGTGTGAGTGATTGGAGGGGGACAGAATCCCCAGGACTGGCTGGAAAGCATTGTTCTCCTGTCATTGTGTAAATAGCCCTTGTCCTGTGGAGGTTAAACCATTCAGCTTATGTACCCAGTAGGCATCCGCATAGATGAGCTTCTATAATATCTAGGAGCTTTCATCTGACTTACGTTCTTCACCTTAAACTCTTATTTAGCCATTATTCTAAATGACTTGTCTGTCCATACACACACGAAGCCACTGTTCTAACCTCATGGTATCTTGTCCTCCTCACCTCCATGTCTGGCAATCTCTTTCCACCCTATACACTTGAATGTTCATCCCCAGGGACTGTTTTGACACTGAAACCTTGAACTTAGATTTCCCATTTTCTTTCACCCCCTCCTTTTTTTTTTAAATTGGAGTAGAGTTGATTTACAATGTTGTATTCATTTCTACTGTATAGCAAAGCAAGTCAGTTATACATGTACATATATTCACTCTTTTAAAGATTCTTTTCCCACATAGATCACTACAGAGTATTGAGTAGAGTTCCCTGTGCTATATAATAGATCCTTATTAGTTATCTATTTTATATAGTAGTGTGTCCCTGTCAATCCCAATCTCCTGATTTGTCTCTCATACCCCCTGGGAACCATAAGTTTGTGTCCTATTATCTAATCATCATCTCCTCTTCTACAACTTATACCTATTACATACACTAAACAGATCCTTTGATCATATTCAGACATTCAGGAGCTTAATCTCTTGATTTTTCTCCTAATTTTGTCAGTCTCTTTGAAGGTTCATTTCTTTCTGTACCTGGTCTAAACTCAGGGGCCTGATAATTTATTCTCTTATCTTACTTTCCATTCTCTTGCCTCATTACACTTACACTTTTCCCTCCTTCCCAACTTTCCAGGAAAACGCTTTATATCAATCTGTCCACTCTGTCAGCAACTCCACTGAGGTCCACACATTAGGAACTTAATAAATACTGAAGTAAGAGTTGCACTTCTTGCATTAGATGTTATCATTGCATCAGACCATAGTAGAGTGGAGCATTTTAGCCACCTGTGGGTTATTAGGAATCTCTTACAATCAGCTTCCTATGATAGCCAGCTCTAATCTTCCTTGATCTAACAGCGCTTTACCACCAATGATCAATACCAAATTTATTGGAAGTAAAGTAAGTGCACTTATCAGTAATTCTTTTCAACATTTTTAGTAACTTTCCTGTTCTAGGATGCGGAAGGAAGATACTAAGCATAAAAATTGATTCTCCATATCATCAGGGACGACTAGAGTTCACCGTATTGAAGCTGAATCTTGAACTCTGAATAGAAACTCATCTGTGAAGGAAAGTGAACAAGAAATTTCAGGCAAAATTATAGGCAAATTCAAAAGGTGTCAAAGTGTATAGTGTTTTTGAGGAAAGGCTGAGGAAAGCAAGCTATATTTTTTAAGTGCCTATTTTTGCCAGCCTTGTGTAAGGCACTTTAAATACATTACCTAGCAAGCAGTTCATTGAACTTGAAAATAGGGAACCTGGGAGAAAGAAGTGATGGAAGGTGGTCAGATGAGGTTGGAAAGTTAGCATATTGCAGGGTTCTGAAAGATCCTACATGAAATATAATGTTTTATTTTTACTTAAAGGTTATAAGCAGTCATTTTAGCATTTTAAATAGGGAATGATGTAATCATACAGACATTTTTGGAGGGTCACTGATGACTGTAAGAAGGGAGAACTCAGGATGTTCAATGACATGATTCATTCCTAGTCCACTGCTTTTTCCCCACCATCTACTACTGCTGTTGTTATCATTTAGTCGCTAAGTCGTGTCTGATTCTTTGCAACTGCATGACTGTAACTCGCCAGACTCCTCTGTTCATGGGATTTCCCAGGCAAGAATACTGGAGTGGGTTGCCATGCCCTCCTCCAAGGGATATTCCTGTCCCAGGGATCAAACCCACTGCTCCTGCATTGGCAGGCAGATTCTTTACCACTGAGTCACCTGGGAAGCCTCACTACTACTGCTGCTGCTGCTAAGTCGCTTCAGTCGTGTCCGACTCTATGCGGCCCCATAGACGGCAGCCCACCAGGCTCCCCCGTCCCTGGGATTCTCCAGGCAAGAACACTGGAGTGGATTGCCATTTCCTTCTCCAATGTATGAAAGTGGAAAGTGAAAATTGAAAGTGAAGTCAGTCAGTTGTGTCCAACTCTTCGCGACCCCATGGACTGCAGCTTACCAGACTCCTCTGTCCATGGGATTTTGCAGGCAAGAGTACTGGAGTGGGGTGCCATTGCCTTCTCCAATTTACTACTGCACTTGATGCTTAATAAAGAGTCACCGTAGACATAAATGAATGAATGAGACTGGAAGTAGAGAGGATATTTGGGAGGTTTTTGCAACAGTTCAGATGAGCAAAGTCTGATCTAAGGTCATAATGGTACAGGTGGAGGAGAGAGGCCAGAAAGACTTGGGGGAAATTGGATTTGTGGTTTAAGAGAGAGAGAAGAAAAAAGATTTGATACCAGGTAGCTCACTTTGGTTTTGTAATAATAATTCCTACCCCAGAGGATTTTAGATCATCAAATGTTAATGAACTAATGTATGCAATACATTATATTAATGAATGAAATACACTTGGGGATTGTGTTTGACTGTGAGCAAAAGAAATTTCAATAACCTAGGTTTAAATATATTAGGACTTTTATTTTCTAACATAAGAAAACTAGAGTCAGGTGCTATATCAGGACTGATAGAGCCTTTTATAATGCCACCAGATTGTCAGTTCCTCTGGCTTTCAGTTCTGCAACTTTTCTAACTGTATGTGCTATAGGCTGAATGTTTGTGTGTCCACAAAATTCATATATTGAAACCCAATGTTCAAGGTGATGTTATTAGGGGGTAAAGACCTTTTAAGGTGATTATGTAATGAAGGCAGAGCACATACGTTTTAGTTCAGTTCAGTTCAGTTCAGTCGCTCAGTCGTGTCTGACTCTGCAACCCCATGAATTGCAGCACGCCAGGCCTCCCTGTCCATCACCAACTCCCGGAGTTCACTCAGACTCACGTCCATCGAGTTTGTGATGCCATCCAGCCATCTCATCCGCTGTCGTTCCCTTGTCCTCCTGCCCCCAATCCTTCCCAGCATCAGAGTCTTTTCCAATGAGTCAACTCTTCGCATGAGGTAGCCAAAGTATTGGAGTTTCAGCTTTAGCATCAGTCCTTCCAAAGAACACCCAGGACTGATCTCCTTCAGAATGGACTGGTTGGATCTCCTTGCAGTCCAAGGGACTCAAGAGTCTTCTCCAACACCACAGTTCAAAAGCATCAATTTTTCGGCACTCAGCCTTCTTCACATTCCAGCTCTCACATCCATACATGACCATTGGGAAAACCATAGCCTTGACTAGACGGACCTTTGTTGGCAAACGAATGTTTCTGCTGTTGAATATGCTATCTAGGTTGGTCATAACTTTCCTTCCAAGGAGTAAGCGTCTTTTAATTTCATGGCTGCAATCACCATCTGCAGTGATTTTGGAGGGCAAAAAAATAGTCTGACACTGTTTCCACTGTTTCCCCAACAATTTCCCATAAACTGATGGGACCAGATGCCATGATCCTCATTTTCTGAATGTTGAGCTTTAAGCCAACTTTTTCACTCTCCTCTTTCACTTTCATCAAGAGGCTTTTTAGTTCACTTTCTGCCATAAGGGTGGTGTCATCTGCATATCTGAGGTTATTGATATTTCTCCCGGCAATCTTGTTTACAGCTTGTGCTTCTTCCAGCCCAGCGTTTCTCATGATGTACTCTGCATAGAAGTTAAATAAACAGGGTGACGATATACAGCCTTGACATACTCCTTTTCCTATTTGGAACTAGTCTGTTGTTCCATGTCCAGTTCTAACTGTTGCTTCCTGATCTGCATATAGGTGTCTCAAGAGGCAAGTCAGGTGGTCTGGTATTCCCATCTCTTTCAGAATTTTCCAATTCAGATGCTTATATCTTTCCTTTCCCCTTTTGCTTTTCACTTCTTTTCTTTTCACAGCTATTTGTAAAGCCTCCCCAGACAGCCATTTTGCTTTTTTGCATTTCTTTTCCATGGGGATGCTCTTGATCCCTGACTCCTATACAATGTCACAAACCTCATTCCATAGTTCATCAGGCACTCTATCAGATCTAGCCCCTTAAATCTATTTCTCACTTCCACTGTATAATCCTAAGGGATTTGATTTAGGTCATACCTGAATGGTCTAGTGGTTTTCCCTACTTTCTTCAATTTAAGTCTGAATTTGATAATAAGGAGTTCATGATCTGAGCCACAGTCAGCTCCTGGTCTTCTTTTTGCTGACTGTATAAAGCTTCTCCATCTTTGGCTGCAAAGAATATAATCAATCTGATTTCGGTGTTGACCATCTGGTGATGTCCATGTATAGAGTCTTTTCTTGTGTTGTTGGAAGAGGTTTGCTATGACCAGTGTGTTCTCTTGGCAAAACTCTATTTAGCACTTTTATAAAAGAAGTCCTAGAAATCTTCCTCCCCTCTTCCACCCTGTGAGAATACAACAAGTCTCCCGTCTGCAATTTGGAAGAGGGTTCTCAGCAGAACTCCACCATGCTGGCACCCCAATCTTGGACAACTAGTTCCAGAACTGTAAGCAATACATTTCTGCTCTTTGTAAGCCACCCAGTCTGTGATATTTTGTTATAGCAGCCTGGACGGACTAAGACAGGATGGTTGTCACCTCATAGCCACCAACCAGGGTTGGGTGCATATTCCATAGAGGTCAAAGGGGGGGGATCAAAGGGCAAAGGATGTTCTCTGGCTGATTTGCCCGTTATGTGCAATGTTCTCCAAAAGTTCCACCATGTGGACCATAGCTTCATCACTTTGTCCCCTAGCACAAGAAGGACTAGAAAAGCAGTGTTTTCATTACCCACATTGCAAGACAGGAAACAGTCAGTGTTCACTTGAAAGGAAAAAGAGCCAAACAAGCATAAGCAGTGTATTTCATAGCATCTAGAAAGGGGAGTGGTATGAGGAGGGGTTGGAACCAAAGCCACAGGTTCAAGAGCCAAGCTCTCATCACTGCTCCACACTGCCTGTCCACTAAGGGCAGAACTAGGCAGTCCTTTGACACCACCTACCCCATAAACCTTCTTAACTCAAGGCCATGTATGGGCTCAAAAGCTCCAGGATACCCCTGAGAGTTTATGTACATGTCAGGGGAGAGAAGTTTCTCAGAAAGATGTTCTCAACTTTAACAGACTCCTCAGAAGAATGTGGGATCCACAGAGGATGAGAGCAAGCTCTGACTGAATAGCTCCCAGTACAGGAGCAAGTGCTGCCACTGTACAAGCAGCTGAACCCAATCTTCTGTGTGCATGCACACACACACACACACACACACACACACTCACACTCACACACGCACACACTAGGAGGAAGGTGATATCATTATACTTTGATTGTTTTGACCATCTCTCATTTAGAAAGATTCGAGGTTTTCCTTGTGCTTCTTCATGGTACTCAAGAGGGTTCAGGTTGATACTAAAACTTTAGAAAATTGAATACGGATGGTCACAGAAGAAAGGTCATCTCCCTGTAAAGGATTTCTTTTATTTACCAATAGAGGCTGGTTCATCTCCTTGGTTTTAAGACAATTTTCTTATTCCTATATGTACCCCAATCTATAGGCTGAAACTGAGCCCAGGACAACCCTTCTGTGAGGGTGAGCTCTTCCACTGGACTCTCTCTGGTCCCAGTGTCTTCCTGCAACATCTCATTCACTAGGAAACCTCTGGAACTATGGCGTCTCACGTTTGCTCCATCCCCAGTGTTGCTAACATCATCTGTTACTCTTTAGTGTTTCTTTGTACTTAAAAAATTGTAACCTGTGGGACTTCCCTGGTGGTCCAGCGTTTAAGAATCAGCCTGCCAAAGCAGGGGACACCAGTTTGATGTCTGGGTTGGGAAGATTCCATATGCCGCGGGGCAAATAAACCTGTGCACCATAAGTACTGAGCCCACTCTCGAGAGCGGTGAGCCAGAACACTGAGCCCACAAGCTCTAGAGCCCATGCTCAGCAACAAGAGAAGCCACCGCAGTGACAAGCGCTCACATTTCAACCAGAGAGTAGCTCCTGCTTGCCACAACTAAAGAAAGCCTTCAAGCAGCAATGAAGACCCAAGTGCAGCCGTAAATAAATAAATAAAAATTAAAAGTACAACCTGTGCCTTTTGCTTAAAAATGAGATTATAGATACAATATATAGTCAGTTGTTGATCAATAGTACTTATCGAGTATCTGCTATGCTTCATGCACTATAGCTTCCTCTAATCCTTTGCCTCCCTTCCCCACACCTAGGCTGCCCATCAGACCTAACACTCAGGTCCCTCCTGCCAAAGACTTTAGATTCCATGACCCACAATCTTCTGGTTATGAGGAAGACAGAGCCAAGAAAGCCTCATGTGTGTAGTGAGAGCCCGTTTGGGCAGGTGCGGATTACAGCTGCAGAGGCTGAGAGATATGCTCATTAGCAGAAATGAATAAAGCCATAAAGTGACTCATGTAGACATTCAAGTTGACTGCTTGCATCCATACTTTAGAAGAAATGGTTACTTCTCTGAAAATGGTATTGTGTCAAGGAAGGTGCTCTTAGCTATCTATAACTGCCCTTTTTGAACATCTGTGTCACATCTTACCCATCCTCCTTTTACAATGAAGCAAAATGATTTAAATGAATGGAGCCACACAATCTTGTCTGGAGATGTACTGAAAAATAAGGCTATATGTCAGAAGAAAGATTTTTGCCCATTTGGTTCAGTAATTTAACTTCTCCCTGACCTCCATTTAAAGACATATTGATGCCATGGTTCTTCTGCCAGCTAGTTAAATTCTAGTTTTTCAGTAGTTTCTGAAATTGAGGTTGCTTTATCAAGATCAACACTGGAGAACAGCATATTCCATGTGGCTTGAAAATGGACAGCTTTATCCCTCTTGTTTATTTCAGTGAGTACACAGAGCTTTTAACTCATAATTACTTTAATATGTCCTTAGAAATGAGACTGCAGGTTACAATCTCTCTTTTTCCAAACAATCCCCTAAATTGGCATCTGGTAATGATGAATGATTACATAATTAACTTGTACTTAAAGGAGGAGAAAGTTTCTTACCCATGTTGGAAAGAAATGACTTACAGCTAAATTCAGAGCATGAAAGGGTATCATAGTTGCAACAAATTAGGAAGAAAATAATAGCTTTACAAATCACTAGTATACTTATTTAAGACTTTCTGGCACATTCCTTGGCTGTTATAGGAGTTTTGATTAACTGGGTTCTGGAGTTATCATGCAATGTATAGATTTCTCTATGGAAAAATCAAACCTAAACTAATAGTCAGTGGTTGGCATTCTCAAGTGGGCCAAAAGCCTTAACAAATTGTAAAGAGTATGTCAAAAGACAGATTGACTTGGTTTGCTGAATTTAGGGAAATGCTTGGTCTGACAGTTAATCAATTGAAATACTTGCAATTGAAAGATTGTGTTACTAATTCTCTTCACAATTTATCTTTCTTTCCTCATCTCTTCTAAATAAAGCCTCAGAAATGACTGCCTTTGCCAGTGAAGTTACCCATTTAGCATGTAGCTTTTCTGAAACATGAGTGGCTAACTGGCAAAACTCTTAATTAATTAGCTTGGATTTTATTTCTGAAAATGATCATGAGATGTTGCTTTTTAAGTTTCTTCCCAATCATGGTATAGGAAAGTTGAAAAATACATGAGTCAAACAACTCTAATACTTTAAAATAAACTGAGGAATCAAGATGCAAACATCAATACAGTATACTTACACATATATATGGAATTTAGAATGATGGTAATGATAAACCTGTACGCAAGACAGCAAAAGAGACACAGTTGTATAGAATGGCCTTTTGGACTCTGTGGGAGAGGGAGAGGGTGGGATGGGTTGGCAGAGTGGCAATGTAACATGTGCGATATCATAAGCGAAATGAATTGCCAGTCCAGGTTTGATGCAGGATGCAGGATGCTAGGGACTGATGCATGGGGATAATCCAGAGAGAGGGTGTGGGGCGGGAGGGTGGAGGAGGGGGTCGGGATTGGGAGTTCATGTACACTCATGGCTAATTCATGTCAATGTGTAACAAAACGAATACAGTATTGTAAAGCAAAACAAACTAAAAAATAAAAATTAATTAAAAAAAAAAAAAAGATGCATACAGACAAATCTTTTGAAAAGAACACTTAAAGTTTTATCTTATTTCATCAGTAATGGATGTTGTTATCCATGAAATCAGTAGATTTGAGTAGATTTGTCTTCCCACACCTCTACGAGTGATTAATTATAAAATACAAACATAAAATCATAAAGTATAAGTATGTCTCAGAAACTCTGAATCCTGAGCTTATTGCTTTTCCCCTCCTTACTCAGAAATATCTGAGGCTAAATAAGGGGCATTCACAACACAAAGGATAAAATATAAAGCCCATTTAATTTTGTATGTTCTCTGTCCAAATTTAAAAGATGATCTACCTTTTTTATTTTTTCACGTCCTTTGATTAGAACAGTAAGTCATGAATGTATCTTAAAAATGTATCGGGCATAAAAGAAAAGAGTATAGAAGTGAAAAAAAGGAAAGGGGGACTTAAGATTGATGGTCTTGTTTGGGTCTTGATTTGATTTGACCACATACACCGCATCTTGGAAATAATTTGGGGATCATGAATATGAACTTGCTATCGGAAAGTGAAAGTGAAAGTGAAGTCGCTCAGTCGTGTCCGACTCTTTGCGGCCCCTTGGACTGTAGCCCTCCAGTCCATGGGATTCTCCAGGCAAGAATACTGGAGTGGGTTGCCATTTCCTTCTCCAGGGGATCTTCCCGACCGACCCAGGGATCGAACCCAGATCTCCCACGTTGCAGGCAGACGCTTTAACCTCTGAGCCACCAGGGAAGCAGCTATCGGATAATACTAAGAAATTACTGTGAATTCTGTTAGATTTAATTATGGCACGATACATCATGCCATTATATAAATTATATATATAAAATCAGAGATGAAGAACAAAGAATTTACAGCAGAAATGGCATAACTTTTGGAGTTTGCGCTAAGATAGTTTAGGAAACAACAAAAAAGGTGGAAGAGTGAAAAGAAATTGACAAATGTCATATTTATTCAAGTTGATTGATGATATGAAGACATTTTTAGAATGTCCTTCTGCTTGTATTTGATTAAAAATTTTCCACAATAAAAATTGTGATCTTAATTCATTGCCTCAGAAATGAGCAAATACATGAATTGGAAACTTTCTTTTCTTGTATTAGCTGTAGAGGTTAGGCTTTCCTAACAAGAGATTGCTTAAACTCCACACGTAAAGCTAGAGTCGCTTTTGTCCACGGGTGATTCTATTTTCTTTGTCCACAGTTAGCAGAGAATGAGAGAGGATGAGCTAATTACAGCCTTTTGTGTCACTAGGTTCAAGCAACCAACTATATATTAAAGTCTGCCCCAGGCTACAGTGATTCTGGGGTAGGAGCTAGGGTTTATTTCACTTCCTGTTAACTTGGTGAGGATTAAGAGGAGAAGAGCTTTTGTGTTAGCTTTTTGGTGGGAAAGATGAGAGGGAGGAGCCCCTTGCTGTCTTTACCAGTCAGTGAAGGAAGCCAGGAATCCCCTCTAATTGAGCTGGACAGTTCACCTAAGAAGGGATGAACAACCTCCTTTATGCTGACAGGTAAGAATACCCAGGGAAAAAATGTTCTTGGCTTTCCTATAGAGGAACAAGTGGTACATTTCCTTATAGAAACCAAGATACTGCTTCCACAAACATTGAAAAGATGTTACGTGGAGAAGAACTGAGGAATGGGCATGTCAGATAAGTCTGAGGACTGCTTGGTTAGAGGTGTTAAGCATTTTTTTCCCACAAAAAATGTAACATGTGTGTAATACCTTAATACACACGACAAGGATCCTAGGAAGTGTATGTGCAGGAGGCAGAATGCAATAATTCCCAAACTGTTTTGACCACTGATTCTTCTTCCAGGAGCATCATGTGAGACTAGTATTTCTTGGAACACACTCTGGAAAATGCTGCCCTTGACCAAACCATTTTCAACTCGTCTCAAGGGTGCAATGGGCTCTTAACTTGGGTCTTTCTTTCACTTTGTGCATACTATA
The DNA here is from genome assembly GCA_006408695.1 of Aepyceros melampus. Taxonomy (NCBI): domain Eukaryota; kingdom Metazoa; phylum Chordata; class Mammalia; order Artiodactyla; family Bovidae; genus Aepyceros; species Aepyceros melampus. The sequence goes on along the minus strand of SJXQ01011941.1, from coordinate 49,438 downwards.
GCCATAACAAAGTTGCTTTTTACTTTAATTCATAGATCGGTTCAGTTCAGTTCAGTCACTCAGTCGTGTCCGACTCTTTGCGACCCCATGAATCGCAGCACGCCAGGCTTCCCTGTCCATCACGACCACCCGGAGTTCACTCAGACTCATGTCCATCGAGTGTGTGATGCCATCCAGCCATCTCATCCTCTGTCGTCCCCTTCTCCTCCTGCCCCCAGTCCCTCCCAGCATCAGAGTCTTTTCCAATGAGTCAACTCTTGGCATGAGGTAGCCAAATTACTGGAGTTTCAGCTTTAGCATCATTCCTTCCAAAGAAATCCCAGGGCTGATCTCCTTCAGAATGGACTGGTTGGATCTCCTTGCAGTCCAAGGGACTCTTAAGAGTCTTCTCCAACACCACAGTTCAAAAGCATCAATTCATAGAATAGCACTCGTTTATTGTGTGCTTACTATGTGGGTATACTCTGCTTGCTGCTGGAGATGTAGAGATGAATAAGACATATGATTGCCTTCAGAAGCTTCTTATTCTACCAGAGGAACCAGATACAAGGCAAGTGATCAGGTTAAGTGTTCATAAGCCATATGAACATGGCACGTGGCAATGATGGCATAGGGAAGAGTGACAATGTTTCCTAGGGCAGTGACTTCCCAGCTGTCCCCTTATTTCTGTTTGTAAAATTCTTATGTTTCCTGGGAAGTGGCTCTACCAGTGCTAATCTAGTCAGCACCTTCTATCCTTCTCAACAAAGACAAGTTCAGGAGTAGCAAACACCCTGAGCCAGGTCAATTAGGATGGATCTCACGAATTATGCCTGGAATGTTATGATGCTGAAATTTTGCCTTGTGATATGATGCAACCATTTCTAACACTCTGAGAAGGAGAAAACCCAGCTTAGCACAAAGTAGGGACTAGAGGAGGAAGAGCTGAGAGAATCGCAGGAAATGAGCCAAAGGCCTGGAACCGTGTGTATTAAACCCTCACCTCGCCTTCTGCTCTACAGTTCCCTGAGGACAAATTTCCTTTACTGCTCAAGCCAATGTGTCTTGAGTTTCTGCTTTTTCACTTGAAATATCCTAAGTCATTTAATCTTTATAGTGTCCAGAACTTTTATATATACATATATCAGTTCAGTTCTGTTGCTCAGTCATGTCCAACTCTTTGCGACTCCATGAATCGCAGCACACCAGGCCTCCCTGTCCATCACCAACTCCCGGAGTTCACTCAGACTCACGTCCATCGAGTCGGTGATGCCATCCAGCCATCTCTTCACATCATTATATGCACTTTCTCACTGGATGATCTCATCCACACCCATGGCTTCGAAAATGATGCAAATATCCACATCTCCCCATGTGCCGCCCCATCTTTGATCCTTGATTTCTTATCTGACCTCTAAATGGAGATACAATTGTCTTTTCTGTCTAGATATTCCAAGAGCCTCACATGTGACTTTGTTGGATTGAACATAGCATATATCCATGAAATCCTTTTTATCAATGAAAAACAACAAGTCATCCATTTATCAGGAATAGAAAGCACAAATTGTCCTACCTCAGTTCAGTTCAGTTCAGTTCAGTCACTCAGTCGTGTCCAATTCTTTGCGACCCCATGAATCACAGCATGCCAGGCCTGCCTGTCCATCACCAACTCCTGGAGTTCACTCAGACTCATGTCCCTCGAGTCGGTGATGCCATCCAGCCATCTCATCCTCTGTCGTCCCCTTCTCCTCCGGCCCCCAATGCCTCCCAGCATCAGAGTCTTTTCCAATGAGTCAACTCTTCGCATGAGGTGGCCAAAGTACTGGAATTTCAGCTTCAGCATCATTCTTTCCAAAGAACACGCAGGACTGATCTCTTTAGAATGGACTGGTTGGATCTCCTTGCAGTCCAAGGGACTCTTAAGAGTCTTCTCCAACACCACAGTTCAAAAGAATCAATTCTTCGGTGCTCAGCTTTCTTCACAGTCCAACTCTCACATCGATACATGACCACTGGAAAAACCACAGCCTTGACTAGACGGACCTTTGTTGGCACATATATAATGTATACAATGTTATTTATGTTTTTGGTTGTGTTGAGCTTCATTGCTGTGTGGGCTTTTTCTCTAGTCGCGGTGAGTGGGGGCTACTCTCTGGTTGTGTAGGCTTCTCATTGCGGTGGCTTCTCTTGTCACACAGCACAGACTCTAGGTGCTTCAGTAGTTGCAGCATGCAAGCTCAGTAGTTGTGGCACACAGGCTTAGTTACTCCACCGAATGTGGGATCTTCCAGGACCCAGGGATTGAACCTGTATCTTTCGCATTGGCAGGTAAATTCTTCACCACTGAGCTACCAGGGAAGCCCAGTGCCCAGATCTTTACCTTGGCATTCTCTCCAATGAAAATAGCCACTTTTCCACTGAGCTAGGTCCTACTCAAATTCTGCCATTATCCTGCATCCTTCCTGGATCAGCTGAGTTCACAGTGCTTCCTCCCTCCTTTACCACTTGTTTCCATTATGTTCATTTAGCACTCAAATACTTCCTTATTAATACACCTGTGCACACACACTCACTCATGTATATGCCTTATCTCCTAAATTAGACTGTCAACTTTTTGAAAATAGAGATTATAACTTATTATATTACAGTGAATAAAGTATAGACATTTGCTGAGTAAATATTAAACTTTTCCATTGTACTCTCCCACTTCTGGCATTTCTTAGCACAGTGCCTAACATATAGCAGAATCCTACTAGTCATCCACATTTTAATTCTCAGCTGTCACATCACCTTGGCCTCACCCTTGATTCCTCCCTAGAAGGAATGATCACTTCCTCTCTTGTGCACCCACAGTATAATCACAGATATTATAATACAATGTTGCTTTCACTTTTTTCTAAAGCTCTTCCCTTACTATGTTATAGAGACAGAGACCATTATTTCCCATCCCTGTTTCCTCAAAGCCTTATCAGGTATGTAGTAGATACATAATAGATCTTGTTAAATATAAATGAGAGTAAGTCAGCTTATTTCTGGTTCTTACACTGATATTTAAATAATCTACATAATTCTAACTGATACAATAATTCTTCCATTTTGTTCAAACATATCACAGACATATATATAGGCTAAGTGGTAAAATGGACTTATGTGGTACATTTCTTTTATTCATTCAAAGACAAAGCATATTAGTTTAAAAGTAATCTTATTAAAAAAAGCTTCTACATGAAATTTTGTACTTCAATAATCATTATTTCTTGTAAGGATGACAAGCTGTTATGAAAGCCCCAGAATGGGTGTGTAACTCAATATGGTAAATCAAAAAAGGTTTTAGTTTTCCCAAATTATAAAAATATGAATATATTATTCCCACTTGACTATCTTCCAAGAATCCTGTAATATTTAACACTGTTATTTATGGAACACAGTAATATGCATTGAGAAAGAACTGTGTAAGCCGCATTCTTGCAAATAATGTTTGGATGAGAACTTCCTCCAGCAAATATTTTCTCCATTATAAAATGTTCAAAAGTATTCAGCGAAAAACCATAATTACTGGAGACTTTGTAATTGGCATGCAAGCTTAGTGCAAGCCACAGTAGACTAAGGGTTGCATTCACAGAAGCCTGCACCAATTCGCTGGAGCTGGGAGATACAGTACTTAGTAGCACAATAACCAATAGAACACTATTGACCAGTAGGGCAGACAGAAATAAAAATATTTTCATTGGTTCTGTTTTTAAACAACAGTTAACTTTATAAATATTTTTTGTGTAGAAAAAACTACAAAAACTACTTGCCTGAAAATACATAGTAATTTTATACTTAAATAAATATGGTTAAGATTATACATTTTACTATTAAAGTACAAAGTGGGTGCAAATTTTACATAGTGATTTATTGTAAACACTTCACCATCATAAATAAGTATGTCTGAAGTGCCTCTTTAATCAGGTTCTAGTGATGTAGATAAATATGGTCTTACCCACTTAAGGAACTTATTGACTCTGTAATGTTTATCTTTACTCTTCTTGTCTAGAGCAAGCAAGATGGAGTCAAGTTTCCCAATAGAGTCTGCACATGTGCCAATATTTTCTTTAAGCTACATTGAGAAATAAACTACATATAACAAAAGAAATATTTGTTAATACAGTCAATTATACATTAAGAAGTTCCTTATTGAGATCCTTCTCTCTCATTCCCAAGTGTTCCTAAATAGTCTTAATTTAGAGCAATAAACTTAAATCAGAGAGGACTCAAAAATAACGATCAAGACCAAGGACAGAGTGAAGCTGGCACATATAGTAACTAGTTCCTCAGTAAACATATCAGTCAGGTAACAATATCAACTTCATTTGGCAAGTTCTTATGCACTGTAAGTTGACAGGCTTAGTTTAGGGCCAAAGAAGTTTGAGCTCTTGTGGAGATCAGTGGGGAGAGGCAGCAGAAGTTAAGTGATAGCCTTGGAATTTTCAGTGTGGAATGGTGCTAACAAAGGCCAGACTAGTGACTTGGACTCATAAGACCTCTTAACTTTGCTGTAGGTCACCTGGAGTTCTGTAACCAGAAAAGTGATGAGCTAAGATTGTTGCTATGACTAATGATTAATGAAGGACTTTAAAATACTGAGCTTTTTATACACACTAATTGATACTGTATTTTTTTAAGAGTGCAGTCAGACAGCAATCACTAGACTCTTCAAAAAATGAATGCAACAAATAACTTGGAAACACAACCTTAATGACCATATTTTAAAAAAGTGTTTTCCCCGTAAGATACATATAAGAAACTACAACATTTTAAGATCTGTAAACAGTTTCTTTTGTTGGTGGATGTTCATTTTAATCTCTGGAAATTGTAAAATATTTCACTTCAAGCTTAGAACTTTCAATTTTTCCTACGTTGCCATCTTTCCCCAGATATTGATACGAGGCCATGAAGACCTAACCCAAGCCCTACTTTCAGATGTGATAGAATGAATAGGTGGGTTCTGTGCTAGTGTCTCCCAGACAAAGCAAGCAGTTTCCCTGGATCCTGAGACAGTGTGGGGCAAAATGGCTGAGAATTCTCAGAAGACAATGGTGGAGGCTGCATTTGATGGATACCAAGAGATGGAGGTTCAGAGACATCATCTCGCTGATGTCAGAGGTGAAGATATTGACTACAGGCATCCCATGGTGGCATATACAGCAGAGAAGTTATCTTTCGGTTTTCCACCAAGCCACACATTTCCTGACATGAATTTTTTTTAAGTGACTTTAGTTGTTTATTTAAATTAAAAAAAAAAAAACCTAAACAAAAAAAGTTTAGTTAAGATGTATAGTGCTTACTATGAGCCAGCCCTGTTCTAAGTGTTTTTTTTCCCCCATATATTAACTCTTTTAATAGTATTCACTCTATAACATATGTACTTTCCTCTTTTACAGATGAAGAAACTGAGACACTGAATGATGAAAGAAGTTTGTTCAAGGACATAGCCAATAAGTGGAAGAGCTGAGACTTGAACCCAGGAGTTTAGCTAACCAATCTTGTGCTTTTAATTTCTGCTCTTTACTATTTCTTCATTTTTAGAAATATTTATTTATTTGGCTGCTTCAGGTCTTGGTTGCAGCATGTGGGATCTTTTGTTGTGATGTGTGAGCTTCTCTCTAACTGTATTTCATGGGCTCAGTGCTTGTGGCATGGGATTAGTTGTTCCCTGGTATGTGGAAGCTTAGTTCCTGAACCAGGGATCAAACCCATGTTCCCTGCATTGGAAAGTAAATACTTAACCACTGTACTACCAAGGAAGTCCTGCTCTACTGTAGTAGCGTGTGAGTCTATCAAATGAGGTTGTTTTTGTTGTTTAGTTCCTAAGTCATGGCCAATTCTTTTGTGACTCCATAGACTATAGCCCGCCAGGCTCCTCTGTCCATGGGATTACCAAGGCAAGCATACTGAGATGGGTTGTTATTTCCTTCTCTAGGGGATCTTCCCAACCCAGGGATTGATGCCCCATCTCCTACATTGACCGGAGTGTTCTTTACCATTGAGCCACCAGGAAAGTCCATTAAATGAGATACCACACAAAAAATATAAAATGAGGACTGTGCATAGGAGGCACTCAAAAATTTTACTTCCTCTTCTGTTAAAATGTTGGTGTATACCTGAAACTAACACAGCATTGTTAATCAACTATACTCCAATATAAAAAAATGTCAATCTATATGTTTATATCTAGGGAGGGCAGAGTCCATTACTGCTGAGATTAAGACCTTAGGCTCAGCAGTTAGTCAACCTGGATAAAAGCCTGCCATCTCTTACTGTGGCTATGGGCAAACTATATAACCTCATATGCCTTCCTATCATTATCTGTAAAATGGGTCAACAGAGTAGCATCTCAGAGGGTTGCTGTGAGGTTAAATGAGCTATCATGTAAAATTCTTGCAAAAGTCTAAGTAGATAGTAACTACTGATGAACTTTGGTTGTTAGTAGGGAGCTTATACAGAATGCCCTAATACTCAGCCTTCCATTGGGAATATAGTAGACAGTATGTAAATATTTAATGAATGATGGAATGGACATAAAACTTAATTTGCCCCAGTCTGATTTGCCCCAGGGATGATTGGGGGCCAGAGAGGTCGTATAATATTTCCCTGCTCCCTGGAGGTGCCAAGATGACTCAGCAAACCCTCATTCTAGCATCTGACAGTGATATGCTAAGCTGCTTGGGCACCATCTGACTTTGACATGATCCCAACTCTGACACATTTTATGGTTTTAGACTCTGACAGACCCAAGCCAGGTCAGTCCCAAGGTGCTGAGAATTGCTGCAGGCTGGGGGGTAGCTGGAAGAAAATTCAATTACTTAATGTTGCTCATGAAATGCAATACTTGTGAATTTTTAATGAGCTTACTAAAATGACAGTTATTCCTTAAAAAAAAAAGTCTATAAAACAAACATAATGTTTACCATGCTGTCCTTTTGACGTAGTATAAGGTCTGGGTGTATCTTTGAAATAATAAGAGAAAGAGTGGTTTAACATATTTCTGTTGTTTTGTGTACTGAATTCTTAGATAATTAGTGCATTACTAGGGCTTCCCTGATGGCTCAGAAGGTAAAGAATCCACCAGCAATGCAGGAGACCCAGGTTCAATCTCTTAGTCAGGAAGATTCCCCTGGAGAAGGGAACGGCAAACCACTCCAGTATTCTTGCCTGGAGAATCCCATGACAGAGGAGCCTGGCAGGCTATAGTCCATGAGGTTGCAAACAGACACGACTGAGAAACTAACACTTTCAAGTATATTAATTAGTGAATTCAAGTCATGCTGTTACTTATTCAACAAATACTTGTTAACCGTCTACTGTATACCAGGCACTGTTCTAGGAGTTGCAGACTTATCAGTGAACAAAACAGATCAAAATTATACCAAGCGGACTGTACAATAGAAAATTTACATTAGAATTATGTTGCTTCAGTGTCAATGCTTTTCTGAAAATAGCATAAAGTTTATGAATTCAATAATGGAATGTTCTATGGTTCTAAATTGTATAATCTTTACTAAATTGTAAATACAATCGAAAAATGTTATGGTTTCTTTAAAACGTATCTATGAAATTGTGGCTCAAATATTATGCCTAGCAAAAACATAATGGTAGAATCTGAGAAAGTTAACATGGGTCAATGTCTCTAAATCAGAATTTTGAATATTATTTTCCATGAACTGTTAGTAGGTATTCATCTTAAAAGCAATAAATGACTTTCCTGCATAAATAACATTGGAAATACATCTGTGCTTCATGAATATCCAAGCACAAAGACTAATACTCAGGATTTCCTAAACCTATTTGATCACGGAACCCTCTTTCTAGTGGTTTCTTTTGTTGGACAATTGTTTTACTGAACAAATTTTGGAAAAAAAATTTGCTAAGCTGCCTCTGTAATTTATTTTCAGGGCATAAAGGAATTATAGACAATGGTAGGCTCATAAGAGAAAAAAATCGAAGAAACAATTTTTCATCCTGTTTTGTAAGACGAACAACAGGACAATAAAAATACACCAAGATCAATAGCTTTCCTTCCTAAACAATGTCTGTATTTGGCACATGTTCTTCTTCACAGCAGATGCCTCTCTATTGAGGGCAATGGACAAATCTGCACCTCCATGGACCTGACCTTGTATGTGGAACCACCTCTGCGCAATACGACCCTTCTTCAACATCCTCTGTGTCTGTCACCCCCTTTCTCCAGCTTTGTTCACACCGACTATTGAAACAAAATTTGTTTTTGTTTTGGAATAGGTACTGCATTTACATGGCTCAAAATTCAAGAGGTACAGAAGAGTGGAAAACCTCTCTTCCACTTCAGTTCTCCAAACCCTTGGTATAATTAATGTTGCTAATTTCTGGTATATCCTTCCAGTGATATTTTATTCATATACAGACAACAAACATATGCATGCATATTAGCTCCACCACTAATGTCTATTATAATACTTTTCACAACTCTTTTTTTTCTTAACAAGCTCTATCAGAGATTATTTTTGACCAGTACTTGAGGAGTTTACATACTCTTTTTTGCTTACTGTGTGCAAAATATTCCACCAAACATTTTGTGGCCTAAGTTATTTAATTAATATGCTATTGATTAACACTATTATTTCCAAATTTTGCTATTGTATGCATGCAAATATTGTTGCAAAGAATGACCTGGTCACATTAATCAACTCACATCCTTGAGAGAATGTTGATCATGTGCATTTTTGAGTCAGAGTATATGCATCAGTAATTTCTTAGATACTGTCAATTTACCTTTCACAGGACTTATACCAATATGCACTCCCATCAATAATATTTAAAAGTGTTTCTTTTTGCCTATACCCATGATAGCACATCAAAAAGTATCAAACTTTTTGATCTTTGCAAATCTTATAGGTGAAAAAGATATCTTAGTACCTTTTAAATTTGGAATTTATCCCTTGAAGCTGGATTTTTTTAATTGAAAAAACTTTAATGGAAATCATTTAAGAATATATTGCCTATTTCTCTTGCCCTCTTACACAACTTATTTTCAAGTTAATCCTTCTAATGGTTCTTTGATGTTTAGCTGTCATCATTATGGACATGAATTCTGTGCTCTAATGCAGTGATACATTAAAAGGTAGAGAAGACTAGAGGCTTTTTGCCAGGAATGGGACTGGATTCTGAATGCTGTGCTTCTGTTGTTTTTTTCCGGCTACTTAATTTCTTTCAGCTGTGGCTTTTTATGTGAATTCCTCTTGGTTTCTAATCTATTCCCTTAATTAATATTTTATCATCTGAAGAAAGGCGTGAAAGAGGGTCCTAGACTTCAAAATACTAACTTCTAATAGCTACCATTTATTAAATATCTTTTGTGGTTCAGATAGATGTTTGCATGCAAAATCTGATTAATTCTTTAGAGAGATCTTATCTGGTAGATGGGCTTCCCTGATAGCTCAGTTGCTAAAGAATCCACCTGTAATGCAGGAGACCCCGGTTTGATTCCTGGGTCAGGAAGATCCGCTGGAGAAGGGATAGGCTACCCATTCCAGTATTCTTGGGCTTTCCTTGTGGCTCAGCTGGTAAAGAATCTACCTGCAATGCAGGAGACCTGGGTTTGATCCCTGGGTTGGGAAGATCCCCTGGAGAAGGGAAAGGCTACCCACTCCAGTATTCTGGCCTGGAGAATTCCATGGGCTGTATGAGGTCGCAAAGCGTCAGACACGACTGAGTGACTTTCACTTATCTGGTAGATTCTATTATTTGCATCTTATTATTCAATGTTACTAACAGTCAGGCTACATATATGGCAGAGATGGGATTTGGTGTTCCAAATTATTAACTCTCTCTTCCCTCCAGAAGAAAAGGTATGAGGTTTTTTGATGATTGTTTTCCTCCCTGCTCAAAGACCCCTTTCTCCACTTATGTTTGGGTTCCCAGATGAGTTTGCAGAGTCTGGGTTACTCTGCGTGTGACCTGTGGAAGCACAGGGCACCGCTGCCCATTACTTTACTCTCCAGATGCTTTTGAAACCAGAAGCCAGAAGTATCTTAATGTGAACCAAAATAACTAAAAAGCCAGGTCAGCAATCATTTTAGCAATAAATGTCTGCTTCATTATCTTGTGAACTCTGTCTCTCTAATGAATTCTCTTTTCAAAGGATTTTATGTGAAGCATGTGACAAGCAGTATATTCTGTTTGGGAGTTAGTAAGGAGATTCAAAGAGCTTGGCATCTGGGCATACAGGTGGCTGATTTATCATTTCCTATCTGCCTAACCACCTCTGAAGTTCCTTTATTGTCGCTTTATCGTGAAATAGAATTTTCCTTTTTCTTGTCCACTCATAATGCTGTGGAGTAGACAGACCCAGAGTAGAAATACTTAGCGACTAAACAACAACAATAACAGAAACACCCAGAGCTCTGAGAACCTTTGTCTTTTCTCAGGTTAAATTGGTTTTCTTTCTACTTGAGGTTAACAACCCAGCTCCTGAGCCTCCCAATGCAGTCCTGGGAGGGGCTCATTTCCGCTCTTGCTTCTCAGTCTGCTGATGCTCACTTCACGTAAAATCAGTTCTTCTCAGGTTAAGGGGAACCTCATGTCTCTGCACCTGGGATCCAGAAGTTCTCTTGCCACAAGGAAATAGGTATTCTTGGAGTTTTCCTAGAATCACCTTGAAGAAATTCTCACTCAGGGAAGGGTTGGGGAGGGGCTGCCCAGCCCTGTCCAGCTCTGTCCACTGGCCTCTTTAGAGAACAGGATAGGAAGTGCGGAGCCCCTGACTCACACCAGGGGCTCTCATGTCTTAACACCCTTGAGAGAACTTCTGGAGGGTCAGACTGGCCAATTAAGGGGCAGATGGTTGGTATAGATAGGGCTTCCTAGGTGGCGTGGGTGGTAAAGAAACCCCTTGCCAATGCAAGCGGATTCTTGCCAATGCAATGCAAGAGGTGCAGGTTCGATCCCTAGGTCAGGAAGATCCCCTGGAGAAGGAATTGACAACCCACTTCAGTATTCTCGCCTGGGGAATCCTATGGACAGAGGAGCCGGGTGGGCTAGTCTGTGAGGTCGCAAAGAATTGGACATGACTGGGCAACTGAACACACACACACACTTTTGGTGTACATATATAAGCCGCAAAATGTTATGTACCTGAGGAAGGAGGTAGATGGACCCCCACCGGGGTAAGCAGATGGAGTTCATTCCCTATGGGCAGAAACTACAAAATGTCAATAGCAGGACAAAGCAGAGAGGCGGCTGGGCTCCCATAGCTACCCATAGGCCTCCTCGCTGGAATCATCTTGGCTGAGAAATGGGCACGCACACCCGGGAGGATCCTGACATGTACCATATATGGACTCAGAACCAGGCTAGTCAAAGTGACCGGCCAAAGGAAACCCAGAAGTGATGCCCCATAAAAGTGATTCAAGCCACCACGAGGGCACAGCTCTCTCTCTGAGCCCACCTGTGTGTCTATCCTCACTCACTGTACTCTTTTTCTCCTAGTAAACACTACTTGTTTCACTGCTTTCCCTCTTTGTGGAAATTCTTTTTCTGCAAAGCCAAAGGGCCAGGGCCTTGTCACTGAGCACCAGTCTAGTGGTTAGGATTAACACTCTGACAGCCTCGGCCCCACCTCAATCTCTGGTCAGGAACCGAAATCCGGCTACAAGCAGCTGCAGACTGGAGCCACCCAAGGTCACACCCACTCCTGTCGTAATTATTTTTACTTTCACCAGTTCCACTTGGAAAACAGAAATGGTTTAGATCCCCTCTTTTGAATGTTTATAATTCTAATTTTTAAAGAAATTGTTAAGGTTTGAGATTATGTCCTTTCACTTCAAATCATCTATGTGGACTGGGCATCATTGCTTTTCAGGTCATTGTCCATTTTAAAACCTCAGAAAACACACTCAAACTTCTGAGGATAACTTCTGATCATAAGCCTTGTGAACAACAGGCAGGAAACTAATGAACACTTGATGAATATGTCCTTCCCCAGAGGGCAGAAGGACAAGTCAAGGGGAGAACCTTGGATAATGACTACATTTTAATCCTTTTTTTTTTTTTAAAAAAAAAAAAAAGGGAAACCATAATAGATTACCCACAGTGGACCTACAGTAAACTTGAACCAAGTAATCTGTTAATTAATATCCTCTCTCTTCCCAAAATGCTGCTTTTTACTGGTCTTTCCAGCTCAATTCCTTTTACAAACTATATTATATATTTAAAAAAATATAATATGTTAAACTCCCAGGAACAGAAGTGACAGTTTAAACTAGTCTAGGTTACCTGATCTTTCCTTTCCAGTATTAATGTACCCTTAGTTTTACTTTTTTAAACAGTATTTTCTGGAAATAAAAACACCCATTGGCTCTGTTAAAAAGATATTATGAATATATTAGGTGTCAAGGCTCTGTAATGTGATTTATGAATGTTTATTATGTTTTGGCTTCACCTAGTGTGAGATCTGATTAAAAGGTAATGAAATGGGTTTTTGTATGTGTCATGAGACAGGTTTCATAGCTTTGTATTCCTGTAGTTTGACACACTTATAAAATGGGTCCAAGTTGCCAAGTCAATGGCAAACTATTATCTGCATTTGGATGCCTTTTGTTAAAAAAGATGGAATGTTGAGATTATTTTCATGCCTTGGACATTTTGTGTAGCTGGTGAAATATACTCTATAATTTTAAAAATTGTTAAAATACATAGATTTCCAAACAAAATCAGTTTTGTTGACATAGAATTTTATTCTTATTTCTTACTCCTTGCTGTCACCTCTCAAATTTTGTTAACACAGACCCGCATATAACATAGATGCGCTTCTAGGTTAGAATCAGATTGGAAACTCTTAAGGAACTTTTCTTCTTAAAGAGCTAGTAAGATGTGGATGAAAGCAGGATTTTAAGCTTGCCCATTGCCTCCAGCCCTGGCCACTTCCTCTCTTGACCCACATGCCCTTAGGATTTCTATTCTCTGCCTTTCTTCTGGTCATTTCTGTCTCAGGGAAAATCCCAGTGTTTGCTAATGCATCCTTCTTAAATAATTGAAAAGGCTGCTTGTATTTGTAACAGAAATGTATGTTTATGTTCTTCAGCCTTGGTTTCTTTGACTTTTGTTATAGCCTTCTGAGAACGTGGGTCTCATTAAGTGGATGGTGATTTTTTGTTCTGCTGAACATTTTAATGGTTTGGATATATATGTTTGATGTAAGAGAATGACTTCACTTCTCTTTTTTCCTGAATGGAATATAATTTGGAGAACTGGGGGCAATCTGAGAAGAAGTGTGAGTGAAGGGAGGACAAGAAAAGAGAAAAGGAAGTAAGGTATGTGTGAGAAGATGCATGAAATACAAAATGTAACTCCTTATTGTGCCAATAAATCTCTAGTAAAATCTTGTGTATTTTTTACAAAATGGGACAGGTAAAGGTAGTATCTTTTAAGCAGAGCATTCAGGAATTCAGACACCAGAACAGAGTGAATAGAGCAGAGTTCTATGGACAATTTTGCCAGTTTAAATGATTAGAGATGACACCATATACACCTTATGCTCCAAGGGTTAAAAAAGGTCTGGGTGACAATGAAGGATGCTCAAAGAGAAAGGAAAATGAACAAACAAAAGGAAGCTCTAATGTTTTCAGCTTGAAGTAGCTGTAACTCCCAGATGACATCCTTTTCCTACTCACATTGAAAAATAATCTAATTTGTTTATTTCTTTTTCATTGACAAGTTTGATCTATAAAAGCCCCTCAACTGATAATTATCTACTTGCTTCAGCTCTCTCAAAAGCATTTTCTTCAGGACTCCCTTCCTTGTCAGAGTTTGTTGTTGACTCCACAGGGGCACTAGCTGGCATATGGGGCAAAGAGGCCATTGTGGGGAGTTGATTTCTGCAGTTGGCCGTTTGGCTGCTTATGAATTGTGTGATCTTAGTTTTCCAATCTCCAGTTTCTTTACTGGCAACTACATTTCATAAGATTGTATTAAAATGTTCTTGAAAATATGTATCTACCCAGATTAAAAAAAAACAAACAAAAAAACCTTAGAAAAACCCAGAACTTAATGTAGCTAGTTTCAGTAGAGAAGAAAGTTTTTAATAGATGGTTTACAGAATCTTTGGAGAGGCCAGGAAATCAGACATGGAGGCCTCACAGCCAAGAAAAATATTGAATTCACACCTTTGCTGGGTGGGGGCCATCAGTCCTTGAGTAGGGCTGAGCAGAGGACACTTGTAGCTATAAACTCCATCCCACTTCACTCTGCCATGCCACACCAACCTGTGCCAGCACGAAGGAGGTATGAATAATCTCCTTTCGTCTTCCCAAACTCAGTCTTGTTTGGAGGAGTCTGAGCCTAACCTGGCTCCATGCCTGAGGCTGGGAAAGTCAGTCCTGGTTTTGACCATGGGATGCAAGACTCACAAGGAGGGAAAGTCCAAAAATAGCATGAGATTTTTAATAGCTGGTGGCCAGAGAGCACGACAAACCTACTACAACCCAAGAATATATGGTGCTAAGTTGCTTCAGTTGTGTCTGACTCTGTTCAACCCTATGGGTGACAGCCTGCCATTTTCCTCTGTCTATTCTCCAGGCCAAGAATACTGGGATTCTCCAGGCAAGAATACTGGAGTGGGTTGCCATGTCCTCCTCCAGGGGATCTTCCCAACCCAGGGACTGGAACCATGTCTCTTACATCTCCTGTATTGGCAAGCAGGTTCTTTACCACTTGTGCCACCTAGGAAGCCCAAGAATGTATGGTACCTGGGACTTAATGAAAGCTCAAGAAAATGCATTTACTATTGTTACCACAGGTATTATGAAAATAAAATGAGATAAATTAGGTTACTTTTGATATGTATGCATATATATTTTGTTAGCTCTTTCATATTTTAAAGCACACAACCAGGCACAAAACATTCTATTTTCCATTGGGAAATAGTTGCTTTACAAGGTTTTGCCAATCTCTGCTGTATAGCAAAAGGACTCAGTTGTACATATATAGACATTCTGTCTGGTACAAAGTATTTTAAACAGCACACATGCAACTGTGTGTACATTGCAAGACAGCACACTGAATCTGTTAGATGTCTTGTTTTTTTCACTCAATCTTCATTTCTATTCTCCTCCATTCTTCTCTGGACTTAGGACTCTGATTGGTGGTAGCTTCCTTAGCTCCTGACTTCTGGTTGAGTTTTCCAATGAGGAGCATCAGCAGGATTGAAGACATATTTCTTTCCAGGTTCTTTTCTTGTAGAGTGCACTTTGGGCTAGTTGCATGCCTCGACCCAAAGGCCCATAAGTTTACAATGTTGTCAATGAGTGATAGTAAGTAGTGGGAAAGAAGAATAAAAGCCATGTTTGTTTGCTTGTTTTTTAATAATTTATTGGCGTATAGTTGATTTACAATATTGTGTTGTTTCAGGTTACAGTGAAGTGATTTATTTAGTTATATTTATTCATATACTTGGGCTTCCCTGGTAGTTCAGACAGTAAACAATCCACCTGCAATGTAGAAGAGCTGGGTTTGATCCCTGGGTAGGGAAGATCTTCTGGAGAAGGGGATGGCAACCTACTGCAGTATGCCTGGAGAATTCCATGGGCAGAGGAGCCTGGAAGGCTATAGTCCATGGGGTTGCAAATAGTCAGATGTGACTGAGCAACAATGCACACACACACACACACACATTCATATAGTTATTCTTTTTCAGATTATTTTCTCATATAGGTTATCACAGAATATTGAGTAGAGTTCCCCATGCTGTATAGTAGGTCCTTGTTGGTTACCTATCTTATACAATAATATATGTAAGGTAGTCAAAATCTCCTGGTTTATCCATGTTTCTGCTTTGGTGACTGTTAAGTTTGTTTTCAATATCTGTAAATTGATTTCTATTTTCTAAATAAGTTCATTTGATCATTTTCAAATTAAATGCCACCTATGAGTGATAGCATATAATATTTGTCTTTTTCTGACTTCACTTAGTATGATAATCTTTAGGTTCGACCATGTTGGTGCAAATGGCATTATTTCATTTATTGTTATGGCTGACTAATATTCCAGTGAAAGAGGAGAGTGAAAAAGTTGGCTTAAAGCTCAACATTCAGAAAACGAAGATCATGGCATCTGGTCCCATCACTTCATGGGAAATAGATGGGGAAACAGTGGAAACAGTGTCAGGCTTTATTTTTTTTGGGCTCCAAAATCACTGCAGATGGTGACTGCAGCCATGAAATTAAAAGGCGCTTACTCCTTGGAAGAAAAGTTATGACCAACCTAGATAGCACATTCAATAGCAGAAACATTACTTTGCCGACTAAGGTCCGTCTAGTCAAGGCTATGGTTTTTCTAGCGGTCATGCATGGATGTGAGAGTTGGACTGTGAAGAAGGCTGAGCACCAAAGAATTGATGCTTTTGAACTGTGGTGTTGGAGAAGACTCTTGAGAGTCCCTTGGACTGCAAGGAGATCCAACCAGTCCATTCTGAAGGAGATCAACCCTGGGATTTCTTTGGAAGGAATGATGCTAAAGAAAAAGCAGAGACATTACTTTGCCGACTAAGGTCCGTCTAGTCAAGGCTATGGTTTTTCCTGTGGTCATGTATGGATGTGAGAGTTGGACTGTGAAGAAGGCTGAGTGCCAAAGAATTGATGCTTTTGAACTGTGGTGTTGGAGAAGACTCTTGAGAGTCCCTTGGACTGCAAGGAGATCCAACCAGTCCATTCTGAAGGAGATCAACCCTGGGATTTCTTTGAAGGAATGATGCTAAAGCTGAAGCTCCAGTACTTTGGCCACCTCATGCGAAGAGTTGACTCTTTGGAAAAGACTCTGATGCTGGGAGGGATTGGGGGCAGGAGGAGAAGGGGACGACAGAGGATGAGGTGGCTGGATGGCATCACTGACTCGATGGACGTGAGTCTGAGTGAACTCCGGGAGTTGGTGATGGACAGGGAGGCCTGGTGTGCTGCGATTCATGGGGTCGCAAAGAGTCGGACATGACTGAGTGACTGAACTGAAGTGAATATTCCATTCATCTGTCGATGGACTTTTAGGCTAAGCAACCTAAATGTTGATGCTGTTTAAATACTTCTTGCTTCTATAACAAAAATGTATGTTTATGTTCTTTAGCTTGTTTTCCATCTTAGGGTTCATCTTCCGTGTGGTTCCTTAACTTGAGGATGGTAACCAGCCCTGTGGTAATGTATTATATTTTGTAGTTTCTCTACATTGAGACCACATCCTTGAAAGTAATCCCTAATTAAATTCTCCCTAAATATACAATCTGATTGTGCCATCTTGTTCCTACCTGGACTCTGCTAATACCCTGAGAATGCATTGTTGAAAGATACTGTAGATACATATAGCAACATTTGTTTAGAGTTTTTTAAAATTGTGTTTCTTACAGCTTTTAGAATAAGTTAATTTAATTTAAAATGTGCATACATTGAAGGACCATATTTCCAGTGAAAGTTTGGGGAAGGAAAACTTTTCACTCCGAATAATTAACTTGGTGAAGATTTATTTGGTTTCTTTGCTATGCCAGGCTCTGAGGAAAAAAGAATTTAAATAGTATAATGAATGCAACCTGTGTTCATCTCTAAGTCTTAAAGAGATAAGATCTCAGAAGACTGGAATTTATTTTTTTTTTTTACAATACTTTCAAGTATGTAATAGCTATTGAAATAGAAATAATGGCTAGAATTATTTATGTGGTCATAATAAATAATTGATAAGAAGAAGGAAAAAACATGCGCACACTGTCTAGATTGTCTAGTTCTTTTGATGACTGTTTTAAATTCTACAAAGTAAGTTTTCAGACATCTTTACAAAATTATAATTTTTGAAATATAAGACTATCCAGAAGGAACCATCCAATTTTCTTTGAGCAACTCAGTTTTCTTGAGAATAAAGCAGACGTTAATATGTTTGTGAAGTTAAACCCCAGGAGTGCATAAGGATCCCACAGTAAGAAATGAATTCTCTTGCCAGTGGTTCACACACACACATACACAAACACATACATAAAATAACTCTTTCAACTTCACTGTATTTTATATTAGCAGCATTATTTTGATTTCATATATATAAAGATACATATCCTGAAACTCCTGTCTCATTGTGAGATGAAGAAACATGAGTAAAGATGAATAATGGAATGTATAAATGTTTGCCTCAAATTATCATTTTAATGCAGTTATTAAGCAAGTGGTATGTAATAATGATGAAGGGTTTAAAAATCCTTTATAATGACTCCTATTTGTAGGATATAAGTTTAACAGGCATTTTATGAAATGTTTTCATACCTTATACATTTTTTTTTTTTTTTTTTGCCTCCAAGGCTCCCCACCCATTTTGTCAATGGCAGTTGTCCTCTCAGAAGGAAGGAGGGTACCAGCTGGAACAAAGAGGGCATTGATCAGCTTTGAGTTCCAAAGCCAACTTGAAAAAACATTCCAGCAAGAGGGTTGAGCCTTTTAGAAACTGAACAGAGTTTTCTAAAATGCCAAGAAGAAAAAAAGAGAGAGAAAGAATAACATACGAAAGGAAAAAAAAATCCCTACTGGTCACGTATCAAAAGAAAAGACAGATAGTTTTGTCTAGAAACCCCAAGAAGGAGAGGAAATGGAGAGACTCCTGGTTTGTGAGACAGATGCTGAGAGGGACCAAGGCCAGGAGGGAAGGTGTCTCTCTAACCCCTGAGGCTAAACCCTCGGGCATGTTGACCATAAGTACAGCTGGGTGTGGTGCTTGAAGGCTCTTAGAAAATATAAAACAGAGAAACTGCAGAATTCTGGCAAGTGGAACTTGCTCTTCCCTTCCTAGGGCACTGCCTAAAACTAAAGATCATCTTAGACAAGTTCTTGCTACACATGGGCACATTTTAGGCCTGCACTACTCACCGTGTGGTCCTAAGAAAGTGCTGGCCTGTAATCCACAGTGAGGTCAGTTCTGAAATGGGGACTGAGCGTTTAGAAACGTTCATGGCAATTTGATAGACTGCTGTTATGGAGTGAATGTTTGTGTTCTTTCAGAGTCATAGGCTGAAACTCCATCCACCAATGTCATAGCATTAGGAGGTGGGGCCTTTGGGGGGGTGATTAGGTCGAGATGAGGTCATGAGGGTTGATGTTGTTCAGTTACTAAGTTGTGTCCAACTCTTTGCGACCCCATGGACGGCAGCACACCAGGCTTCCCTCTCCTTCACTGTCTCCAGGCGTTTGCTCAAATTCATGTCCACTGAGTCAGTGATGTTATCTAAACATCTCATCATCTGTTGCCCCTTACTCCTCCCACTTTCAATCTTTCCCAGCATCAGGGTCTTTTCCAATGAGTCAGGTCTTCACATCAGGTGGCCAAAGTATTAGAGCTTCACAATGAATATTCAGGGTTGAATTCCTTTAGGATTGACTGGTTTGAGCTCTTTGCTGTCAAAGGGATTCTCAAGAGTCTTCTCCAGCACCATAATGCAAAGTCATCTCTTCTATGGCACTCAGTTTTCTTTATGATCCAACTCTCACATCCATACATGACCTCTGGAAAAACCATTGCTTTGACTCGATGGACCTTTGTTGGCAAGATGCTGTCTCTGCTTTTTATTATACTGTCTAAGTTTGTCCTAGCTTTCTTTCCATGGAGCAAGTATCTTCTAATTTCATGGCAACAGTCTCCATCCACAGTGATTTTTGAGCCCAAGAAAATAAAATCTGTCACTGCTTCCAATTTTTCCCCATTTATTTGCCGTGAAGTGATGGGACTGGATGCCATGATCTTAGTTTTTTGACTATTGAGTTTTAAGCCATCTTTTTCACTCTCCTAGAGATTGGTGGGTAGAGAGCTCATGTGTGGAGTTAGTCCCCTTGGAGGGGTCAGGAGAGAGCTTGCTTCCACTCTACTTTCCTCTGTGTGAAGATAACACAAGACATTGATTATCTGCCACTTAGAAGGAAGTTTTCAGCAAAACTGACCCTGTTGGCACCCTCATCTTGGACCTCCAGTCTCCAGAACTATGAGAAATAACTATCTGTTGTGCTTAAGCCATATAATCTATAATATTTTTCTGTTAGGAGCCCAGACAAAGACAAATGATTTTAAACATGTTGAATCAAATCATATATTTTTTTAAAATGAGCCTTGTATTCTGTGCCTATCTGCTATTTTATTTTTCTAATAATTTATTTTTATTCTATTTTACAAAAAAATACAATGCAGTGGATTGGGGGCAGGGGCGAGAATCCACTATAGTTTGAAGAGTGTGGTCCTGAAGGAAATGCTTTAAGTGGCTGAGTTAGGGGTCAAAGAGAGGGCTGGAGTCCAGACTCCTCTCTTTCCTCCAAACTCCTTTCACTTGCTTGTTTCTCTTGGCAATGGTAGAAATCCAGGAGAAAGTAAGGCCATGAGTTACTGGGATAGAAGACAGACATGTTGGGGCCACCTCTAGAGATCCCTGGAACGGATGACCTGTGGTCCTCACTGACTTCTACAGTAATGTCCACCAGTCAGGAGAAGACATAGAATGTCCCTCAAGTGAGAATCTATGAGCCAACAATGGGAACAAGAGCAGACGCCAAATAGATGGCTTAAACCAGAGCAAGAGGAAGGACTAGACTGATACTCAGGCAAGTCTACAAGGCCAGGCAGAGAGCCAAAATGTTCTCGTGGAGCCAGTATGAGAGCAATCCATGATTGCACCATGGGTTCCACCAGATGTCAGCACCATGGGCCCATGGAACATCCCGTGACTGGTGGGCATTACTGTAAAAGTCGACTTGGATCACAAGTCGTCCGTTTCTGAGGTCTCTAGGAGTGGCCCCAAAGTCTCTTCTCTCCCAGTAACTTCTGACTGTAAAGTTCCCTGTACATTCAAGCCATCTTAGGAATGAGGGTGGAGAACAGAAGGACCAAAAATTTAAAGTGATTGCCCCAAAGAGATTATATACTGTTATTCAACAGTCATATTTCCCCCCATTATCCAGCAGTATGATACCTTGGGAGCAAAACTAAGTCAGATGTAGAAAATAAAGAAACTGTATTTCTTTCACACCTGACTGGTAGTGCGTAAATTATTGACCCTGTCATACACCCAATAAATTTTAACAGTAAAAATCATGCCTGGCGTATAGTACAGTCTTAATAAAGGCTGGCTGAAATATTGAAGGGAGCTTTAAAAAATGTCACATATCAGAAATAGACACATAGCAGAATGAGGATGACATAGGACTTGCAGAGCTGTTCTCCACTTGGTGGCTCAGACTCTTCAGCTCCATTGTCCAATATTTTAGACAAAATAAATGAATTAGGTAAAATAGTCATGACATGTGAATTGACAATAAAGCTCTGAGTAAATCATTGAATAGGAAGGTTTCCATATCATGGGAATCTGTCCTGGGAAAGGGGAGACAAATTTAATCCATTTTTAAGGGGTCACTGAGCTTCTCAAAAGGATAGGATACAAGAGATGGGGGATAATGTGCCTCTGAACACCACACAGAGACTTCATCTTAACAGTCCCAAGCTCTGTCTAGGGCACTGTCTGTGACCTTTGGAAACATCTGGTAAGTAATGATCACTAGTCATTCTATCCATAAACATTATAGCATCTTAGTAACTGTGCCAAGCACTAGGCATTTCAAGACATTTAAAGATAATTTTCAGATTGAAAATGGCTTCCCTGGTGGCTCAAATGGTAAAGAATCTGCCTGCAGTGCAGGAGCCCCAGGTTCAGTCCTTGGGTTGGGAAGATCCCCTGGAGAAGGAAATGGCAACCCACTCCAGTATTCTTGCCTGGAGAATTATTTGAACAGAGGAGCCTGGCAGGCTCTAGTCTACTCTGATGCTGGGAAAGATTGAAGGCAGGAGGAGAAGGGACAACAGAGGATGAGAAGGTTGGATGGCATCCCCAACTCAATGGACATAAGTTTGAGCAAGCTCCAGGAACTGATGATAGACAGGAAAGCCTGACATGCTGCAGTCAATGGATTCGCAAAGAGTTGGACTGAGTGATGGAACAGAACTGAGCTATAGATTCAAAGAGATTCTTCCTAGTCTTAAAGAGATTATATTCCAGTGGAAGAAACAAGAGGGTAAACAAAGACACAATCGAATTGGCACCGTTAACAAGAAGGAAAGGAGGTTTAGAAGAACAGAAGAAGGGAAACATCTATTTCTATGCCTAGTCAGTGAAAAGTTCCCTAAGGAGATAGTGATCTTCTGGGCTAAGGCTTGCATCATCTGGAATGCACCAAGCATGCCTGGGAGAATCAGGCAGGAACTGAAGCAGGGAGAGGAGAAAAACTAGGTCTAAGTTTACCAAGGCAACAGAGTTGATACACTTGAGATGGTTCTGTGACTAGAGCCATGAGCATCTGTGATGATGTGTGAAGGGCAAGGATGGGGAAAGTTTGCAGGATCCTATTGAGTGTCACAGACAGATTTGAAGGCAGAATAACTTGGCTGGATTTTTTTTAAACAAATATTATAAATGGCAGATAGAGTGGAATGGGAAATAACTGAAGATAAGAGAATATAAGACTAGCTTACATAAGACTAAATAAGAGATGCTAGCCTGCATCTTCGGTTTGCCCAAAGAAAACTCAGATTTTAAAAAAAGGAGGGGGGATGTCTTAACATGCAAACTGAATACAGAAACAGGGAAGACTTGCTAATCTCATGTCTGTGACACGAGTTCAATCTCATTGAGAGTTTCTGTGGTTATACACTCTTCTTCTCTGTGGAATAGCCTATTCTTCCCATTTTCTTTTTTCCAGTTCCTAGAATATGTTTTGCATATCAGTCTTTCCCCTACGAAGATGATCTTTACTGAACTGCCTTTTAATTTGGTTTCCTCCTAGTTTTGTGCTCCAAAGCATAGACAAATGAGTTTTAAGCTCATCTTAAAGCACTAGATAGAATCTCATGCCTACTTGGGTGCTACTATTTCATTTAGTGTGTATACATGCACAAGATCTACTTGGCTTTTTAATAGCTGTCTCCTTTTACTATCTGTGAAGCCTAGTCAAGAAGGTAGTTTTCATTACCAAGGTGATTTCTCTTATTATATTGTTTTTAATGATCAAGAGAGGGGCTTCCTCTCATCCTAAGTTTGGAATGAATTTGGCTAGATTGTCTCAGAAAATGTTCTGTACTCTGGTTAAGCAAATGTCAAATTCACCTCGACAAATTCTCATGAAACTCTACCCCACAATCCTGGAATGAATCCTGTGATTTTTTTAAATAGTATTTTCCCCCATATTTGGATTTTGTATATCACTAGGTCTAATGCTGTGCTTGAATCCTTATGACTGGCCTGCACTTCATTCCACTCTTGGGGGAAGCAGATGAATGCAGAGATATAATTCAAAGGGACCCAGGATTCTGGAAATCCAAACTGCACTGGCTCCTCTCACATGGTTCCAATTGCTTGTATGACAGTCTTTGCCAAGCAGGGCATTAATTTTAACCATAGAAACCTGGCAAGTCAGACAATTCAGCTTGACATTGCAATTCAGCAGTGGGAACTATTAGTTTTGGATCTGATTTTAAGTGGTCTCAGAATACCAGTTACAAATAGAAAGGGTTTCCTGAAGCCAAGTCATATGGCGGCCCTGTGTTTCCTTATCTGCTTTCGACCAGGCGACCGGGGACCAGAGCGTGTGCTTCCCAGTGCCAATGTCTAATCGCATGAGAGAGAGAGGCAGTCATCCTGCTCTGGGGTCCTTGAATTTAATTTTTATGTTTTTTTTTTCATTTTTGCTTTCTTATTTCTTTATCCTCACATCAGAACATTGTACATGGTTGGGGAAAAAATACAAGTAATTTGAAAGATCTTAAAAGCCTCTTGGATTTTCATCATCCAACAGTAACCGCTTTTTCATCCAAAAGTAACCACTTAAAAATGGTACCTAACCTAGAAGGGCAGGACAAGGAGAACGACACAGAGGGAGGGAGAATTTCACTTGCATTTCCTATTTTCTGGAATTGCTCCAGAGCAAAAGCACCAAAGCCTTGCTTTGGCCAGGACAGTATCCACTTTATCTTTGCTGCACACAGATGTCTTGCCCCTCTATCCTGGAGCGGGTTGTTTAGTCTTCCTCAACCCTACAAACAGATTCACACCCCATCTAAGGCACTGTAACTAAGAGGCTTCTTCTGACCCCTCTCTTTGTGTTAGCTACTTCCTTCTGATGGTAAGGCAGAGAGACTGTTTCCTTAATAAAAGTGACAATTACCCTGCTGCAAGTGAGTGCTCATTGACAGGTACTGGTGTGCCAGATTTGCAATCGTCAATCCACGTTTGACTCAGCACCTCCAAGAACGAATGTCTCCCTCTGTATCTCTGACACAAAATTCTTGGCTTCCCTCGGCTTGCCTGCTCTGCCGTCCTCTTTCTATGGATAGGTTGGTTCCTTGCATATTCCACATCCGAATTCCGGAGGAGCTAATCCGCTAGATGCTGCTGTCTCTTTTGAACAGAATGTTCTGAGTTAAGTGACCTCATTAATCACTGGCTAGAGTCTTGGCACAGGTGAGTCTGCTCTGGTCCATTTATTGGCAGCCTTTGTTCAAATTTGAGTCCTTGTTCAAAAAAAGAACTAACACTTCTTTCATAAAGGAGGCAAGATAGGGGGCTCCCCTGGCGGCTCAGTGGTAAGGAATCTGGCTGCCAATACAGGAGACAAGAGTTCAAACCCTGGTCTGGGCAGATTCCCCCACGCCTCATGGCAAATAAGCCGTTGTGCCACAACTATTGAGCCTGTGCTCTAGAGCCCGGGAGACACAGCTATTCAGTCCACATGCCACAACTCCTGAAGCCCAAATGCCCTACAGCCTGTGTTCCACAAGAGAACTCACCTCAGTGAGAAGCCTGGGCACCACAAGGAATAGCAGCCCCAGCTCCTCGCAGCTAGAGAAAGCCTGTGCACAGCAACAAAGACTGGTACAGCCAAAAAGCAAAAAGAGAGGCAAGATGGGAAAACTCTGTGGGTGTTGCAGGCAGCAAGACTAGACATGATGCTGCCAACAAAAGAAGTGGCAGGAGAAGGTAGGAAGGGATTTAATCGAAAGCTATTTAGGAGATGAGAATGACAGAACAGAACTTAGTGACTGATCATGAAGTGCTTAGATTTCTGGTTTACGTGAATAGGTTAGAAGGGGTTCTATTAAGAGAACAAGAGATAGTTGGTTTTGGCGTTTATTTCTAGGTATATTTAGTTTGAAGAATGTGTGCTGGTATCTGGGAGATGATGTATCTTTGCAAATAAACTAATGCAGATCTAGAGGTGAGGGTAATATCTGGCTGGAGATAACTGACTTAGGAGTCATTGTTCACAGGTTGTAGATTTCAACCTACTTCTTGAGGACTTCTGTTCTCTCTACGCTGGAATAAGACCACAAGCAAAAAGATGGTGGCAAAGTAAGATATGGAGGCAATGTACATATCCATCAACAGATGAATGGATAAGCAAGATGTGATGTAAATATACAAGGAAATGCTACTCAGCCATGAAAAAGAATGAAAATTTGCCATTTGCTGCAACATGGATTGACTTGGAGGGCTGTATACCAAGGGAAATAACTCAGACAGAGGAAGATAAGTACTATGTGATGCTACTTATATTTGGTATCTAAAAAAAACAAAAACAACTAGTGAATATATAAAGGGAGCAGACTCACAGATATAGAGAACAAAGTGGTTACCAGTGGGGAGAGGGAAGGAGCAGGGGCAATATAGGGGTAGAGGAGTAAGAGGTACAAACTATTAGGTATAAAATAAGCTACAAGGATATATTGTACAAAATGGGGAATATAGCCAATATTTTATAGTAACTATAAATGAGGAATAACTTTTAAAAGCTGTGAATCATTACATGATACATCTGTAACTTATATAATATTATACACCAAATATGCTTCAATTTAAAAAGTACTTAGTTATTGTTAGACTCAAATCCTCTATTTATTAGGAATCACTGAAATACTATAATGTGCTATTTTAAACAATTACGCAGTTAACATTCTATTGTTTTTCTTTATTTCTTTGCATTGATCACTTAGGAAGGCTTTGTTATCTCTCCTTGCTATTCTTTGGAACATTAAAACAATTAAATGTTCCATACTTTGGAACATTAAAGTGATTAACACTAAAAAAAGATGGTGGCACAATGAATTTTGAATGGAACACTACTTCTTTTTAGAGATATTTTCTTCATCAGACTTATAAATTAATAGCACCAATAGTAAAAAAAAAAAATCAACCCTCAATTTCCTCAACAAAAACATTTTTAATAAGGCCATTATGTAGTTCCTGATAGGAGCTAAGGCAATCTGGTTATTAGAAGAAAGTAATAAAGGTAATGCTGATGAATTGTAGCTGCCATTGAGATGTATAACAGTGAAAAACAGGAAGTGTTACGATTATATGTAATGTGAAAATCTGTATTCAGCTTGGTGGAGTAAAAGCAGGAAGTGACTCTTCTTGGCAAAGAAGATTTAAAATATCCTCCTATCCACAAAACACAAGACATTAATTATGGCAGAGAAACGCAGCTGCCAAGGAGAGGGTGGACCCAGCACTCAGGCTACTCAGATAGAGAGCTACAGTATTGCCCAGACATTCCTCAGTTCAGCTCAGTTGCTCAGTCATGTCCAACTCTTTGTGACCTCATGGACTGTAGCATGCCAGGCCTCCCTGTCCATGATCAACTCCCAGAGCTTGCTCAAACTCATGTCCATTGAGTCAGTGATGCCATCCAACCATCTCATCCTCTGTCGTCCCCTTCTCCTCCTGCCTTCAGACATACCTACTGAAGAATATATAGGAAGCTGTTGCCAATTTCAAAACAGCTTTATCAATATTCAGTCCCCAAAGACTCTACTTTGAATAGTACATTGGTGGCAGCTCAGAAGAAGCAAAGAGCAAAGCTTGAATGATTGGATACAAAGAGACCTTCAAAAGAAGACATGGAGATGATGTGGACTTGTTTCTTAAAAGTTTAAGGGAGCTCGATGCATGAGACAGGGCACTCAGGGCCGGTGCACTGGGACAACCCTGAGGGATGGGATGGGGAGGAGGGATGGGATGGAGAGGAAGGTGGGAGGGAGATTCAGGACTGGGGACACATGTATACCCATGGCTGATTCATGTCAATGCATGGCAAAAACCACTACAATATTGTAAAATAATTAGCCTCCAGTTAAGATAAATAAATTAATTTT
Organism: Aepyceros melampus; assembly: GCA_006408695.1. NCBI lineage: Eukaryota > Metazoa > Chordata > Mammalia > Artiodactyla > Bovidae > Aepyceros > Aepyceros melampus. The sequence goes on along the minus strand of SJXQ01011941.1, from coordinate 22,246 downwards.
AAAAAAAGTTTAAGGGAGTAACACCAGAAGGGCATGGAGAGATTACAGGAAGTAAATGAAGTTTGCAGTGCTCCCACCATCTCAGTTATTGAATGGGCTTTGAAGCAAGAGAACGCTGGTTTTATTTTTTATTTTTTATTTTTTTTCCTGTGAGTAGAATCCTCTGTGTGAGTGGAATCCTCTGTGTTAGTAGAATCCTCTGTGTGAGTGGAATCCTCTGTGTGAGTGGAATCCTCTGTGTGAGTAGAATCCTCTCTGAGTAGAATCCTCTGTGTGAGTGGAATCCTCTGTTTGAGTAGAATCCTCTCTGTGAGTAGAAATCTCTGTGTGAGTGGAATCCTCTGTGTGAGTAGAATCCTCTTTTGAGTTGAATCCTCTGTGTGAGTAGAATCATCTGTATGTGTTGAATCCTCTCTGTGAGTAGAATCCTCTTGGGAGTGGAATCCTCTGTGTGAGTGGAATCCTCTCTGTGAGTGGAATCCACTGTGGGAGTAGAATCCTTTTGTGAGTAGAATCCTCTGTGTGAGTAGAATCCTCTCTGTGTGTGGAATCCACTGTGTGAGTGGAGTCCTCTGTGTGAGTAGAATCCTCTTGTGAGTGGAATTCTCTCTGTGAGTGGAATCCTCTGTGTGAGTAGAATCCTCTGTGTGCGAGAACGCTGGTTTTAAACCCTAACTTCATCCAGAGAATGGGGTGTTGCTTAGCATCACTGAGCTTCCTTGGTGGCTCAGACCGTAAGGAATCTGCCTGCAATGCAGGAAACCTGGCTTCAGTCCATGAATCAGAAGATCCTTTGGAGAACAGAATGGCTACCCACTCCAGTATTCTTACCTGAAAAATCCCATGGACAGAGGAGCCTGGCAGGCTACAGTCCATGAGTTCCCAGAGTGGGACACGACTTAGTAAGTAACACATGCTTAACAACATTATAAAAATTGAGAAAATATATGCAAAGTGCCTGGTACATGAGAAGTATTGAAATGATAGCTATTACTTTTAAATCACTTTGTTAGTAAATACAAAAATAACCTGTAAGAACTCTTTTTGATTCTCTTACGAATGATTATAAAATCATAACTTCTCTATTACCTTAAATTTGAAAGCCTGTCAACCACAAAGTCCTTCCCACTAAAATTATTTAGATTTTTAGAAATTTCACCCTACAATTAGGGTGAATTCACTGTAGTTTTGACGGAATAAATGGAATGGCTTCCATTTTTCTCTAAATCTTAAGCAATTTTCAGATTTAAAAACATGTTGAAGATCCTATTTTGTGTATGAGACTGGCTATTTCTTGGATGATTCAGAAACCCAGGTTTCTGTGTGGCATCTGGAGGGACTTCAGGAATTTGTGGTTGGGTGGATGATTGCTCCACCATCGCTGCGTGTTTTGGATATTTGGGCTGCTTTGGTCTATGTAGCATCTTGCTAGCAACTTATTTCAAGTTTATTACCACTATAGCAAACTTCAGGAGGTCTCCCCAGCCCTTTGACCATTGGGCTGTTTACAAAACCAGAACCAGTCTAAAATAAATTACTGGGCACATACCGATGATGGAAAATGACCATTGCATTGTCTTCTCATATACCCTTTATTGTTATATTTAGAAAGTGAACTTCCCTCAACTTTTGACATAGCCACCCTATATCTTTTTGATCTTTGGTTATATTTTGCTGTGCAAATATTCTAAAAAGTTATTTCCCTAGTGGTCGAGTACACTAACTAGAGGGTAAATTCCCGAGGAGTATAGACTGACAGCACTTTCACCTAGAGTGGAGGGAAGAGAAATCACAAAACACACTTTGCAGATTAGGCCAGGGCCATAAATTCATAATTTGGAAAACCAGCAGACTTTTACTGCATCAGAATATGTTGTTAGATAAAGCTCTTTGGGAACAAATCCCCTGTGAAACGAAAACTCATTCTTTCAAGACAATGGGAATTTTTATTTCTGAGATTTACTAGGCTTTTGGAGAAGCTAACATATAGTCTGAGCTTTTTGAGAGATTCATCTGGTCATGCAGGCACTAAGGTGTGAGATCTTCCTACCCAAGTGTACTGAATGAAGAAAAAAGTTACCTAAAAAATGATGGTGAGTGGCTGTGACTCAGCAAACACATTCGTATGTGTGTACTCAGTTGCTCAGTTGTGTCCGACACTCTGCAACCACGGACCCCATGGAGACTGCCAGGCTCCTCTGTCCATGGGATTTTTCCAGGCAAGAACACTGGAGTGGATTGCCATTTCCTCTTCCGGAGGATCTTTCTGACCCAGCGATCAAACCCGTGTCTCCTGCAATAGCAGGTGGATTCTTTACCACTGAGTCACATTCTTGGACCTGTGCAAAACACACAGAGCTTTGCTAATCATGTATAATTAAGGATTAACTTTCTCTGACCAGCCCATGTAGCTTTCCTGACCTTCATGTGGACAGAGAGAAAGGCATTGGTTCTCTCTACTTATCACTTACAGCAAAACTTAACAGAATTAAAACAGTTCTAGAGACTGGAACTCTTTAGTTTCAGAAAATGAGGACAGGCTTAGCTGAGTTTGAAGCTTACACTAAGGATGAAGGGCCACAGTGGTTGTGAAGTATGAGTCTTTTCTCCAGACTGTAGAGGTTATAATATTACAGTTGTGGGAAAGAACTGTCAAATATTAACTCTGTCCCCAGAAATTAACAGCTTCCAAATGTGGTAGACCAGGCCTCTATGTGTCTCAGAAGTAATGCCTGATATGAGACGCCACAAGATACACATTTATTCATAGAACATCTGAATTAAACAGTCATACTGAAGATACCATTTTGTCTTTCTTTTCTTCCTATCTTGGTTATGATCCATTTCATTAACCATTACTTCAAGTTTATACAATGGTACCCAACTGTGACACAATCTAAGAATCTAGTTCTCAAGAAAGAATGTCTCACCTGCTTTTATTCCCCATTAGAGGCCACTTCCTATTTTAGAATACATTAAAATTTTTACAATGGGTACTTTACACAAGATACTTTATAAACTAACTATAATAATTATATTTTAAGTGTTTTTAGAAGGAGAGTTGGCTTTGTGCTACTCTGGTTATCTTGGTTATAAAAATATTGACTTTACTTAGAGGTTATGGACTTTCAAATATTTTTAAATAGTATCAAACAATCGAGTTATTCAATTTCAAACAATGACCACAGGTCTTCATTCCCCAAGTTCCAGGCAATCTCTTTTGAGGGGCTCATTTGTTTCCGGCTACTTTGGTATTTTCCTTCTCTATTCTTCCATTCTCTGTGTGTTTCCATTCACCCACAGGAAATGGAGTAATCTCCACAAATAATCTCTTCCCTTCTTCCACTGTTCTAAGAGATAGGAGTTACATTGCTAATTTTCTAACAAGGAAAATGTAACGTGTTGATTCTAGAATGAGAATGAAAGAGACTGTGGTGAGAAGGGGTGGTTTAAGCTATACTTGTTTTTCTTGGGAGGCAGCAGGCTCACTATGCATAGAATTATGGAAAATGAAACAAAGTACAACACAGCTCGTTGGTAATTCATTTAACCTTCTGCATTAGAACAAAATCCAGAACAGTTAAGAATCTAAAGCCTGTCTTCAAGAGTTTTCTAAACACTTGGTATCTGCCAATAATAATGTAATGAACTAACAAAAACTTTTGTTCTTGCAACCCTTGTATAATTCATACACAGCACATAGAATGGGACAGGGAAGTGCAATAGCCCTCGTTCTACAGGACAGCTCACACAGGAAGTGCTAGAAAGAGGCTTCCATCCATTCTCAAATCTACTGACAGCCTGTCTACTTTTCACACCATTGGGGCATATGCTTATTTAACTATTCCTTCTTATAAGGATCTCTTCACTCGAAGTAAACCACTTTATCATCTGAGCCTATGGTGAAAAGTAGAAAATAAAATTCCTGTTATGCAGCTCTGTTGTCCTCCAACTGAATTATAAATATGTTTGTTGAAGGTATTCTACAGATCATGACTCCCCACTGAATTAGACATTCTTTTTTTCTCACTTTATTGAGATATTAGTGACATGTAACTACATTAATCTAAGGCATACAAGTAGCTCAGTGGTGAAATAATCTGCCTGCAATGCAGGAGACGCCAGAGATGCAGCTTGATCTCTGGGTTGAGAAGATCCCCAGGAAGAGGGCATGGCAAACCCACTCCAGAATTCTTGCCTGGAAAGTCCTATGGCTAGAGGAGCCTTGTGGACTACATTCCATAAGGTCACAAAGAGTTGGACATGACTGAAGCAACTGAGCGGGCATGCATGCACGCACATGCATACAACATGATGACTATATATGTATATATTACAAAATGATTACTACAATAAGCTTAGTTAACATTCATTATCTCATATAGTTACACTTTTTTTCTTGTGATGAGAACTTTCAAGATTTTCTCTCTTAGCCACTTTCTGATATACAATACAGTATTGTTGTAGGAAGGGGGACCCCTTCCAGGGCCTGAAACTGGGCTCTTGTCTAACACTCGGAAATGAATTGTCCGACGTCAATCTGTATGCAGGCCAGGAAGCAACAGTTAGAAGTGGACATGGAACAACAGACTGGTTCCAAATAGGAAAAGGAGTACATCCAAGCTGTATATTGTCACCCTACTTATTTAACTTATATGCAGAGTACATCATGAGAAATGCTGTGCTAAAAGAAGCACAAGCTGGAATCAAGATTGCCGGGAGAAATATCAGTAACCTCAGATATGCAGATGACACCACCCTTATGGCAGAAAGTGAAGAGGAGCTAAAGAGCTTCTTGATGAAAAAAGTTAGATTAAAGCTCAACATTCAGAAAACGAAGATCATGGCATCAGGTCCCATCACTTCATGGGAATAGATGGGGAAACAGTAGAAACAGTGGCAGACTTAATTTTTTTGGGCTCCAAAGTCACTGCAGATGGTGACTGCAGCCATGAAATTAAAAGATGCTTACTCCTTGGAAGGAAAGTTATGACCAACCTAGATAGCACATTAAAAAGCGGAGATACTACTTGTCAACAAAGGTCCATCTAGTAAAAGCTATGTTTTTTCCAGTAGTCATGTATGGATGTGAGAGTTGGACTATAAAGAAAACCGAGAGCCAAAGAATTGATGCTTTTGAACTGTGGTGTTAGAGAAGACTCTTGAGAGTCCCTTGGACTGCAAGAAGATCCAACCAGTCCATCCTAAAGGAGATCAGTCCTGAGTGTTCATTGGAAGGACTGATGTTGAAGCTGAAACTCCAATATTATGGCCACCTGATGCAAAGAGCTGACTCATTGGAAAAGACCCTGATGCTGGGTAAGATTGAGGGCAGGAAGAGAAGGGGATGACAGAGGATGAGATTGTTGGATGGCATCACCGACTCAATGGACATGAGTTTGAGTAAGCTACAGGAGTTGGTAATAGACAGGGAGGCCTGGCGTACTGCAGTCCATGGGGTCAGAAAGAGTCAGACACGACTCAGCAACTGAACTGAACTGAGGAAAGTAGACGCCTTCCAGGGCCCGAAACTGGGCTCTTGTCTAACACTCAGAAATGAATTGTCTGAGGAGACACATGTGCTGACAAAGCAAGAGATTTTATTGGGAAAGTGCACCCAGGTGTAAAGCAGTAGGGTAAGGGAACCCAGGAGAACAGCTCTGCCACGTGGCTTGAAGTCTTGGGTTTTATGGTGATGGGATTAGTGTCCGGGTTGTCTTTAGCCAATCATTCTGACTCAGAGTCCTTCCTGGTTGTGCACGCCTTGTCCAACCAAGATGGATGCCAGAGAGAAGGATTCTGGGAGGTGGTTAGACATGTGGTGTCTCCTTTTGACCTTTCCTGAACTCTTCTGGTTGGTGGTGGCTTATTAGTTACATGCTCCTTACCGGGACTCCTGTCATAAAACAACTCATGCAAATAGCTACTATGGTGCCTGATCAGGGTGGGTGGTTTCTGTCAGTGGGCTTCCCCTAACGGTATCATGAACTGTAGTCATGCTGTACATTACACCCCCTTAAGCTATGTATATCATAACTGGAAGTTGAAGTCTTTTGACCCACTTTCACCATCCCAAGCCCCTGAGTTACTTTTTTTTTGTTTAAATCTTAATTTCAATGAACAGAAATTACAAGACAGAATTAACAGAATAAAGAAGAAGAAAAAAAATGTAGTTATTAAATTCAAATAAGTTAATTCCCTTTTGATATTATAAATGTCCACATTCAAGACTCTCATTTGTTAGGTCAAGAGGTATGACACAATGAAAAAAAGTATATTTTTCAATAATAATGTGGCCCTACAGTCTTGCATTCTTAGAGTGAAATACATTAAAGAGATTGCTTCTCTTCTGTAGAATCTGTCCAAAGTATATGTCTGAAGTCTCAAGAGGAAACTGACTCTAAAACTTTGTAACATCATCTTGTAAACACAGATAACTGAGAATGCTGCAGCATGGTGCATCAAAATTTGAACTCTTGGAGGCCAATCTATCATCAGTCATGTAATTAGCAAGGAAAGAAAGATAAAGTACTAGAAAACTGTCTATTTTAAAAGACAGATGCATATTTTGTCTGAGAATATTCCTAATCTTAATATTTTTGGTAGTGATATTTTAACAGTAAAGAGATTTTATATCATTTTCTTGAAAGGCAGAGTCCTTAAAGTCAAATACTAATCTTTCAGACTTCTACTTTCTTATCAAAATGGTTTATCAGAAAATATTTTGGATTCATAATTCTCAATGGCTCTGTTAGAATCTAGGAAAAGGGTCATATAGAAAAGTGTATGGGAACCTAGAGAGGGTGGGAAGGTGTGGGAGGGAGTTCAAGAGGGAGGGGACATATGCATACCTGTGACTGATTCATGTTGTTGTATGGCAGAAACCCATGCAATATTGTAAAGCAAATATCCTTCATTAAACATAAATAAATTTTAAAAAGTGTATGAGTCTTCCATGGTGACTCCAGTGGTGGGGAGTGTGCCTGACAATGTAGGAGACATGGGTTCAATCCCTGGTTCAGGAAAATTCCACATGCCACAGAGCAACTAAACCCATGTGCCCCAACTACTGAGCCTGTGCTCTAGAGCAAGTGAGACACAACTGCTGAGCCCATGTGCCATAGCTACTGAAGCTGAGTGCCCTAGAGACCATGCTGCCTTACGAGAGAAGCCCCCGCAATAAGAAGCTCACACACTGCAACTAGAGAGGTGCCCCCACTCTCTCTGTAGCTAGAGAAAACCTGAGTGCAACAACAAGGACCAAAACAATAACAAATAAATAAATAAAACATTTAAAAATGTAATTAACAAAGAGTGTGAAGCACTTCCTTAAGAAAGAGAGAAGGGGCAGAGTTTAATTTTGCCTTGGGAAGGAGAATCGTGGGTAAACCGTAGCTTTATTATCTTTGCAGTGGCCTAAGTGCTATGGAAGAAAGAAAGATGAGAAATTTCCCAAGCATTTCATGAAAATGCACTAAATACTGATAAGAGATCCTATCTCAATTCAATTAACCACAATCTTGAGTGACACAACAGCGCACCAGGCTTCGTGGCAGTGTGGAAGTATAAAAAAAGGCTCAACACTTTAGGAACGTACAATCTTATCACACAGACAAACATATTAAAAACATGTTCCACAGCCAAGGATAATGACACAAACCCCATTGGTATTCAATAGATACTGGATTCTGTTCTTCACAATGTTCAAGTAACTTTGTGAAGTGCAGTGAGAGCCACTTAATTTCCTTCCTGTGATATCTGAATTTCCTAGGCTAACTCTGAGGGGCCAAACATTCAGTCCTCTTTTTTTTTTTTCCCAGCTAAAAAGCTGTCATTTCAATTGGAAAATATTTAGTATCTGCTTGTGGTACAGTGGGAAAGAATCTGCCTGTCAATGCATGAGACGCGAGAGACTTGGGTTCAGGATCTGGGTTGAGAGATTCCCTGCAGTTGGAAATGGCAACCCACTCTCGTATTCTTGCATAGAGAATCCCATGGGCAGTGGAGCCTGGTGGGCTACAGTCCATGGGGCTGCAAAGAACTGGACATACGACTGAGCGACAAAGCAAGTGTGCGCGCGCGCGCGCACACACACACACACACACACACACACAAACACACAACATAAGCTTCTGAGCACTGAGACTGATTTTATTTATTTATTTATTTTAATTTCTCATTCTTAATTTTCTGTGAAAAAAATTTTTTTTCATTTTTATTTTTGCTTTATTTTACTTTACATTACTGTATTGGTTTTGCCACACATTGACATGAATCCGCCACGGGTGTACTTGAGTTCCCAGTCCTGAACCCCCTCCCACCTCCCACCCCATATCATCTCTCTGGATCATCCCCGTGCACCAGCCCCAAGCATCCTGTATCCTGTATCAAACATAGACTGGTGATTCATTTCTTACATGATAGTATACATGCTTCAGTGCCATTCTCCCAAATCATCCCACCCTCTCCCTCTCCCTCAGAGTCCAAAAGTCCGTTCTATGCATCTGTGTCTCTTTTGCTGTGAGACTGATTTTTAAACCTTTTCTGACTCCTATTGAATACCCTGTGCTGTGCTGTGCTTAGGGAAGCCCATTGAATATCTTTTATATTGGTTAATGCGCAAAATACTCAATGAAACTTCTGAAAGAGAAAATAAATTTTTCTTAAAGATATGAAGAAAAGAGAGAACATTTTAGTACCTGTCACACACCCCTCTAACACATTCACAGTGATTAAATATAAAACTTAAAAGTTTGAGACATGGCTTAAAAATCCCAGCTCTACCTCTCACTACCTGTGTGATCCTGGGCAAGTTGCTTAAGCTAAATGGACCTTAGTTTCTTCATTTGCAAAATGGTAGATATGTGAGTGCATGTCTAATAAAATTTTGTATAGATTAGATGTAATAATGCAAATAAATTGTCCAGCCTAAATTCTTGTACATAAGTGCTCGATAATTAAACTACATTATTGTTTGCCTCTTGTCTATGTTTAAAAAGATTTGATTTAGATTTGAGGCAATTCTAAAATCTGTTACTAACACTAAGTAACAGATATAATAAAACCAAGATAAAAAGATAAATGTATCAAGCTATAGTATTGATATATTTTTTCTAATTCTTTAATCAAATAAGTGAAATTGATTTGTAACACTTAAGAAAAATTTCCAAACCAGATAGTATTTTGTGGAGGAAGGTAGGTATTTTCTGCATATTTAAAACTTGTATTAAAATTTATTCTTTACAAAATTATTTGGGGTTTCAATATTCTAAAATTGAGAATGAATAAACTCAAAATATTAGTGCAAAAATCTTAGAAAGACTGCCTTTCCATCCTTAATTAATAGCTAAAGAATCTGAAGATTCTTTAGACAAGAATCTTGGTAGATGAATTTTTTATCAAGTTGCAGGAAACTACATTCTCTAGGAATACAGACACTTAGTTCTAGAGCATGTTGGTTTGATAACTGACTGCCAACGTTTTAAAAATCATTTTGCTGAATCAAGAAACTTCTTGAGAGGTGCTCAGCTCAATAGAATTAAAATTCCCTCCATCCAACTGCAACCGTGAAATTAAAAGATGCCTGCTCCTTGAAAAGAAAGCTATGACAAATCTAGAGAGTATATTAAAAAGCATAGACATCACTTTGCTGACAAAGGTCCATATAGTCAAAGCTATGGTTTTCCAGTAGTCAAGTATGGATGTAAGAGTTGGACCATAAAGAAGGCTGAGCACTGAAGAATTGATGCTTTTAAATTGTGATGCTGGAGAAGACTCTTGAGAGTACCTTGGACTGCAAGGAGATCAAATCAGTCAACCCTAAAGGAAATCGATTCTGAATATTCACTGGAAAGACTGATATTGAAGCTGAAGCTCCAATATTTTGGCCACTTGATGGGAAGAGCCAACTCACTGGAAAAGACCCTGATGATGGGAAAGATTGAGGGCAGGAGGAGAAGGGGGTGACAGAGGATGAGATGGTGGATGGTATCACTGACTCAATGGACATAAGTTTGAGGAAACTCTGTGAAATAGTGAAGGACAGGGAAGCCTGGCACACTGCACACCATGGTGTTACAAAGAGTAAGACACATCTTAGCAACTGAACAACAGCAACAGCAACAAAAGCAACCCAAGTGGGGCTTCCCTAGTGACTCAGTGGTAAAGAATCTGCCTGCCAGTGCAGGAGAAATATGTTTGATTCTTGGATAGGAAAGATCCCCTGGAGAAGGAAATGGCAACCCACTCCAGTATTCTTGCCTGGAAATCCCATGAACAGAGGAGCCTGGCAGGCTACAGTCCCTGGGGTCACAAAGAGTCAGGCACAACTTAGATACTGAGTATGATGCATGCCACTCAACTGCTTACCACCAAATACTGTTAGAAGATTCTAAAATCTGTATTTCAAATCTATTTTAGGAGACTTACCCATTAATCTCTGAGTTAGCTATGCTACAAACTAACATCAGCCATTTCTAGGTTAAAGTGTTTTAACTGTGAGGTTATGCTATTTTCCCCATCTATGTCTCTTCCAAGGTCATAAAATCTGGTAGGACAGATACTCTCTATGCAAGTTATGAGCCAACCATTTCTTGCACATTTTCTAATACAGAGAGCAGAATCTGTAGCTTCAGTGCCTCTTTTTAAGTTCCCCATTCTTTCTGCTTTGTGCTTTAGTCACTACTCACAGATGGTAAACAATCCACCTGCAACGTGGGAGATATGAGTTTGATCCCTGGGTTGGGCAGATTCCCTGAAGAAGGGAATAGCTACCCACTCCAGTATTCTTGCCTGGAGAATTCCAAGGACAGAGGAGCCTGGCAAGCTACAATCTATGGGATTGCAAAGAGTTGGACATGACTGAGCAACTTTCACTTTCATTTTTCTTTCACGACATGGGACTTGTCGATCCAGTTGGTTTTTTGAGCTCTCATAGTAAATTGCTATTTCTGCTGGGCTCCAAACTTGAGATCCAGTATTCCCTTAGGATACCTCTAGGTGTTTTTTTACCTCCAGGTCCTAGCTGTCTGACAGCTCATAGGCATGTGGAGCTTATGTTGATCTGACTTTTGCACTGCTCTGTGAGGACCAAAGCTGGGCTGGTAAACTTGCCCAGCAAAGGCTGGGAAAAGAGAGGTCATACCTATTACATGGTCCTGTAGCCTGCACAAGTTCTGAGTTCCTACTGACATCTGTGAGCTCACATGGCAACCGAGTGATGACGGCAGCCTTCCTTTCAGACGGCTGTGTTCTTTACTATGTTCCTCAGCCTACAAACATCTTTGCTGTGCTCTGGGATTTTTGGAACTCTTGGTCCTGTTCTCATCTGAAATGTGATTTAACTTTTAAGGCTGACGGGTGCTGTATCTTAGCTGCTCAATGGCATCTCTGAATTTCTGCATTTACTTTTTTTTAAATTTATTTTTAGTTGGAGGGTAATTGCTTTAGAATGTTGTGTTGGTTTCTGCTACACATCAACATGATTCAGCCATTTATATATCTGCTTAGTTGCTCACTCGTGTCTGACTCTCTGTGGCTCCATGGACTGTAGCCCACCAGGCTCCTCCATCCATGGTATTTCCCATGCAAGAACACTGGAGTGGGTTGCCATTTTGTACTCCAAGGGATCTTCCTGACCCAAATATCGAACCAGAGTCTCTTGTGTCTCCTGCATGGGCAGGCAGATTATTCACCACTAGCAACACCCACAGGTATACGTGTGTTCCCTCCCTCTTGAACCTCCTTGCTACCTCCTACTCCATCCCACCCTCTAGGTTGTCCCAGAGCACCATCCTGAGCTCCCTCACTACACAGCAACTTCCTATTACCTATCTATTTCACACATGGTAATGTGTATATTTCAATCCTACTCTCTCCTTCCCCCACTGTGTCCATAAGTCTGTTCTCTTTGTCTGAGTCTCTCTTCCTGCCCCGCAGATAAGTTCATCAGTACCATTTTTCTAGGTTCCATATATATATGTGTTAGTATACGATATTTGTTTTCCCTTTTCTGACTTACTTCACCCGCATAGCAGACTCTAGGCTAATCTGCCTCACTAGAACTGACTCAGACCCTTTCCTTTCTATGGCTGAGCAATATTCCATTGTTTGCATGTAGCATGACTTCTTTATCCATTCACCCGTCTACAGACATCTAGGTTGGTTCCATGTCCTGCCTTTAGCTTTGAGCCTAGTCAGTTATCTCAGTCCAGTGTTTGGGTTATCAACCAGTCCCCAAAATTTCCACAGGTGCTGATGACTTGTGCTTCAATACTAAAATATGAAAATAGCCAACCATCCTGTGAGCTGGAAGGAGTCAGGGAAGTGATTTCAGAGGAGGAAACATTCATATTGAGCAATTGTCTTCATACGATTTTGGTTGAATAGAATACTGAAGTTGGTGAGAGGGCTCTCCAAGTAGAAGAACCACATGAGGAGAGGCAGATAAATCGTTGTTAATTTTTAATGTTTGAAGCAAGTCAAACAAAACTGTTTGCCTCTGGCTTCAGTTTGTATTATGAATAAAAAAAAAACTTTGAATGAACAAATAAAAAAATTGACAGTATTCATTTGAGGAAGATACATTGACAAAAATTGAGGCAAACAATTATTAAGTGCCCAGGCATTTCATTAGTCCTAGAGAACAAAGATTAATGAGACCAATATGTGATATTTTCTCTCAAGGGGCTAACATTCCAGTAGGGGAGGCAGATAAACAAATAAGTGATTATCTGTATTCAGTTGAAGCTCTTTTATCTAATGCAATTTGGTTTAGAAGTTGATGTATTAACCAAATAAAAATGTGGTTATAGGAGGGAATTTTTAAATGTCCTTTAATATTTTAGTTTAAACATAAAATTGTCTATTCACTGATTTTTTGATGTGCAAAAGCCTTTTCTCTGCATGATTTTTCTTACATAAAACATATAAAATGCAGGATATGGGGTTTAATGTTTCTATTTTAAAAAATGAAATGAAAAAGTAAAGAAACATGCAAAATACTGAGCACAGATTCTCCTGGAGTTGTAATAGTTTTATAAACAAGTAATGAGTTATCTTGTCAATACTTTATTTAACAGAATTATTTTTTAATAACTCAACTTTATCCAGTGTTTTAAATGTATTCACATATGTTATCACAGAAACATCTCTCTTTTCTTATAGCATTTCATTAGTTTCAACATTAAATTTAATTATGTAATTAAAACAGCAGAGACAACTGGTTTGGAAGAAATGTTACCAAGTTTTTGGAAACGTGCAACTCAACTGGCAAGGACAGAAGTTCATGGTTATACTGGAGAACAGCTGAAAGCTGGGAGATTTTTAGCATGCTTTGGACATCAGCCATTATGTTTAACAAAGGAATACACAATATCAATCCCTTAGTTGTAGGTATAATAATTGGAGTTTCATTGAGAAAACTGATCAGAACTAAAAGCTAAGGCATGCATGAGGTATTATGTTATCTCAGAACAATTGATATTAGATTATGTAGGGCTTAGGTCAGAACCTTGGGCAGCATCAACTTTGGGATGAGAGACTTAACTGTCTTAAGTTGTTGTTTAGTCATGTGGGACTCTTTGGCAACCCCATGGACTGTAGCTTTCCAGGCTCCTCTGTCCATGGGATTTCCCAGGCAAAATACTGGAGTGGTTACCATGCCCTCCTCCAGAGACCTTCCTGATCCAGGGATTGAACCTGTGTCTCCTCCGTCTGCAATGAGGGAGACCTGGGTTCGATCCCTGGGTTGGGAAGGTCCAGGAGCCTGGAAAGCTACAGTCCATGGGGTTGTAAAGAGTTGGACACAGCTGAACGACTAAGCAGAGCACAGCACTCCTGCATTGCAGACGGATTCTTTACTGTTGAGCCACCAGGGAAGCCTAACTATCTTGTGTAAATAACAAACTTAATGAAAAATAAAATCATAGTAACTTTAGTACAATTGGTCTTGCAAAGTTAGGATGGGATAGAAAACAATGGGGAGTACAAGAGAACCTTCAAAAACTGAGACGGAGTAGGAGAGGCTTTTTTCTAACCCTTTTTGGGAGGGAATTGGGAGCCACTGAAAACAATTTCTTTAATACCACAGTTATTCCCAGGATCAATCTTTCTTTAAAGTACAGAACAGTACAAGGAGGTGATGTAAAAATAACTATTTTAATTCAGTGTTTTGGTAACAATTCTAAGTTATTTATTAATGGAATAATAGAGACAAGGGGGTTGGTTATCACAAGATGTTTTTCAGGAGAGTAATAAAATAAAGTTTTTATAATTAAAATGAGGGTGGTACTAATAAAAACTATATGGGTAAAATACAATTTTTGAGCGTAGCACATAGTAGAAAAATTGGAAAACTCTACAATAGTACAAAAAGGTGCATACATATATCAGCAATAGTCACCTACAATTCTTTTACCCAGAGATCTGTTGTTCAGGCACTAAGTTGTGCCTGATTCTTTTGTGACCCCATGAACTGTAGACTACAAGGATCCTCTATCCATAGGCTTTCCAAGGGAAGAATATTGGAAAGGGTTGCCATTTCCTTCTCTAGGGGATCTTCCCAACCTAGGGATCAAATCTACATCTCCTGCATTGGCATGAGGTCCAGAGAAAACCTATGTTAAATTTTGTTTCATATCTCCTTTTGAATATTATGTACACACACACATACATACATGCACACATATAGGAGCATACTAAGACTTTTTTCCCCCAATTTAACAATATATTGTGGCCATTTTTCATGACAACATGAAAAATTTCTTTGTGGCATTGGCTAGAATGTGAGTACATTGCCGAATTTTAATGTTGAGAACAGCTCTTCTTTCTTCTCATTTGTCATTTTAATATCATACTGGTTGCTGCAGGCTTCTGGAAGCTATTTTATTATGAGACTTCTTTTATTTATTTCAGCAATGGGTACAGAATTTTATTAAATTTTTTGTCAACATCTATAGAATGGACCATATATATTATCTCCTTTAACTGGTAGATATAATGAAATACATGGATGGAACCACCTTCCCTCCCTTCCTCCCTTCCTTCCTATCTTCTTTCTTTTCTTTTTTCTTCCTTCCTTCTAAGTTTAAATACTTTCTGTGCTATGTGAAATACTGTTTTATTTTTTTCTAAGTAATAAATATATGTAGTTCAAACAGTAAAATACCTCTACAGGACTGATACTGAAAAGCACTTCCCCAAGCCCCAAATTTCTTATTTCTATGTTCTTTTCCCCCCAAGTTTTCTGACTATTTCTTTTGGCATTTAATTTCTTATATTTTATAGTGCTATTTCTTGACTTGTCAATTTTAGTTATTTTATATTTTTCTTATGAAATGAGGATTTATAGTTATTACATCATGTCATATTTTTCCACTGTCTCAATATGCATAGTCTTATCAGTAAGTTTTGTTGAATTCATGATCAGTATTTATCTTACTATGACTTTATTAGTATTGGTCAGAACTGAGCCAAATATATAATTAATATTTTCTATCTTGTGAAATTTTTGTTTTACTTAGAGTTAATAATTTGTTGTTGTGGTTTTGCCGCTAAGTCATGTCCGACACTTTCGTGATCCCATAGACTGCAGCCCACCAGGCTCCTCTGTCCATGGGATTTCCCAGGCAGGAGTGGGTCGCCACTTCCTTCTTGAAGGGATCATCTTGACCCAGGATGGAACCAGCAGCTCCTGCATTGGCGAGTGGCTTCTTTACAGCTGAGTCACTAGGGAAATCCAGAGTTAGTAATACCTTTGTTTTTATTTTTGTTTGTCTAGGTTTATGTATTTATCACAGTCATTATTCCAACTGATCAATAAAATCCTTTTAGATTCTAATTTCCGTATGGTCAAAAACATCTGGTGCTTTATCAGTTATCCACACCCCCCACAAACACCCACCTCCCCGCCCTGGGAAGCATCCGTGCTGGAGCCCTCCGTCCTTCCACTCCAATATAGACGAATTTCTCTTTAGTGCTAATGCATAGCTGTTAACCTGGAGTTTCTCCTTTCTCCCATTTTGAGTCCCTTATTTTGAAAATTTGGTTTCTTCCTCTATTTTAGTTTATGTTCCCATTGTCCAGGAACTTAAGAGGGTGTGCATGGGAGATAATTGTTTAGGGCTTGTATTGGTAAAGAATTCACCAGCAATGTGGGAGACCTGGGTTCGATTCTTGGGTTGGGAAGTTCCCCTGGCGAAGGGAAAGGCTACCTACTCCAGTATTCTGGCTTGGAGAATTCCATGGACTGTATAGTCCATGGGGTCAAAAAGAGTCAGACACAACTGATCAACTTTCACATTCATCTGCATGTCTGGAAATGTTCTAATAGGCTGTTATACTTGATCGATAGTTTGATAGAGATTGATAGTTTGATTGAGAACAGAATTTTATGTTGAATAAAAAGTTTCTCTTAGAAATTTGAAGGCATTGTTTCATCATCTTCTAGCTTCAAATGTCGTTGTAGAGTTGCCTAGTAATATTCTGATTGCAGAACGTTTTACAAAATTAATTTCTTTCTGATAGCTTTTATAGTACTTTACTTCTTTCTAGTGTTCTGGATGAAATTTCAAGGAGATGTGCATTAAAAAAGGTATTTACAATTTTATTTTGTTGAGATTCTAAAGTTCTGGAACATTTTCTTGAAATAATCTTTTATAATATCTTCCCATCTTATTCCCCCCTCCTCCAAGTATATTCTCTTTCCTAAACTGATTTACTGGCAAGTTTTTCTCCTGAACTATTTCCTTATTTTTCTGCTCCAATATTTCCTATATTTACCTTTTTTATTATGCTTTCTGGGCCCCATGTCCTATATTTCTGCTGACTTTTTAATTTTAGCAACCTTATTTCTACATTGCAATAAAAAGAAAATTGTTCTCTGATTATTCCTCTTTTGTAACTATTTCATGACACCATATCATTCCTTAAACCTCTGAGGAGAATAATGCTAGGATTTTTAACTTAAAAAAAAATCTATCATATTTTTGCTTCCTTTGAGTTCCTTTCTATTTGTTTATGTCTCTGCATTTTATGAAATTAGATGGTTTCCTCAAACTTCTGATAAGCTTCAAACCTTCATATTTAAGAAGAAGATCCTGAACACATGTATGTGGTCAGAACCTGCCACTTGATGGGCAGCTCTTGGATTTTGTTGCAGGTCTTCCCCTTCTTTCTACGGTCTCTTTTACTCTCTTGTATGTATGCATAGATTTATACTTTAAAAACATCTAATGTTCTTTCAGTGCGGTTGGGTGCTTAAAAATGCATTTGTTTCATTGGCTATGTCTAACTGGAAATAAAAAGTAAATCAATTCAGTCAAATGTATAAACCTTTCCCTTTTCCTTTTTGGTGTCTACCTTTGATGTGCGTATGCCTCTGTGTGTGTGTGTGATGTTTAGATGTTCATTTATTTCATTTCATTTTATTTTTACTAGATTATCAGTTTATTATGAAAGAATATAACTGGTGGCTCTGATGGTGAAGAGTCTGCCTGCAATGCAGGAGACCTGGGTTCGATCCCTGGGTTGGGAAGATCCCCTGGAGGAGGGATGGCAACCCATTTCAGTTCTTGCCTGGAGAATCCCCATGGACAGAGGAGCCTGGTGGGCTGCAGTCCATGGGGTAACAAAGAGTCAGACACAACTGAGCAACTAAGCACATATGACTCAGGAACAGCCAGATAACTTTTCTTCCTCACTTTTCCCACTCTCAGGCAGTCCATTAGTAAGTCTTGCCAGTTTTCACTCCAAAAATAGATCCCAGTTCTTCCAAAGCTTTCCCTCTCTGTATCTTGGTCTAAGCTATCACCTTCTTTTGCCAGAATTACTGCTACAACATCCTAATTGAACTCCTTACTATATATTTGGGTGATGCAAGTCCAATAGTGTGAATCAAGCTATTTTTTCCTTAACCTTCTTAAAACTCTTCAATGCTTTTGCTTGGCACCTAGAACTAAACTTCCTTTGAGATGCCTAGAGAGCATGACGTAATGTGTCCCCTACCTGCTCTTTTACTGGTTACAAGTTACATGCTCATTTATTTTAAATTATAAATTTAGAAACATTCATGACAGTTTTTATTAAGAACATTGTGTATCACATTATACAGACATTTTAACACTATTTTATCCATATATAGTGTGCTATAAAGAGTATACATAGTTAAAACTTTGTTGTACTATGTATATAGAAGTATGTTATTCAGATTTTCTCATACAGAGAAATTCAGTCATGTATTTCAGAACATGTTGCAACTAAGTGATTACGAAACATCAGCAGAATGGAGGGACATAATTTATGTACAGAAAATAGTGTCAGTTGGCACTGAAAATTAGAATAAAATAGAGCCAAACATGAACACCAGACATTTTCATGTGACACATGATTCTACCAGTAACATGACATTTGCCAAAGCTTTTTCATTTGTGAAATGAGAGTAATTGAAAAGAGAAGATAAACTCCATTCACATGTGATCGGGTTGAGGTTTGGACATGATCGCACGTAAGAGAAAGAAGAAAGAGATATAGCATTAAGAGTTATTTCATTCAGCTTAATCTATGTAAATAAGTTTTCCCTAACAGGATGAGTACAGAAAAAGAGTGGGGCCACTGTCCCTAGAGATCATGCTGTGAAGGGCACTCTTGAGAATTGAGCAACATGGTGGACCTGGCTGAGCCCCAGGAGTTGTCCTGGGTGGATGACCAGGGTGAGTAGGGACAATGCTTCTGCCTTTTTCATTTATCCTGACTTTCTCAGAGGAGTGTACATCAAGGGACATAGTGAAGGGAAAGGTGTGAAAATAGGTGATCAAACTATTAAAATAGAAAGTGAAAGTTGCTCAGTCATGTCCAACTCTATGTGACCTCATGGACTATACGGCCCATGGAATTCTCCAGGCCAGAATATTGGTGTGGGTAGCTGTTTCCTTCTCCAAGGGATCTTCCTAATCCAGGGATCGAACCCAGGTCTCCCATATTGCAGGCAGATTCATTAACAGCTGAGCCACCAGGGAAGCCCAAGAGTACTGGCGTGGGTAGCCTATCCCTTCTCCAGTGGATCTTCCTGACCCAGGGATCGAACTGGGGTCGTCTGCATTGCAGGCCAATTCTTTACCATCTGAGCTATGAGAAGAGCCCATTAAAATGGAGTGATCATGTAATTCTTGTTTCCAACTTCTGAAATGAGAATGGACACTATCAGTAAATACACAGGGACAATGGACTCAAGCCAATCAGGACTGTTTCAGAAACCAGAATCTATGTTCACCCTAATTAAAATCCTCTGTAGCAAGAAGTCTTAACCAACCTTGACAAGAAGAAGAGTTTTAAAAATAAATATGATTGACTGACAATGAATTCCACTCAGCACTTTCATTTCAAAATAGTGAAATAGTTTTCTATGGAAATTTATAGCTTTATATTAATTATCTAGCTAGCAATCAGCATATCTGAAAAAATACCTTGACATTGATTTTGTTTACTACATTTTTTTCTTCCATATTCCCTAAAAGAAAGTATTTAGGAACTATCCAGGGATTTCTAAAAGAAAACTCCAAGTTATAAGTTTTCTGGAACTTATTTATTTTTCTTCTTGGTTATCAGAATATTAATATTCAGTATAAACAATCCAAGTTGCTCAAATTCCTTCCATGATTTGAATTATAAGCTGACAAGGATACATTTGGATTGGAATGAAGCTCTAGGTTAATAAGGCATGTTTCATAAGACATAAGCCTCCAAAAAATATTACCAAGCTTTACTTGCTGTAAAGTTGAGAGGTAAAACTGCAGGCCTGAAAATGGTGAGAATCACCCAAACACTGGTGTTCCTCACCATGATGAAAAAAATGAGAAATCCTTTTCGAGGCCATGGAGAGTGGTTAGATCAGCTTCTATTTCTTGAGGTCACTTATTATGGGAATGAATATGGCGGAAAATGGGGAAATCCTCTTGAGCACGGGAAGTGGGGGTGGTGGTGGTGGTTTCGTCACTCAGTTGTGTCCAACTCTTGTGACCCCGTGGACTGTATGTAGTCAGTCATGCTCCTCTGTCCATGGAATTCTCTAGACAAGAATACTGGAGAGGGTTGCCATTTCCTTCCCAACCCAGGAATCAAACCTGGGTCTCCTGCATTGCAGGCAGATTCTTTGCCAACTGAGCTACAAGGGAAGTTCAGGGATAGTGGGAGAAAGAAATAAGGCAATGAAAAGGGAGAGTTCTAAGAAAAGGGAGTTTCTTGCTTAAAGCAGTTTTGTTTTGATTGGACTTGTAACCCGGGAGACACCGTGGACTGGGAATATCAAAGGAAGATATTTCAAAGAGAAGATAAGAGTCCTTCTTTGTAGGTGAAAGTGATACAACTGCCCCCACCCTCTGGGTTCACATGGTTTGAGTTGATTTTCCATTTTCTATGGTTTGCAGCATCCACTCAAGTTCTCTTACCATGAGATGCAGGTAACGATTTGAAAGCCTGGCTCCTTGGCTGCTAGATAATGTACAAAAGGGACACTTTGTTCTGTGTGCAGAGCTAATTGACCTACACAGGGAGCAAAACTTCAGACTAAGCTTCATCACCATCGTGACCCACTCAAACAAGAGAATAAGGCCAGCTCTAAAACACCATGCTGATAGATGAATAAATGAAATGGTTCCAGTAAAAGTCTTGATAATTATGAGATACTCCTGAAAAGCTTTTGCTTTTTGGTTTTCTAAATGAAAATGATGGTGGCAAAGAAAGCAAATAAAACAAAATGTGAAAAAATTCCCTCTTATTTCATATCCCATGAAAAATCTCTCTCTATATATATCTTCTTGATTTTTCTGGAAATGTAAACTTATAATGAACAGAGATTTATAATTTTTATCCAATACTGAACCATGCTTCTCCATAGTATGTTTCTTTCTTTTTTTTCTGTGTATTATAATACTGAGATTATATTTTCATGTGAATACACAAATATTTGTAAAATCTTAATGCAAATTCAGAATGAATCTTATTTTATATAATTGTTCCATTTTGATTCAGATTTCACTTGTTTCCAATTTTTTGATAAAACAAGGAAATGTGTAATAATGTATATACATCTTATAAATATATTTTTTAATGTTTATTTTATTATTAAGATAAATTCCTAGGATTGGAGAACTATGGGTAAGTACATTTTATGTTAAAAAGAATTAAAAAAATTTTCTTTAATGTGTGTTTACTAACTTTCTCTCTGAGACGTCTTTAGTTCAACTTATTCTTGAATGATATTTCTGCAGCAGATAGAATTCAGATTAGTCCTTTGAAGGAAATACTCCACAGCCTTCTGAGTAAAGTTGTTGTTGTGAAATCAGTTCTCAGCGTAGCTTGTTCTTTGAAGGTAATCTACCTATTTTCCTTGGCTGCCTTCAAGAATTCTTTGTCTGGTTTTGCACAGTTACAACTCAAATGTGTTCAAAATGTGGATTTCTTTCTTTTTGTTTAACTTGATACTTCTATTAATATCTAATGTATTTTGTCAGTTCTGGAAATTTCTTAGTATCTCTTAAATATTATGTTTACTTCAACTTCCTCCTCTTGTGGAACTTTCTCTCTATATCTTTATATCTTTTTATTCTGTATTCTCTAACTTTTTTGTCTCTTGGTGCATTGTTCTGGTAATTCCTTTTGATGAAGCTTCCAGGCTAGTGAGTCTTTCTTTAGTTATGTCTCAGCTGCTGATACACTCACGATTTGTTATTAATTTTGGTTGTAGTAACAAAAATGAATTTGAGTACTTTCCTTAGTTCTCGAGATTCTCTTATTCTAGATTTGTCTAGAAAACAAGTAGTCCTGTTATCTCTCCAACACTGTGAAACGATTCTTTAAAATATTTCATCTCAGATTTTTTTGATTTGTATAGCCTGCTATCACTGGAAGCTTATACAGCACATATAGTCTTTAAAAAAAAAAGGCTATATTTTCCACTTTTAATGCTTTCTTTGATTTTATTTTTTTGTTATTTGATCTATGCATTTTTTTTACTTTTTAGTTTTTGTCCACATTTTGGGTCACTTGGAAACTCTGTAGCCTGTAATGTAGTCTTTAATGTTACTTCTAAGATTATACAGTGGAAGTGAGAAATAGATTTAAGGGACTATATCTGATAGACAAAATGCCTGATGAACTAGGGATAGAAGTTCGTGACATTGTAGAGGAGACGGGGATCAAGACCATCCCCATGGAAAAGAAATGCAAAAAAGCAAAATGGCTGTCTGAGGAG